>JAFMSR010000006.1:7953595-8397939 GCA_022818135.1 Saxidomus purpurata
AACATTCTAAATACTGGACCATGGAAGCAGATCCCAACATTCTAAACACTGGACCATGGAAGCAGGTCCCAACATTCTAAATACTGGACCATGGAAGCAGGTCCCAACATTCTAAACACTGGACCATGGAAGCAGATCCCAACATTCTAAACACTGTGGACCATGGAAGCAGGTCCCAACATTCTAAACACTGGACCATGGAAGCAGATCCCAACATTCTAAACACTGGACCATGGAAGCAGGTCCCAACATTCTAAACACTGGACCATGGAAGCAGATCCCAACATTCTAAACACTGGACCATGGAAGCAGGTCCCAACATTCTAAATACTGGACCATGGAAGCAGATCCCAACATTCTAAACACTGGACCATGGAAGCAGGTCCCAACATTCTAAACACTGGCAGTTTCTTATGGAGGATAAGAGTCTAGTACTGGTTTTATCAAGGAAAGATGGTTAGGTAAACAGCCAGCCTGTTAAAATGACCAAAATACAAGGTCGGAATGGGGTTATACAAGAACAGCAATTATTTTTAATAGTCATTGCATAGCACAAACTACTTGTGTTGGCAAGAACAAGTTAACCCAGATAAGTTATTAAACATTTAAATTTTGAACAAGAGTTATTGCTGAATTATCTAAATATTCAGTGTTTTATTACAACTATTTGCTGATAACTTCATCTTGAAAAATATTGTTACTGATAAAATGTCTGATACTCCATGATAACTGCATCTATAAACAATTTAGCATAACAGAACTTATCATAATTGAAATTTAAAAGTTTTACAAGTGGAATGCTGGGTTCCTTAGAGCAAAAGAGCACATTTTCTACAAGTGAAACATCACTCTGCTGGGTTCAATTTGAAATGCAAGAAAGAAAACAAATTTAACTTCCAAGAGAATTACCTCCCTTTAAATTTTGCAATATCTTTTTTCCAGTAATTTCTCTTCCAGTCCAAAAATGAAAGCTCAGAAGTAAGTGGGGTAACAGTAAACATATCAATATTTTCAAATTGTAGCAACATTTTCAGAATTTAAATTACCTCCCTTTCATTTTTGTTGAAATTTGAAAATCAATTTGGAGAAAGTCTGTTATTCGCTTGAGAAACTTCCCCACATTTGGGTAAAATATTAGGGCCTCTGCAAAAGATAAGTCAAATCTTCTATCCCTACCGGGCAGTGAACAGGACTCTCTCAAATACCATAACTGAGAAGCTTGTATTTTCTGACAAATTTTTCACCAGGTAACATTGGATGTCGACTGATTCTTGTTTCTGAAGCATCAATTTTTCTCTCAGCTGTTAACTGTTTGTAAGAAGCCAAATATGTTTCAAATCTTCAAACATTCTGGATATGCTCCAATCCTACTAATAGCTCTGTAAAGTCTACTGGGCCATAAACATCTATAGGGTTACTTAGAGAATATGAAACATTGCCAAATACCTAAAACTCCCAATGCAAGAACATTGTCTCTGACCCAGTAACATATTAAGTAATATAGTCTTCTTAAAAAGCGCCCTGGGTGTAACCTTTTTGAAGGGAGGGGGTGGGGTGGGGGGGTGGGGGTTACTTAGTTTGTATTTTTTCCCCAAGGAACGTCTCTGGTTTTAGTAGTTATATAAATAATCTGGTTATGCAGTCAGTAAATTTTCACCGTCTAATAATTAAACCAATCATGATCTATAATAATTGATCTAAATGACATTCATCACCATAGCCATATTACAACAATTCATCATTGTACAGTTTCTAAACTTTGAGCATAAACACTAACACATAATGTTACTGTTTAGTTTAGTTTATACTAATTTATTTTAGCTCGATTGTGAAGAAAGCTTGTAGCTTATCGAGTCACTCTCGAGTCCGCTTCCTGGAAAAACCAGTACTGGTGTCATATGAGGAAGTACGGTCGTGACCCCATTGGGGCTCGAACCCGCAACCTCCGGGATGAGCGGCCGACACCTTAACCTCTACACCACCACTCCCCTTGGTGTCTACTCTTACATTTACCTCTCTCTTTTCGTGTTTATCTGCCATTATTTCTTACAAATTCCCTCCCTTTACCACCAAAAACAATGTTAATGATCTAGCCTGAAGCATTTTGCTTGGAGTGCAGATATGGTGGCAAGGCTAGGTGGCAAGTTCTCTTCTACAAATGCCATTTTGATGAACATGCTCGTTTTACAAAGCCTTTTGAAAATTGGAGAATGCCTAGGTTTACTAAGTATCAGGCATCATTGATTGCAGGTTATTGTATTACCTTTCAAATGTGGCTAGTGAATGCAGCATCAAAGCCTCAGATATGTGATAACGGACTTCCAACTAAACAAATCAATTAGAATGTCTGAGTGCTGTTACATCTCTATGATCAGGAGCCAAAATAGTCATATCAACTTCCTGCTGTATCTGCATGTTTATATATAGAACTTGATATCGCTAAAATATAATTGCATTGCAGATATATGATACCCAAGTGTTTTACCCTTTTTGATCCCCAGTAATTCAGTCTCTTCCTGTGTCAAGCTAGGGTTCCACAGACTTGTGCCAAAGGGTTGATTTTTTCCTAAACACATTATCTTTCAACATGTTTTTAACTCAAAGAATGGTGCCATGGATTTCACAAAGGGAGTTATTTTTACCAAGTTCAATTCTTTGAGAGTGCTTGACAAGAAAAATATCCACAATCCTTCTTGTCAATTATTGCTCATGTATACAGACGGTTGGACAATCACATCAACTCATCTCGAGCATTCTGTATCCAAGTGAGCAACTAAACTAGCCCCATCACCGTAACTGATGCTTTAAAACTACATATTTACATCAGCTATAACCATACAAATGATAAAATGATAAAAGACTATTAGCAAGGTCATAAACAGTAAGAAAATAAAGCATGCTTGTGCCTACCATGTACTTCTGGTTTCTGGAGTGGGAGTCACACATGAACAGGGTCTGAAGGTAGCAGAAAAAAAGCAAAATGATATGACAACAGAATGAAAAAATGCCAACAAGCTGTACAGCAGATGTCTGTTGCAATAACAACAAAATAATGCAGAAAAATATGTAGTTACATTATGATCATGACATGAAAGAACATAAAATAGAAGAAACCCCAACCTCATGCAGCCAAGCCCTTTTCCATGGTCAAAACTTCAACTGAAAAATTCTATATTTCTATATATATTTCATTTAACCTATAGAGGATTTATCTTTTTGTCTTATCTTTCTAAGAAAGTTGGTGTTTGGGAAGTGTTTTACTCAGTTTACAATTTTTAGTTAACACTTGTCATTGACCTTGACTTTAGACCAAGAGATCTTGTAAGTTGAGCTTTCTGTATCTGTATAATATGTCCTTAGAACCCAATACTGGTATAACAGGACGAAAGAGTGTCTGGTCACTTAGTAGTGATGTGAGAGAGCGGTTTTAAAACCCTCAACTGTCTCTGCACATGCCACACTTTCACTTAAACTGCTTTGCACTTGCATGAACAGAGCTTTAAAAGCAACAATTTTCAAGGAAGACCTAGAGTTACCAGGGAAACACTAACTATAGTGAGCAGAAAGAACAGAATAATCCCAAATAGGTCAAATTATAGAAAATATCTGAATGCTTAAACATGTTATATATTACTTCTGTTGCTACAATAACAACAAAATTTCCCCTGTTTCTTTCAGACCAGCTTCCATATTGTGCAAGCACTTTCTCTCATTAACTTTTTTTCCACATGAGATGTTTTTTTAAGACCATGACTCATACGTGATCAATACCTCTATTGGCATTCTGAGAGTCATAGAACTGTGATAAAAACCTGAGATGCAATGTTCCCCTTGTCAATTAGATTAGAGCATGTCTGTAGACTGCATGAGAATGCAATTTATTTCTGTTTTTGAATCATTTCTAGCAGATTTATAATAATTTAAGTCACACTTTCCTTGGAAATTGCTGTGCCTGTCAGGAGTGGTTGCTATCAAAGTTAGCTTGATTTTTTTAACTCCTTTTTTATTAACAAAAAGATGGTTAACAAAAAGATGGGAAAAATTTGCACACGACTGAGAATCACATTCATTACGCTTTCCATTTAATAGATTTGCAAGACCTTTAACCTTGACCTATGAAAGATATCCTTTAGCAGTCACTTGTGTAAAATGTCTGTCAGTGTAGTTTACATTATGCAGTAAAGACATTAAAGTCTGCCTTGCTTTAACAAGAGCATTTATCTAAATGACCTTCAACAGACACAGCTTTATCAGATATTATGATCTTGACCTTCACATGATACCACTCCATCTTATACTGTGACCTTGACCTCCACCATGATACAGCTTTATTTGATGCTGTGACCTTGACCTTTGCAATAATACAGCTTAATTTGATAACATGACATTGCCCTACACATGATGAAGCGTATTCTGATACTGTGTGACTTTGACTTTCACAATGATACAGCTGTATCTGATACTGTGACCTTGACCTCCACCATGATACAGCTGTATTTAATACTGTCACCTTGACCTCCCGTACAGCGTTTGTACCAGACCTTGACTTTCACATGAGCAACAAGATACGTAACCTTGACCCCTTCATGATACAGCACTATACTGTCACCTTGACCTTCACAATGATACAGCTGTATCTGATACTGATACCTTTGCATTCACATGTTACAACTTTATCTTAATTACTTTAAAATGATCAGGAAATGTAAGCTTTCATACTTAGAAAAATGATGCTGATGCACATAATGGCTGAAAGACTGCCCAAAACAATTACTGATTTATTACTAAATGATGTACTAAAACAAAGGAGTAAATAGTCATCAAACAGAATTTTTGACACAACTGGACCGACGTGCTCTGGGGTATAATCTTCTCTCATTACACATTCAGCTTCAATCCATATACACAGTTTTATACTGTATATTGGTATTTCTTCTTTGTCTGTCATGACGTCATGTTCTTTGTGTATTAATTACCAGTACTAAATGAAAACTATTACTTTACCATCTACCATTATAGAAAGTCATTAAGTACAAGCAAAATGAGAAATGTCAATCACATTTTCATGTAATTGATAAAATATGATAGCTGAAAATGTCAACAGACTGTTCTTAACATAATATCTTGACACTATAAGGTGAGTCAGAAATCAAACAGTAAGATGTTAGGTGCTCACTTAAGACAGGTGGCAGGACTGTTCTGCAACATAGCTATTGAAGGCAGTGGAGTATCACAGAAAAGGCATATTGCAAAATATATATATAATCATACACTTAAAAATTTCAATACAATATTAATTCCTGACCAGTAATCTCTAATCTAATTGGCTGGTACACGTTTTACTGTCCACCTGTCTTAAAATGACTATTTAATCTATATCTGCCATTACCAGCTACTTACAAATGCTGAGGGTGTTGATCGTGCAATTTGGGGCTGAACAAATCTGCAGATTTTGAACGAGTGCGTTTTCTAGACAGACGACCCAAGCTCATTGTCCGTTTCAACGTGCCAACAAACGTGCTGCTAAAATTAAATAGAACAAAAAAACGAAACTACAGCAACCGTAACCATGGAAACAAAACTAAGGTCAAGGTCAAACAGGTGCTAAAAACAGCCAACAAAAGAAGGGTAAAGCAATAGAAATGAAATTATTAGTAACACAATCAATTATGTCTCTTTCAGGTATACAACCTCTAAATTTGCAAATAATATGACTAGCTTTAAATAACAATACACCATTAGAATAGTTTAATGGATTTCATTTTCGAATTCTTTTACCTTCAAAGTCTGTAAACTGATATCTTATATGAGACAAAGCAGTAGGTCTGTTTTCCTTCATATCCCAGTATATAAGGGAAGCTTGTCACATGTATTTAAATGTTTACAGAATATTGAAATAACACAGAATGTTTCATGTCAATATGCCAACCTCAAGTCTTGGTGTTTTACATTCCAGACATAAAAATTAAGGCAGTGGCTAGAGTTACGGTACCGTAACTCTAGCCTCCGAGTCTAGAGTTACGGAAGTTCCGTATCTCTAGCAAAACCCTATGAGGAAAGGCTAGAGTTACGGAAGTTTATAAAGGTATGAATATTGCTTTAATATATGCATGATAATGTGTTGTAAACTTACATATTTTACCACTATTCGTGAATAAACTGATCTGTTGTATATACGGCAATTTCACAGGCGCCATTTTGGTAACATGTTGTAATATCGGAAATATCATTGGCATGCTGTGTACTCTTGCACATAATTACGTGTTCTGTTTACAAACAACTTTAATTATACAATAGTAAGATCAAGAAAAGAAGAATATTAGAATTTTAAGCTTTGCACAAAATGTGATATAATTGTCGCTCAAGTAAAGACGGAGATAAGCAATGTATTATGTAAAACCGAAATGGCGGCTACGAAGTCGCTACATTTGCCGACAGATCGGTTTATACACTATTACTGGTGAAATATTTAAGTTTACGATACATTACCATGCATATTTAAAGCAATATTCATATGCCTTTATAAACTTCCGTAACTCTAGCCAATCCTCATAGGATTTTCTAGAGATACGGAACTTCCGTAACTCTAGACTCGGAGGCTAGAGTTACGGTACCGTAACTCTAGCCACTGCCAAAAATTAAATAATACAGTTTTTCTACAAATACATGTATCAGGACCTCTCCAATAGAATAGACTGGATCTACGTAACATTAGAGGTACAGATCAACCACATTTTTAGTATTTCCAACGACTGACAAATTAAAGCAACACTGTTAGGGTCATTCCCACTTAATTTGTAAAAGTAAGATGACACTGTCAATTCAGGTTACACAGTTTTCATTTCAAATGATTTATTAGCAAAAATCTGTCTTTTCACAGGTATCAAATTCAGTGGTTAATGACCATGAAGCAATTCATTCACCTCACCTTTGGCTAAATTTTTCAATACATCAATTCTAAGACTTAAACAGTATAGTGGTGTGGGTCACTAGGGGCTGAAAGCCGGCCTTAGCAGGCTCGAAATAGAGCAGTGGCAGTAGTGGTAGGGGTCGGTCACAAGCAGATTGGTGAGCACAACCGACCTTTTAACTGACTTTAAGTTGATGCATGTAATAGTTTATTATGTGAAATATTCCTCAGTTCATATACTTAGTATACATTTTTTAACGGAAAGTAAGCACGTAACCTTAGCATAACTTTATTCCTCAACATGGGCTTAAAATAACTAATGCCAGAGTTCATAAGATTAAAATTAAAATTTAGTTTTTTTTTACTTATAGCAATATAAAGTTATTTGATGTCTGAGTTTATCTATGATATGTCTTGCAAGGACAGGAGGAAATACTTTCTCACACTTAAAATTGCTTGGCATCCTAATAAATGTCACTCCAGTTAGCTAACTGTAGTAAATCTTCTAGTAATCACATACTTCAAAGCCTTTTCTCAAATAACAGAAAAGTTTACTCAAGACACTGTACCTAAAATGATGAAAACTGTTCAACTTGGAGAGTTTGATAAATTTATGATAATTAAAGGGCCATAATCGGAAAGGGCCAGGGGTGATTTTGATATTATCAAACTTGGCCAAGATCTCATGCTTGCAAACATTTTAACAAAGTTTCGGTGAAGATTGGATGAAAACTGTTCGATTTCGAAAGTGGATAAAAATAATTCTGGACATCGCCATAATGTTCCCATAATGAGTCCTGTCTATGGACAGGCCTATAAAAATCAAAAAGAATAAACTGGTCTTTATATACAAAGTAAGAAAACGACCTTTATAAAACAAACATCGTTTATCTTTACATGTTGTAATTTGCTGGGGTTCCAACAGCCTTAATTAACTATTAGCAAAGGTATATGATTTATTATTATAATTATGATATATTAAAGCAAGCTGAGTGAAAATGTATTGTACTGTCAAAGCTGTGCTGTTTACATGTATATCTTGCTGGCTTCAAGCAGCAAACCAAATGTTGCATTAAAAGTATCCTACATCTAGCAGATTATATTCTCGAAACATAGATTATGTGTTCAATGAATGTAAAATGATAAATAAATACAATTTCAAAGAAGAACCTATGGCGAAAAATGCCTCATTTTACCACAATTAATCAATATAGAGGCTTTCTGTAATAAATTGCATCCACCCATTAATTGTACATAATGATTGGGAATGCATAGCTGAAACTTTAATATTACTTCCAAAGATTCCAGTATTTATGTTTTGGAGGTTTAAATAATTTAGTTTGGCATCAGTTACAGGGTAATATTGCCCCTTTAATAGAGGTGACTACTTATTGGGTGTTTATAAAATAAAAGTGGCCTGTTGGGATATATCGTATCAGTGACAGCTTAACCGCTAATATAGTTATGTCTACTCCATTTAAAGATATTTTTGAAGAGTTAATGAATCAATTAGGTTTTGTGGGGAATAAACCACTTGATGATAAAAGACCATTCTGAATAAAGTACATGTTTGCAATGTAAGTTATTTATTTGATATTTAAACAAAGGAAACATTATACATGTACTTTACACCTGTCTGTTTTATGGAAAAGTGTCAATATGACAAGAGATTTCAAATGGACATAGTGCTCTATTATAATTTAGTGTTGCATTTATATGTACATTTTCTCAAGTAAAACCAATACTATAATCTTGAACTCCTACCCTGCAGTAAATGATTCTGCCCTTTTGACCAATCAGATTGTGGCACATCATTATTGACCTGCATTATCCATTCAATCTCAGATCATGATCTGCACTGTTTGTCATGTAGATTCCAGTAAGCCATTGTTTAAACAGTCACTACATAGTTGCCATCAACTAAAACGGTCCTAAATGGTCCAAAAAGATGAGCAAGGTTCTTGTGTGGAAAATTACACAAGCACGTACAGTCCAAAACTTTCTGATCTCAAAACCATCTGACCACTAGAGGCATGGATCATTAAAATAGGTGTTTAAAATGGCAGACTGACCCATGGTTTCCATTGGTTGGCAGGGACTACAAACAATGTAATGATTGAAGTGGATCATAATGAAGCTACCACTACTGGAGTAACTAATCAAATGAATTTTGAAGGTATACAAGCTAATTAGAATCACCAAACCTGACATGTACCATATGGACAAACTAATTGCAAACATATGCCACATGTACAGTATGGAAAACAATGTTACCAACCAATTCATTCTAGTTATCTAGTTATACATGAAACAGACTTCTGACCAGTTTGATCAAAGCTAACCTATGAGTTACAGCAACTATGGGAAATAAACTAGAGTTAGAAGAGTATCTTTATAGTCCCCCCCCCCCCAAAAAAAGGAATAAAACTCTACACTAAACATGGAAAACAGTCATGAGTAACTCTTATTATTATTTATACAAAATTTACTATTTTCCATCACGGAACCGTGTTGCTACTGCTTCTGCTGTTACTCCTACTGGTGTTTAAGTCAATACTTTTTTGGTGACAAAAGATTCTCCCTTTAAAACCAGTGCAGATCATGATCAGCTTGCAGTTCCATACAGTCTGATCGCGGTACCGAGTGGCTGCTATTCAGTTAGAAAATTTGAACAACTAATTTCACTGTCTCTGAGTAATAATCAAAAGATGTACAAGTCTGTTGTCATTATTTAGCAGGATATAGTAAATCATTAATGTTTGAATAAGGAGAGTATAAAATTATTTATATGCTAACTGTTCCAAAAATGTCACTTTCATAACGTTATCGCAAGAAACACCATTCCCACTCAATCATGACACGTTTTTAATGATTCATTCAAAATGGTAATTTGTTGGGTAGATCGAGCCATCTTATATATTTCTGTCTACCATTTATTCAATACAAGTCCAGCTTCAGATGTTTGAGTAAGCGTTTTTTTGGATGAGCAGCAGATGAGGTCCAAATCTAAACTGAATACTTTGAACACTATGTGATGCATGAAAAATTAAACATGGATAGCTATCATTAGATCTGTCTAATGGACATGCTTTTAAGGATGAATTCTAAATTGGGGTCCTTTTATCATGATCTCCGACCCTTGTAATGAGCAAATTGACCACCTGTGATCAAATTAAGCGGAAATGAGCGAATAAATTGCATCGAAAAAGTCAGTTCATGACAGATGCCATTTCAAGTATATAGGGGACATTTTCAACAATTTCTATAGGCAATTGTGTGTACTTGTGCCTTAAAGTACAAAAGAACATTTGAAGTTGACACATTGAATTAAACAGGAAAATAACATCTTAATAACTTCCTTAACAGTCGCGACACCAAAAATGTTACATTCTCTCTAATGTGAACAGTTGACACAGTTTCAATTCCCTGAAGTTTCAGACAGAAAGTGCATACATGTAACTTCTACTGAAGCAGACACTTGTTTTATCATCCTGGACTACTAATCCAGAGGCTACTGGTGCAAGTACCCACTCTACCATACATTATGATTTATGAGACGGTCATATACTTCATCTGAATGATACAACTCTTTTAAAGATAATGACTTAATACTTAAAATAGCATTTAAAATAATAATCATGTGGAAACAAAATTAATACTGATATCGTTTTTTAACAAAACTAGAACTGTCACAAGAGTGACGAATTATACCCCCACAATACAGCTTTGTCACAGAAGTATGGCAACCATAAGAAAGGAATGGCCACAAGGACATACATTTCAGTTATTATACAATAAGTTGTGTAAATGTATTGTTTTAATAGCACACAAAATATGTAAGGTTGGAAAGTATGGATTATTATTAAATTTAATAGGTTTATTTCAAACATGTTAATATCACTAACCTCCCTATCAAATTTCATGATCCTAGCCCCAAGCGTTCTTAAGTTATCATCCGGAAACCGTTTAACTGTTCCGAGTCATGTGACCTTGACCTACAGACCTCAAAGTCAAACCTGACCTGTATTTCATGATGTTACACCTGTGTACCAAAAATTATTTCAATAGGTCAAGCCTTTCATGAGTTATCATCCAGAAACCGTTTTACTGTTCAGGATCACTGTGACCTTGACCTTTGACCTACTGACCCCAAAGTCGAACTTGACCTGTATTTTCTGATCATGCACCTGTGTACCAAAAATTATTTAAATCGGTCAAGTCGTTCATGAGTTACCATCCGGAAACCGTTTTACTGTTCAAGGTCACTGTGACCTTGACCTTTGGCCTACTGACCCCAAAGTCAAACTTGACCTGTATTTCATGATGTTACAGCTGTGTACCAAAAATTATTTAAATTGGTCCAGTCGTTCATGAGTTATCATCCGGAAACTGTTTTACTGTTCAGGGTCACTGTGACCTTGACCTTTGGCCTACTGATCCCAAAGTCAAACTTGACCTGTATTTCATGATGTTACAGCTGTGTACCAAAAATTATTTAAATTGGTCCAGTCGTTCATGAGTTATCATCCGGAAACTGTTTTACTGTTCAGGGTCACTGTGACCTTGACCTTTGACCTACTGACCCCAAAGTCGAACTTGACCTGTATTTTTTTATGTTGCACCTGTGCACCAAATATTATTTATATCGGTCAAGTCGTTCATGAGTTATCATCCGGAAACCATAAAACCAACAGACCGACCGACCGACCGACCAACCGACAAGCTCACTCCTATATACCCCCCCCCCAAACTTCGTTTTGTGGGGGTATAATAAGTTTTTCAGATTTAAGTATTACTGAAACTGTACAACAGTTTTTTACTGTATTAATTACAATACTTGACAAATTTAATTGTTCTAAATTCATATCTGATATTAACTGAGTCATAACTCAACATTTAACAGATTGAAAACTCTTAAGTGTTTACTTTACATAATTTACAAGTTGTCAAAATAAGTTAACACAACACTGTGTTCATTGCAGCTATTTTGATTGATAACATCTGGAGATTCTTTCTGGACTGCTTCTAAAACAGATAAATCTTCTTTTTTTTTCAATTTGACTGGTCGTCTGTTTTAAATCTGTTTGAAGAAGTTTAAATAGAACCCGTCACTTTTAGGCTTATCTGCATGTTATATTATTGAGGGTTTCATGCAATACAGCCTTAAATAACATGACGTACAGATGGACATAGTACCTTTTTGTGTAAAGTCCTTCATATACAATGTTGAAGTAATATTTTTACAGTAAAACTAGGTCAAAATTTAAATGTCTTACACTCAAATACAAAAATATTACAGAAATAAGATACCCCTTTGCAAAAAAATGAATATGGGATTTCAAATTTCATAAAATTCAGAATAAAGCTTGAAATTTTTGTTATTAAATGACAAATAAAAGTTGATATGTATCATAGTATATGAATAACCTGCTGTTTTACAGCCACTTATTTATCATTGCCTGCAATTTTCTGCAATTTGGAATTTTGATACTTGTGTTACCAAGTTGAGTGATTCTGTTACATACCGGTACAGGCAGATGTTTACCTCACCATCGTTCTTTGGAAGCACAGATACATAAGGCATAATACACTCCTATACCAACACTAACAAAGTTAGCACTCTATCCGTATGCTACGACCGGATGTAAACATCAGGCACACACAGAGCATGCGCGGGCGTTTAACCCAACCCATATATTCAAATTTACTCGTTACGTTTTTGAATCAGTCGAATGTTTTTTTAATAGATGAACGTTAAGATACAATTTAATTTGTTCCCCACTATATAAATTATAAAAGTTACTCGGCGAGGTTTCGATCTCTGATCTCCCGCGTGCCAAGCGAGGATATAATGCACTGCGCCAATGAGGCTTTATGTTTGGAAGCGTGTAACTTCGTTATTGATCAATGCAGACGTTTGTTTCGGAATGGCGGTACAAATTTATGTAAACAAACGAATTTAACTTCCCAGACACTTTAAATAAGAAGTGGACACATGATAAACTTGGTAGTTTCGTAAAGTATATTCAAATATCTGTTAGAAAAAAATTGTCTGCATGTTCACAAAAATTTCAAAGTTGGTTTAAAAGGCTATCTTCACAGCCGCTACCCGTCGGCAGAATCTCAGTCGTTCCGATTAATTTCTGAACTTTATAACGCTCGTAAATTATCAATCATTGGTCATTTTTTATCATATTTCTTTTATTTTATTTATCATTCAATATTCAATCAAAAACCATCAATTTTTCTTACATGGAAGAAAATTGTTAAACGTGGCGAGCTTTGCAAACGGACATGTGTCGATTTCCAACGCGCAATAGCGCGCTTACCGTAATTCAAATATGGCGGTTCATTTGCATAATTTATTCATAAACGTAGGAGCATAGAACTTTGTTAGTGACCCATGTATACTATTATATATTATACAAGAGCTGTCAGTAGGACAGCGCGCTCGACTTTTTTAGTGCTTGCCAATAAAACAAAACTTTGACAGTTAAGGGCACACAAGACTTTAACTACTTTAACTAAGAATTTCTAAGTACAAATCAAGAAACATTTTCACAGAGTTATATTCTCTTGCTTACAGATAGGTCTCATGATGGTTCATAAGTACTCTAACTTTCAAAGTAATATCTCAAATGGTTAAGTTAACAAGTGGACCCGAGTTTCTAAGTCAAAAAGGGCCATAATTCATATAAAATCCTTGACAGAATTACCTTCTCCTGCCCATGTTTTGGGATCATGATGGTAAACAAGTATTCCAACTTTCAAAGTAATATCTCGAACAGTTTAGTCAAAAAGTGGACTGGTACGAAAAACTTAACCAAGATTCTAAGTTGATAAAGGGCCTTAATTTTTAAAACAAATCCCTGACAGAGTTACCTTCTCTTGCCTACAGATGGGGGTAATGATGTAAACAAGCATTCAAAGTTTCAAAGCAATATCTCAAAGGGTTAAGGCAATAAGTGGATTTTACCCATATTCAATGTATTTTCTAAGTAAAAAAAGGGCATAATTCTGTCAAATATCTTGACAGAAATATGTACTCTTGTCTGTTGATGAAGGTCATGATGGTAAACAAGTATGGTTAGTTTCAAAGCAATACCTCCAATGGTTTTGAAATAAAGTGAGGTGGTACGAAAAACTTAACAAAGCTCAATACACTTTCTAAGTCAAAAAAGGGCCATAATTCTGTCAAAAATCTTGACAGAGTTATGTACTCTTGTCTGTAGATGGAGGTTATGATGGTAAACAAGTATGGTAAGTTTCAAAGCCATACCTCTAATACTTTTGAAATAAAGTGGGGTGGTACGAAAAACTTAACCAAGGTGTGACGCCAACGCCGACGCCGACGCAGACGCCGACGCCGACGCCGGGGCGAGTAGGATAGCTCCCCTTTTCATAGAAAAGTCGAGCTAAAAATCCTTCTATATGGTATGCATGTGTACAAGAGGCATTAAGGTATCATGCACCTATCTTTGTAAGGAACATAACTAGACTGGAACTTTACATGTAACATTCTAACAGCAGGAGTCAGGTCTGTTACAGGGTTCAAACCCATGGCCCTCAATCAAAGAGATTTATTGATTTTAAGTTAACAACCTGGTGTTACCATGTGACAACAAAGAGTGAATAATAAAACGTCTTGTAGACAGCTCAACTCAACTCAGCATCTCACTTGAATTAGCAAGTGATCGAGTATTTTGAACACTGCACACGGCCAGAATGGGAGTTGTACCAATGGCACCGGGAGTCAGATGGGTACATAGGGCTCTTCACGAAATACATTGTTTATCACAAAGTGAGAAAGTCTGAGAAACACAGGGTTCCAGAGGTATTATTTATAATTTGTGTAAAGAGTATAGTATATTATAGAACAAGATTGTCATTGCGGCCAACTGCGTGAATTATTTATAATTTAAGGACCTAGGGAAGTGACAGGCGTAATCCTGCAGCAGTTGACCTATTTCTGCCGGATTCTAAAGACCACAGACCTCTTCACAAGTAAACTATTCCAAATAATTTGGCATCCTGACCAGACTCATTGGGCTAACTCATAAACATGTCAACAAAACCACAAACTTACTTCCAGATTTAAATAAAACACTGCTGTTTTTCACATTATGTACATAAAAAAACAACCCACTTTGAAAAAAACCTCTGGATTACAAACCTTAAACAATTTCAGACAAAAATTTGATAAAATATAAACACCTACCATTTTGTTTACAATCCACAAATATTCGGCAAAACTTGACACAGTTTTTCCTGTGTTTGATTCACAACTATGGTACATTAATACACCTACCAAAATTGGATTAACCCTAGACTGAATCTGGCTCAATTTAGGATAAACTCATTTTATTAGGCAGATAAGATATATCCAATAAATTATGGCAAAATTCAGTTTTTACTTCACTAAAATAAAGTTTTGGAATAGGAGAAAAGTAATAAATTCCAATGTTAAAACACTTGAAAATCCTCCACAGGTATATAGTCCACTCTTAAATTCAATGTAACAGGTTTTGCTGAAGGCACTAGTCTAGTTCAAGTTAACCTATCTTATATTAAATTAGTGGACTGGACACAGGAGAAGTCAATTAACCTATTTCCCATATTGAGTTAATGGGACAATAAGATAACCATGTTATTGGTGGCAAATAAAATTGCCTTAGCAGTTAGTGTAGATCATGACCTTTTATTCCGATCAATCCCTTATGCACCAATAGTCCTTGTTGAATAATATAGGACAATAGGTTTTGGACAGTCAGGCAAATACATTAAACCTCGAAATTCCAGTCCGCCTTCGGCACGAGAAAATTGACCGGATTTTTGAGGTGACCAGATTTTCAGGGGACCAGACTTTGTAAATTGCATTACTCCTTATTTCCTGTATATTGGATATACATTTATATGAATCACGGTGGTTTCTTTGCAAACATGATTGTCTTTATTAAAATTCATTTTAAACAGTCATATAAATTCACATCAAAGTCCATAAAACATAAAAGAATGTTCACTTCATTAAGATCTGCAAAACTGTTGGCATCATTCAGTGCGTAATGAAAAAATGCCTTGAAGTTTAAAACCCAAGTAAATATTTGTTTATGAAAAGTTGATGTCCTTCTGTTAACACTTAACATTAAAGTTGATATTTCACTTTATAAACATCATCCTGTTTTTCCTGTTTACTAAGTTTCAAATAATCTTTTTAATATTGATTGATTTATGAAGTCTAACAATCAAGAGTCAAAAGCAAATTCCCAATGCATTTGTTATTCAGTGCATTGTATTACGATATTGTTACTCTAATTATCGCTAATCCTTTTCTATGACTGTGAAAATTAGATAATAGCTGACAAATATTTTAACGCCTTCGCCACATCAGACAGCATAACAGCATACTAGACAGCAACCAAATTATTGAGAGTCATATCATTACAAAATGTCATATTTGGGCCAAAAATATTGGGGGAATTCGGAATATTGAGGGACCAAATTTTTTGGGGCTATTTTAACATTAATGTTAAAAAAGGGCAGAGAAAAAACGGCCGGTTTTTTTAGATGACCGGATTTTAAGGGGTCTGGAATTTAGGGAGTTTACCATTATGAACTCCTTTGAAGATTCACATGGTAATAAATATCAGACATTGTCGCAAGCTAGAACCTTACAAACTAAAAACGTTCTCCCTACCTCTTTCCCATTTCCCCCACTCCCTTATTCTCCATCTGCATGAAACCCTTCTCAGTTAGTATAACTGAGTTATCTTTTAGCAAAACATTCTTACAACATCGAAACATGGTGCGTGCGTGCTCTCGTGCATTTCACAACAATCCAATGCACAGCATTTCAGTACTTACTCAGCATCTGGTGTAGGGGTCACACTGCGATTCTTCCTGTCAAGTTTGTTAGCCGACTTTGCCCTCTTCAAATTTGTCTTAAAGCCTTTCCTAATCAGGAAGTTCTGAAAATATTAACAGACATTTATTTTATTTTATACCAATACTTTTCTTGGGCTTTAATACCCATACATTTTCCTATGAAATGCCAGCAATTGGAATCCTGTACAGGAAACATGTATTCTAATATTATGAAGAGCACAACTGTAAATCAGAACAGCTAGCTGTTTACAAATACAGCATTATATATTTTCAAATCTGTCTCAAGCTGTACCAGCGAAGTAGTCACTTAGCAGATTAGGTCACCAAGTTTTTCTTGATGGAAATATCCAGTGGTTCCAGTATCAGACCAATAGAACAGCTCAATGCTTAGCTCAGTCAGTTAATGACAAATTGCTTATTCATTCACTAAGTTATTCATTCATTCACTAAGTTATTCAGTCAGTAAGTCACTTGATTACTGGCTCACAGAATGTGGCAGATCTATATGCAAACTAATGATCAAAGCACTTGTTCATTAAAGTTTTCTGCCAATTCAGAATGTGAAAGCAATCTTTCAGCATTACCAAATTGGCACCTTATCTCTTGAAGCACTTCCTGAAGGGAAGTAGTTAAAGATTGTCTATCAAGTTGTTAATGGCTCTATCAACAGACAGACATAACACTGAATTAAGGACTATATATAAGTCAGAATACTTTGGAAATCCAGCAGAGGAGATGAAGCACTGACCCCTAAATGTGACTTACACTTTTGACCTGCAGCAGTTTTGACATGGCGTTCTGCAAATCATCTTGATGTGATGAATATGATCTGAAGTTTCAAACAAAGGGTTTAAAAGATTTGTTTCATCATGCCATTGACCTTCTACATGGGCAGGTTTGAACGTTTCATGAAAACCCATCATGTGGTTAGGAAGATTCATGACTTTCGACCCCCATGTGTGACCTAACTTTGAGCAGCATGATTGGAACATGGGTTCTGCACCCATCTATTTCAGTAAGACTGACATCTGACCTGGGGTGAACATTGGCCCAAAATTCATGAAAATGGAGCTTTTAGTTTTAAAAGCATTGACACCTTAATGTGACATTGACAGTAAACTGGTTTGATTGGAAAAAATCAACAGACTAAAGCTACCTGCAAATACTTCAAGCTAGGGTAGATATGATCATGACTTTTGACCTGTAAGTGTGGCCTTGACCTTTAACTGGCATGGTTCGAACACTAAATTTCTGCCTGTTGGCTGAATGTACTGAATATTTGACCCAAGATTCATGAAAATCCTTGAATGGGTTTGGAGCTTTTAGTCTTAAAACCTTCGACTGTTACCTTAATATGACATTGACATTATACTGGTTTGACTGGAAAATACAACTGACTAAAGCTACATGAAAATACTTCAAGCTAGGGTAGATATGATCATCACCTTTGACCTCTAAGTGTGGCCTTGACCTTGAACTGGCATGGTTGGAACACTAAAGTTCTGCATGTTGGCTGAATGTACTGAATATCTGACCTAAGTTTCAATGAAAATCCTTCAGATTGAGGTGTGGACAAGGTCAAACCCAGTGTTACCCCACCCATCAAACATCACATTACATTTCCAGTGTTGAAAACAGACCTTTAACGTTAATTTAAACCCTGAAATTACCCTGAAAGTCTGAGATAAGAACTAATGATTGTAGACTACAAAGATAAGACTTGAATATATCAGAAGCTTTACTGAGTAATCAAACGCCTGGTGATGCAGACTCGGGCGATTTATATTACAGGTAGGAAAACAAAGCCAGATGACTTAAAGTCACTGTTCCAATGAGAGCCAATTCAAGTTACAATGAAATATTGAAATACCTGCATTGCTATAATGCAAACAAATCTATTTATTTGTCTGTCTGTACCATTAAATAACCATTAACTGCACACTGGAATATATTGCCTGGTTAACAAAAAGTGCAGATCATGATCAGACCTCAGAGATGTAATTTACACTGACCACAAGGCAGAATAACTTATAAATAGATTTTGACTCGTGAGCTATGACGATTTTATAGTACATATAAATATAAAAGTGCAGTCACAGCTACTATATACCCTTACATCAAGTGTTTTATTAAGCAAATTAACTATTTGAGGAGACAGTCTGGAAGTAATGTATGCATATGAATGAAGATTGTATACTTCTGAAGTATACATTTTATATTTGTAAACCAATATATTCACAAGTTAACATGACCTATGATAGGCTTGCAACACCAACCTAAAATCCTGACCCATATCAGGCTGTGCTTATATAATACTAACACTCTACAATTACTGACGACTCAGCAGTTTTTCATTTAAGAATTTTCACAGAACAGAGAATGCATGAAAAGAGCAGCATTATAAATAGGTATCCAGACTATTCACATGTTAAACTGATTCTTTGCACGTGCAAACATAAATCTGCATTAGTATTAATGTCTAAGGCCTTACCACACTGTCTTATCGTATACTTTTTCCTACACAATCAGTATTTATTACAAAAAAAATGCACTAAAGGATTCAAAATACAGTCAAAACTTATGAGCATGAATGACTGTCTTCTGAAAACCTAAACGTTGGTCTGAGTTGATAGGCAGCCTTCATCCAAAGGTGACTCTACCAAGACATGTTTTTCAACTGCTGTTTATTCAAAGGGTGGTCTTTAATTCCTTGTGGTTTCTAACACTGATTTCATTGTATATAGACAGATCCAAAGACTTGACGTCACTCTTTTTTTTTCTGTTTGGCTGCTCTGTTACAGCATAATAGATCAGCACTTACATACTAGTAATTATTTCAATATGCACTCATACTGTTCCCCACCCCAACATTAATTACAAGATTACTGCCACCAGAAGTGGAATGTTGAGTACAAAACGTGTCAGAAATGCAATTAATTTTTTCATACCACTTGCATGGATGACTGCTTCACTCACAGAACATTATGTCCAAAGGTTAGAGAGGTAAATAATTTTTGTGTGTGCTTTTTCCGACTTTACCCTACCACCCCCTCCCCCACCTCAATCATTTACAGACATGACCAATTGGAGGACTTTTCTACTGTAACAACAAATTACTCAAAAACAAATTAATGGAATTCACCTTCAAGTTCTATAAAGTTGCACTGCACAAACAAAAGCTGTTTCCTGCTAAAGCAATTTTCCTTTTACTTCATTGTTTTTTTCCTCTCATAAACTACTACTGGATAAGCTTTTGCTAATAAAAGCTGCAAAAAAAGTCATAATTTTTTTCTTTGCAGATGAAAACTATCAACATTTGAACCCTTACACGCTTTTTCAAGGGCCTCAGGTTGTAAAAAATGCTCCTATTTTATAGTTATGGTGAAATAATAAATTTTTATGTTGCAAATTTCTCTCAATAACAAACTTGTAATTGCTTCTCCCCCGGGGTGTAAATATATCACTTTTAAAGGAGAATGCATAAGTACATGTATAAAAAGCATGCATGCATACCAAGAACATATAACCAGCTCAGTAATTTAGCGTTTTTGCAACATGTATATTAGTATCTAAGTATTTTGCGACATTTTTGATATATTCAAGCTTTGATTCATAATTATCAAGGGAAGTAACTTGTCAGGGTAAAATTATATCCTGTGTAACTTAGTAGGGCTTACCTAGTGGTCTCCCTTACAATTGGAAGACTTTCATTATTCCTGTACTTGTTGTATTAATTAAAATAATTTACACAACAACTTTAAACACAAGGTATGGGATGCACCTGTTAAACTTAGGTAACCAGAACTAAACATACTAATTAACTCTCTCTAATAAAAGCAAAACAACTGTTGCGTCAAACACATACCATCCTAATTGCAACAATCCCATATTTATTGAACAGTTATCAGAAATATATTAAATTTTATGAGGATGGAAACTGCTGTGGAAACAAACAGATCAATACTGTAATTCCTCCCAGTCTGAATGGTACAGGATGACCAAGACACTATAAAGCTGTGCCCTCCACTATGCCCTCCGCTAGAGACAAAAGTTGAGTCAGCCCGATTCATCATCCTTCATTTGCATGTGCATCATTCCCCTAGAAGAATCTCATTGTCTGACTAACCACTGAATGCAGTCAAAAGTAAATAGTAAAATGCGAAAGCAGTCCCCCTACCGTAAATCTTGAGGGTGTAGCTGTAGCCGGCGCTGTAGTCTCCATTTTAACAGAATCCTCGAGTACGGCCGCGGGTACAGCTGGTACACTCCCTCGTCTGGTTTCCTTCTCACCAACCAATTTCTCATATGATGTGTCTGGAAATACAAGATGTCATCTTTAGGTATTATATTTATATATGTTGCCAGGTAACACTCTGACCACATATGTTGTTCATTATAGCTTCTGAAATGTGACAATACATTATTTCCTCCAGCCGTGATTGTGGAACTATTGGGTTTTGAGTGTCACAATTTTTATTTTTTTTTTTTTTTTTTACATCTTATTCATTTACAGGGAGGGTTTTAGAAACACATCAATGTTTAGTCAAACATGGAATAAGGAGCTCTGGCAGCTATATTCTAGTTAGTATGACAGTAAAACTGACATGTGTTTTGGGAAAGCTTCGTTTGTTTTTTCAGAGTAGCTAGATAGGTTTTCAAACAGCGGGTTGACACTAAACGATGAAACAATTTGGTATGGCCATACTACATCTCGACTACCTTGGCACAGATGTGTCCCCTTTTACATGGTAAAAATCATGAACCAAAATATGACCAGTCCCCCCCCCCCCCCCTCCCCCCGCCCCCGTTACACGCAACCTTGTAAAAAAACAAAAAAACTTATTACAGTTGAGGCGTAACTTCACTTTTAGCTCATCCTGTAACTGTACCATAAGCATGTTAAACACCGACCACACCTCATTGACTGTTGTTGATATACACAACTTTAACCATACCTATAACAACACCTTGTAATTAACTTTCTTCCAGGTGGAGAAAAAATTAATTACCAGTCTACCTGGATCACCTTGTACAACACGAGGGCCTTCAATTACCCTGGCAGGAAAGTTGCAAGCTTAGCATATCTACCTGCATTTTCGGCATGTCTTTTTCTGCTTTTCCTTGATCTAATTGCAGATAAAAACCATGCTTAATGTCAAGTAAATAATCCTACGAGATTGATATGAAGTCTTATCCTGTAGGAACTAATGATAGTACCTAGTACCATTGCTTGTTCCATAATTATTATTCTGAAACTGTGGATTTGGATGTATCAGGGGAGACAATTCTTATCATTGCAAACATATGTTAGGATGAGCAAAGGTCTGCTAATGGTGATAGGCATCAATAAAACACCTTTAATCTGTAATATTATTGTTTGTTTGTGCTGGGTTTATCTCCTTTTTGTTTCATGAATATTTCATTATATAAATATGAGTAAGGATGTGTGAAAATAAACAACTGTTTCCTTCTTGTTAAGAACTTTAAAGCCCCATGGTCAACTTGGATGACACAATCAATAGTAAGACCATAATGATTTCCAAAAACACATTCTCAAAACTGTTTCCCCAATAATATTGTATAACAAAAAAATGCTTTCAAATAACACCTTTTCGTACAGAAATGACATGAATATATGAAAGACAGGCAAAAGTATATTAATACTGTTTTTACAGAAATATTACAATTTGGTTTTCAGTATTCTTCAGTAAATGCAATTACTTAATGTATTAAATTTTGAGCAAATGGATCATGGGACTTTAAATTCTTATCATCTATACTTTACATTCTATTAGTCTAAAATACCTTTACAAAACACTGAAATGGACAATGTTAAAAACAACAACAATGAATTTGTGACCCATACAGTACACCATATTGTTTACAATTATAATATACCATCAAACAAAATTCAACTTGCTTTCAGCTGGAAGAGTTTCCTGTGCTAGAAGATGAATATAAATAAAGCTTCAAGTATAAAGTAATTAATAAAAGATTCAAATTCTGAGCTTAAAGTATTGTGAAGGCACTATATCAAGGGGGATCAATACAATTAACTGAAGGAAATCCATCAAATGTACAAATAAATCTATCCATCTGCCAGGGAAAACCAGGAGGAAGCCATTCTAGTGTAAAAAGACGGCATAAATCAGGCAATAGAGCTGGTTGATTTGGATGGAAACTGATTCCTTTACAGCTTTGTATCCCAAATAACAAAACATTCACTCAAAACTCCTGATTAGACTACTAGCTCCCTAAAAGAGGATTATTAAAGGAACAAAGTGTCATTTTAACCAGAATATAGTCTCATTACCTGTGAACAATAAGAGTAACTATAAGCTAGTATGGTTGGAAGGTAGATTCAGCACAAAGGGTTGGACATTTAACCCACAATCCATGTTGAAGATCCTTGAAAGGGCTGAGGAACTATGGAGCAGAGTATTCACAGAGTATTACACAAAAACGTTTGATGCTGAAGGACTAACAAAATAATCCTGTAATTTTTTTGAAATAATCCCAATCAGTTGACTGAGACTTGGTTCCGATGTTCCCAATCAGTGGACTGAGACTTGCTTCAGACCATAGATTTAGATTTGCTTCCAAACTTGCTCCAACTCAGTGGATTGAGGCTTAATCTCCATCAGTATAATTGAGTCTTGCTCCAAATCAGTGTACTGAGGCTTGCACCCAATCAGTGGATTGAGACTGGCGCCAATCAGAGGAATGAGACTTACTGGGAAATAATGGTAAAACATCAACCCCGTCCCCTCATTTCTTGTATCATACACTGGTTGTCAATAAGTATTTAGAAAGTATAACCTAGATTTAGTACTGTTACAATTTGTAGAATAAAATACCTGCATCAGCATCAGTATAGGTAGACACTTCGAGTCCAGTTACTTCTGTGTCTGTATCTACTTCTGTGATACCCGACAGGTCTCTAACCAGTCTCCTTCTCTTTCGTCCCTGCCAACATGTGGCCAGGCAGCCGCACAAACAGCTCATACTGTTTCTTACAAATATCACTATATTCTAGAAGAAGTCAGCTTGTCAAGATGTTATACAGACGAACATAAGGAATACACAAGGCAAACACAAACATGTGTTCTCAATGATCTGTGCCGATAAACACAACAGAAGAATTTCTGAAAATCTGATAAAAATCACTTTTTCACATGTATAACTTCACCAAGCTATTGTTCTCAGAAACTTCATTCCATCATGTACATACACAGTTTCCATGAACGTTTTATCTGTCATGAATATAATCGACACCACAGCACAATGAACAACCATCAACTTCCTCAAACAAAATCACAATATTTCTCCATTCAAAATGTTCCAAGATACATCAATTAAATTTTACAATCATCCAGAAAATTCTTATCTTATTAAGATTTAAAATTGTTACTTTTTCTAAGAAAGCTTCTGTCATTCTCACAGAAGTCATTTGATAGAATTTAACGAAACTTTAGAAATGTATCATCCATGAGTGTCACTGTTAATGTGGATTATATCAAACCTTTTAAGCTGTTAAAAGCAAACAGATTCCAAGTTAAACAATATCGTAAATTCAGATATTTTCACTTCACATTTTCTTCGAAATGTCTTATTGTTAAATGTGACACTTGATATGTGTAAAGGTTTCTTGGTAGAGTAACAGCTGTGACAAGAAGAAAATTGTCATACCCACAGTTTACTTAAAGTAGACAATCCTTTAAAGTATTAAGAAATTAATTGAATTAATCACATGATTTTTCAGACCAATGTTATAACCAGGAAATTATGATGCCACCCTTAATGTTCAAATGTCAGAGGTGTGTATAATTCATTTACAGTCTAATCTGCATTAGCGGTCACCTGTATATAATGTGACCCTGTCTGCGATGGTCAGTCTAAGGTGTGATGGCAGGAAATTACTCTAAATGTAACCTGTTTACAGTGTGACCCTGTTTAACGCAGTCAGAGGTCACTTATTTCAGTCCAGAACTGATTATATAACGACCAGTGACGGGTTTTGTACAAGAACTTTAAAAAATACAGCCTGCAAGTATTACCGCAATTAGCCGGAAGCATTAAACAGCTGATTGAAACCGACTAGATGTGGATTATGTTCATTGAAAATGTGTGAATAATACATAAATTTCAAAGGATTAGATCAATTAGGTGAGTTTGTTTGGTTTGCTTGATATTTTAGTGATTATCTTGAGCAATGATTGAGCGATGTCGTTTTTATGCACGAGATTTTTTATGAATTTCCGTGATTTTGACTAAGTTTGATCGAAAACTATTCAGGTTTATTGAAACATCATAAGGTATAAAAATCTATGACAAGGCAGTCTGTATGCCAGTTTTTCAAAGTATGTCTTCACCTAAACGTAAAGTGCTTTTGTTAGAAGAACGAGTTTGTGTAATAAAAGTGTTTGAATGTGGGAATAGTTCTCAAAAACTTGCTGATCAATTCTGTGTGGGAAGAACACAAATTCAACAAACCATCAAAAGGAAGGCTGAATACTTGTCTCAGTATGAAAACAAATTCAGAGAGAAAAAGACAAAGACGACATAATTATGTGTAATGTAATAAACTGCCGTAACTAGATATTGTCTTATTTTATCAAATTTTTATCATATCCTTGTCAACCTGGATATAGTCATGGTCACCTGTCTATAGTGGTCACTTTCGCCCAGTCCCCTTGCTGACCGCTATAGGCAGGTTAGACTGTATCTATATTAATTATGAGCCTTATCAAAATTTTCGTGCATCAGCATTCCAATCCAATGTTAATTGGGTATTTAACATTTTAATTTAACTAAATTTAACCAATCAATTGTAGAAATTTGTGTAAATTATACCCTTGCTAAAATTTACTAATTTTTGGTTAACATAATATTAGGAGTGGTGAATAATGGGTGGAAGTTATCTATACTAACTAATCTGCATTTTTGAGACAATGAATCTTGCATGTTTTACACCCATCATTATTCTCTTTTGAAACTGCACTGTCATTGTAAATTCAAGAAAACAATTAAAACTGAATTTTTTTTTTGCTCCTTTCAGAAATATATTGTAAGCTAATTCTTTGAAGGAGTTTCAAACATTTGAAAAGAATTCTTCCCTGATTGAAATCGAATAATGTGTAAACATTATTTCCTTTTATTAATCATCAGAAAAACACTAAAAAATTGTGGAGCCGCCGTGGCGCAATGGTAGCGCGTTTGCCTCAGGATCGAAGGGCCCCGGGTTCGATCCCTACCATCGCCATGTCGTTAGTGTCGTTAGGCAAGACACAAATATTTCCACATTGCCTCTCTCTCTCTTCGAGGTTGATTCCATCTGGAATGAGTCTCGAGAGCGATTAATATAAGTTGTAAGAACTTGTTTCGCAATCGAGAATAAATAAATTAGTATAAACTAAACTAAACTAAAAAATTAATGTATTCATACATAGAAATTACCATTACATTTATTGAACTGATCATTTACTTAAAGGTCTTGCTTTAATTGTTTATTTATCATCCTTGCATACTCTTATTGAATTAAATATAACAATTTATCAATTAAATAGTCAAGTGCTTTTCAGCCACAACTGTATTATAAAAAATATTACATGAGGGTAAGCAAATCGTTCTTATTTTTTCAATGATACAGAAAATTTTAAAATGATAGGAGATTATTTTCTCCTACATGACTGTGGATAATTATATAATGTGCTTAATGAAATGTGCTCAAACACAAGTATATGAACAAGACTTTTTTTGGTGTGTGTAAATTCTCTGCCATCATCTAAGCTGCTCTCCTCAATAGATTCATAACCCTGGGTATATGTATCTACTTAATTGCATCTTAAATGGTCCAAATGGCAAAAGATATAAAGATATTGTAAATGTGGTATATCTAAGTATTAAGATATTGTAAGGGAGGTAATTCTGGGTATAAACATATTGTAAAGAATAGTAACTGCGGTTTTTAAGATACAGTATGGGAGGCAACTCTGGGTTTGAGAGATTGTAAGGGAAGTAACTCTGGTCTTAAGACATTGTTAAGAAGGCAACTCTGGTCATAAGACATTGTAAGGGAAGTAACTCTTGTTTTAAAGATATTGTATGGGAGGTAACTCTGGTCTTAAGACATTGCAAGAAAGGCAACTCTATTTATAAAGACATTGTAAGGGAAGTAACTCTTGTTTTAAAGATATTGTAAGGAATGTAGGTAAATCTGGTCTTAAGACATTGTAAGGAAGGCCACTCTGGTTATAAAGACATTGTAAGGGAAGTAACTCTGGTCTTAAGACATTGTAAGGGAGGCAACTCTGGTTACATTGTAATGGAAGTAACTCTTGTTTTAATGATATTGTGAGCTCAGTTACTCAGAGTAATACTGCTTTACTACGTAAAAACGAGAAAAAAAATCTGATTTCAGTTTCTTCACTAAATTAATGCAATATAATTTGATTAAATTTTGCTCATTTCAAGATAATTAACTTTGTTGAGACAAAATTTATAGAAAAATAAAACATTACATCATGATCCCATTTTCATTGAGTTTGCAACTTCATGGAGGTGAATGATTAAAATTCCACACAAAATGTAATTAATCCTTTTTAATTAAACACTTTTCTAGAAATAGATGAATGAAACATTTCTTTGAATGAATAGCTACCCAAAGCTTTTGTAGTCCATTAAAAATTCATTGGGAATAATGAAGACATTGTAGTGTTTGATCAATCCAGAAGATCTAATCTTTATTGTGAAAATTTCTATGGAAACAGAAAATCTTTTAGTTCAGGATGAGATCATTTTGCTGCATTACAATTTTATAAACAATTATAAAAGGACTTGTCCATCTTTCAATTTGGGCCATACTTAGGTATATAGTAACTGACATTTGCACATCTATGCTAGATATTGGTAACTTCTGCCAAATTTCATTGAAATCCCTAAAGCAGTTTATGAGAAGAGCTGACAAGTCTTTCGAATAGCAATGTTTTGTTATTGTGACCTTGACCCAATGGAAATTTCAAGATAAAGTGCACAACTAGCCTTGGTAGTCTGATCACTTCTGCCAGATTTCATTGAAATCCCTTCTCTATTTATGAGATGACAAGCTGACAAAATTAGAGTCAATCTGCTTACATTATTCTCTTCACACAAGGTCAAAATCAAAATGTCTCGCACGACATAACAATTATGAACATCAACCCACTATTACTATTGAAAATATATAAACTAATGATAATTGTAACCTATACCACCAAGTAATATCACAAAACTTATTCCCCCCTCCCCCCACCCTAGAATTTCTCAATCATTTATACCACACATAATTTCCACCAAAATCCATGAAGAATGATCCAAAACAATTTCATATCCACCTAAAACTCATAATATCCACAATCATGAAACTCAATATGTCCGCATGAAATCACCCAAAATATCTGCACAAAATTTAACCACCTTATAAATTCCTAACCTAACATTCATACCAACGTAACTGAATAAATGCATTACAAGCTGATGTTACCGACAAATATCCAGTACTTAAAGTAGACGGCTCTTTAAATGAATTACGAAAAAAAATCAAAATGGATCCATCTCCAGTAAAAACCATAAATATGACTATTCCTTCCTGTTGCATGAACAATCCTTCATTATGATGTAATGGAAAACATCATACAACATGTTAGAGTTACTATACTGAAAGGAAACTCTGCCAAATCACTGCAGGTAATAAAAATAAATGACAAATATGACTTTCTATCATACGTCGGAACAATAAATTTTTATGACATCATCGCACTTTATGACATTTTTTCATTTCTGAAAACAGTCTAGTGGTCTCGTTCACTAGATGAAATTAAAAAAGCCGCCTCTTAAAAATATGGCTAGAACGGGGGTTTAAAACACCTACAAGAAAAAATATTAAGAAAGTTGTTCTATATTTTATATATTTAAAACATTAGAAATAATCATCATGTCTGTGCCACACACGTTTTCACTTTGCTATAATCCATGTTGAAAAAAAAAAATCACATTTCAAATAGTAAAAAGAGAAAACTTGAAACTTATATTCACTAAAATGCTTTTCTCAAATGTTCAAATTATATAATTATGCGACAATCATTTTAAACATTTTAACACAATCACTAATCCTTTAAATAGTGCATTTTAGTTACTTGAACAGTTTAATATTTCCTTAACACACTCTTTTATATTATTCATATGAAGATATTAATGTTTCAATATTTCAACATGTTCTGCGCAGTTCAATGTTAAAATTATCAAAATTACACTTCATTTGCTCCGAAAGTGCACACAAAATTTAATGTCCAATTATACAACATTGAAGGAAACACATGTTGTAACTTTTCTCTTCATGAAAATTTATGAGCGATTCAAAACTATAACATTTATGAAAGTGAATCCATTCAAGAATGACTATATGTTCCTTTTTAAGTTTGCACCTTAGCATGTCATACCCAAGGTAAGTTTTATCATTATTGCACGTTTTGCGACGTTTTGCGGTTTGAATAACCATAATACTTGACACAGGATAAATACGATTTCATGTTTTCACCATCAATGTATGAAAAGGTACTACAAGTGTCTCTGGAGTAAAAGTAATCTTGTTTGTTAATTGATTTTGAAGCTGTTATCCTTTTACCTGTTACAAAAATAAGCTAATAGTTTACTTCAAGCTAATGTTCGGCAGTCGTGGAGTAGCACAAATTTCTAAAGAAATTCAGATTTTATTCACTTTCTGCAAAGTTTATAGAAGTGTCCCCGTTTGTTAGCCTTTAATTATAAGATTGACATGCATCAGAACCCTGTGCCGAGGGACATTCCGAGAGCTATAAGCATGAAACTCAGTTCTCTAAGTGAACACAGAAATGTACTGAAAATATCATCATGAACTTCTATGCAGATACAGAAAATATACAGAGGGGAAGAGATTATCTAGATGCTTGATCAACCCACAAAATTAAAATCTTTGACAAATAGGAGGGTGGCAGGACCTACTTAAAATCTCCCTTCAGACAAGAAATTCAAGTTTTATCGACAGCATTATGGAAGAAATGCTTGAGTCTGAGACACAGACGCCCCTTTAGGTCTAAAAGACTACACCTTATAAAACCAGTTCAGTTCAATTCTCAGTTCTGAAATATACAGGAAATGATATAATTACAAGATGATAATCTGTAGTAACCTGTTCTTTTAATATATTAGTACAATAATCTTCCTAATCTAAGCATGCTGCCAAATTTGAAAAAAAAAAAAATTTACTGTACTTATCTGAATGAAGAGATTATGCAAATTAGGTAATTAGTTAGGTCAAATCAGGTCACAAACAGTAGTCTGCAGTGTCAATTAGCGCATTAATCAACTTGTCTGATACAATACTGTAACTTCTGCATATGGCAACATGTTGTGCAGCCATGGAGGCACATTTAAATTGAGCAGAAAATTTTGTAATCATTATTTCAAAGTCTTAGGTTACATCTCAAAGGTAAAAAAGGAATCAAGTGTAAAATCTATTTAAATGTTTCAATTTGTAAGCAACGAACACTTTCACTGACCAGCCAAGTTATCACATATCTTCCTCCAGAGAGCACAGTAAATATTATTATATGTTGACCATGATGAAGTCACTGAATGACATCTCCACCCCTACCCCAATAAATTTCTGAATTTGACGTGTCAATTTTTCAATTTGAACATAAACCAATAATTTCTCAATCAGGACTGCTCATTATAAGAAAACTAACTGCAAAAAGTGTAGATCAGAGTTCCAAGTTGAGCAGGGCTGATCATGATTTACACTGGCCTCAAAGTCAAAATCACTTCCCCCGGCTGGGAAAAGGATACCATATACCCCTGTATAAACCCCCGCCCCACACACACACCCTTTTTTTATTAGTCCAGTGAAAAATAAAAAACACATTCTTACACAATCACTTTCATTAAACAACTGTTAGTTTGCATTTTGGATCTGGACTAATCATCCCCTGGGTCAAAAAGTTTGAAAAATAAAATTTGTTTTCAGTCTGGAATAAAAGCCCCCTGGGTTAAAAACAAAATGCCCTTCGGGATGATTTAAATGGGTGTATATCAAGATTTTGTTGCAATCAAACTGGTATAAACTTATAATAGTATCAACATAAGCACCAGGATATTCAACTTAGAGATACAGATGCCAAGTTTATGTGAGTATTCCTGGAGATCAATACCCAGTAAATTCTCCAAGTAAAGACATAATTTTATTAAGTATGACAGATGATGGTTGACCATTGTGCCATCATTTTTATGGAGTATCTGACAGAAAAACAAATATTAGACCCTGTTTACATTATCCACTTTTAGACCCTGTTTACACCACAACCATCAAATGAAGGCAAAGTATGAAATATGCACAGGGACTGATTTTAATATCTGCTTTTTTTTTCTGATTAAATAAGATTGTATACCAATTAAAGCACAAGTTTGTGGGTTTGAAATGGTTTCAGCTACCCTCTATGGTAACCCGGAGAATGGGAAACTGTGTACACTGCTGAAGCAAATCAAGCAGTTTAATGAAGACAATATCTCTAAGACTTCAAGTGTTTTAAAACAAATGATAAAATCATAGCAATTATGAGCATTTCGGCAATGACCTTTCACAACCTGACTTAAAAATCAGACAGGATCATCCACAAACCCCCAAGCAACTATTGTGTGAAGTCTGTAGAATGCTTTCCTGCCAGTTCTGGAGTTATCATCACCAGAAATCATTTAATAACTAACTATTAAAGGCCACTCAAATTAACATTGTTGCCTTAATTTGACCTCTGTTACAGGTCAACAAGAAATGGGGTGTAGAGATTTGGAACCAGGTAAGCTCCAAAGCAAACACCATGTGAAGTTTGAGAACTGTAAAATGCATACTTTTTTTCAGCTTACTATACATATATGGTGGTCTGCAGATATACCTATACCAACACACTGACAATTCAGCAAAACAAAATTCCTGACAATCCCCAAAAGGGGCACGATAATGACCCACAAATAGCGAAAAACATTATATTATGACAAAAATCTATATATTTATCAATTTAATTTAGAAATAATGCTGAAACATATTATGTTTTTTAAATGGCTCATCAAAATTATCCAGTTATTAGAGGGTCTGCAAGCTTCTTTCTCATGCAATATTATAGTACATCTGCTCTCTATAAAGTGCCCTGAATCAATGACTTAAAGAGAAACCATTCTACAGACACTGAAATTAAAGTGAAAAAAGAGAGATGCCTGCCAAGGTATTAATTTACCATCTAGTAAATGCGGTTTGCCTCTCCCAGATAATTCCCTACAGACAGCTATCATCAATGACAAATAATAGCAATTTTGGTATATTAGAGTTTTGTGCATTTAATGCTACCTTAAATTATTCATATTTGCAACTTATAATCTATGGTACATTCATTGTCTTGTCATTTTTTACCATTAGGGTAATATGCCGGTTTTTCCACCTAAAGGTCAACTTGCCAGAGAACCGCAAAACAACAGCTACATTCCGTTAACTGCTTAAATATGTCAATTTGACAAACATCTTTGAACCAGCCAATATTTTGATGACTAAGCAGTAACTCTAAGAAATGTCAGCTTCACTAAGGCAATCAATTAATTAAGGCTTCCCTAAGTAAATAGATGAAGCCCGACGAAAGCTCCACTAAGTCAAAGAATCACATCTTCAACCAGGAATCAGTGAGTTTCATTAAGTAAATGAGTTTGTAAGAAAAGTGCTACACCCTATTAAGGGACTTCATTTTTAAGAAATTCAGAAATTGTAAGGTGTAAGTAAAGAATCCAGCATTTTATTTATTTGTTTTGATGGCTTATCGAAATATAACCGTGGATTATATCCTGATAAACTCACTGTTCACTCAGTGAAACAATCAAAATCTTCTACCCAGATTTACTTCAAAAAGTATACTGAGCTTAATGAATGCCTTAAAATAAAAAAATTTGGCCTTAAATTAAAAAAATAAAATTGATCTATGGGGCTTTGAATTAAAAAAACAAACAAACATTTTGGTCTTAAAAAAAATTAGGGTTAGGGTTAACGAAAAAGGACAATAACACTGCTAAGAATCACTGAACTAGAAAATGCCAACAACATGCATAACTAGGCTTGGCACTGATCATTCATATGAAGTTTGGTGGAAAACCACTAAGCAGTACAAGAAAAGTTGCGCAGACAAACTTATGGCTAGGGTTAGGGTTTACGAAAAAGGCCAATAACTCCACTAAGAATCATTGAACCAGAAAATGCTGATGATATGCACAACTTCACTTCGTACCAAACATTTCTACTAACTTTCAGTAAAATCCATCCAGGCGTGTAGGAGAAGTTGTGCAGACAAATTTTATGACAGACGGTCGGACGGACGGACAGCACCAAAATCAATATGTCTCTCCCCACTAGGTGGGAGACATAACTCTCTTTTTTCTTGGTTAACACAATTCTCATACTTATTCTTTTGGCCTTTATTGATTAAGTTTATTTTCCCCTGTAAGAAAACAAATGAATAAATACCTATTCTGATTCAATTAACACTGGTTAATTAAAACTAAATCAGGCATAAAACTGGCTGACTATGCTTATATACAGACAGGTATTGAGTAAGCAAATTTTAATAAAAGTTGTCTACAAATTGTAACATTACCATTTCCTCTACTGTTGTATATTGACATTTTTGTAAGACATACAAATAACCGAGTCAATGAATCATTAAAAAATAATCCTTCCTCTTTTCTCTTTCAAGGTTGCAGTGTCTAAATATCTGAGTGACCAACCATACAATTTGATTATGTCCAATCCTGACAGACCAGTAATACATAATTACTATGTCCAATCCTGAAGACAAATGTTACATTATTATGTCCAAACCTGACACTGGACAATGATTAACACAGTATGTCCAAACCTGACAGAACAATGATAAAGATTATGTCCAAGCCTTAAAGTCCAAACCTGACACTGAACAATGATTAACACAGTATGTCCAAACCTGACAGAACAATGATAAAGATTATGTCCAAGCCTTAAAGTCCAAACCTGACACTGAACAATGATTAACACAGTATGTCCAAACCTGACATAACAACAATACAGATTATATCTAAACCTTACAGGCAAATGATACAGCTTATGTCCAAACCTGACTGAACAATGATAAAGATTATGTCAAAACCTGACAAGCCAATGGTACAGACTATGTCCAAATATGACATGCCAATGATACAGATTATGTCCAAACCTGACAGGCAAATGCTACAGATTATGTCCAAACCCGACAGGCCAATGATACAAACTATGTCCAAACCTGAAATGCCAATGATACAAAATTATGTCCAATCATGAAAGGCCAATGCTACATATTATGTCCAAACCTGACAGACCAATGATACACATTTTTATCAACGATCAGTTAAAATTTCACCAGAAAATTTTCAAGATGCACCTCTGTGTTGAACAAATTATTTTAGCAAATCAAGGGCAGTAACTCTTGGGCAATGCATACTAACAATACAGTACAAGAGACATTTATGTGGAATATTTGTGCTGTAAAGTCTCCTACTTTTCAGCACAATGCACGGCTTGTATAGTTTCTTTCCTCAATCCAAGAGGCACTGAAAGTTTAATGGTAGCATGGAGTAGAGGTGGGAAAAAATGTCCCTACAATAATGTTTGCAGAAAATATTTTCATCCACTCCTACAACAATTGAAAATGTACATTTTCTTTAAAACAATGTAATGCATGCACTCGTTATGTCACACCAATTGTTTCAAGCTACTCCTTTATGATATTGACTGCATAATAACAATCGTCCTTTCAAGTGATTTATTATTAATTTGTTGTGTGACTTATAATAAGACAAACATTGCCCAATCCCATATTAACAACCTGTATACCATACTGTCCCTAATAAGAATATATCTTCCATATTAAAATACCCACGAAAGATCCTTCAGTAATTGTGGAATATAAATCACTCCACAAGTTTCTTCACTGTTACAGGCACAGGTGCATCATACAAATTTAAAGACTTCAATCAGTTAAAATACACATTTTTCACTCAAATGCATCTTCCTAATTTAGCATAAACTCCAAACAATCAAATTAAAAGTACATTTGTAGGAAGTGGTAATTTCTACTAAGTATTCCGACTACTGAATTAACCTCTAGAGAATTAAACATCTATTTCCATATCAACAAAGCTTCCATTACACATTTTCACTCTGAATATTTATCAACAATTCATCATTTTTTGCATAATTCCTATCCCAGAACAATAATTAAACAAAACCATTTCGCCTCCTCCGAAAGTTCCGAAATTTTCAATGCTTATAAACGGCAGAAAATTCGGTAATTAAAACAAAACATGCATTGCCATCACGGTTACCGTCTGACTCATTCGACGACCATTATACTCATCCCATGAATAGGACATCTACGCGTATTGATCAAATTTTCTCTGTAAAACAGCTCCTTCACTAGTATCTTCAAAAACTATTCCCCATCATTACTATATATATGCCGGAGAATTTCCTTAAATTACTTCCTTTAACATGTCCCTCTCCCAGAGAAAATGATCAAATTATTGTTGCCTCATCAAATCATTGTCCACTACAAAAAACATTTGTCCTGTGTACAGGAGATTATTAAGACTATTATGCATAAATGAAAATATTTTTTGGAGTCTTTTTCTGTCGAGATTCAAAAAAACATCAAAATAATAATTTTACAGCTACAGCCATACTCTCATTGCAGTCAAAAATATAAAAGTTGTTCAGTGACCTTGACCTTTTAGATGAGTGACATAAACATTAGAATTTGTATAGATGGCAGATTTGTTCAAGTAGAGATTGATACTGTGACCTTGACCTGTGATGGAACGACCTCAAAACCAACAGCATGCAGGCATCCACTTTGTAGATAATATTACTTTAAGCAACCATAATCTATCATGAGTTATTGCCTAGAAATCTTTGAGACTATGGCCACATGATGGACAAGTACACCAGGCCACTGTATAACCTCTTCACCTTATTAGAAGGGCAATAAAAAATCATTTAAACACTCTATTTTAAGAAGACTTGCAGGCACAAAATGCAGAATTTTCAAGCAATTTTTGTAAACTGAAAAAATTAATCATGCATTCAGACAGAGTTAATTTACTAATCTGTTGCATTTTTCCCATACAGTACAAAGGGTCATGAAGTTATTTAAACCTCCTCATGATGAAAAATGACCATATTGTACATACCTGGACTTTTGGTACTTATTAATCTTAATGTTGATGTGTTCTCAGAAATCAGAAATATGGAAGCCAGATGCCAAACCATTATATCTTCTTATAAAATACTAGAGGATATACAGCGATTTACCTCAAACATAAGGTGTAAATGATGTGTAAACTGGAAATTACTGCAAGATAATCATAGTTAATTAGCCAAAAGGATTCTAATTAACCCACAATAAGTACAAGAAATCTAGAGTAATCAACAGAAAGGAGTCAGACAGAGTTTTTATAATGGTGGCTAAGAAAACAACAAGCTGCAAGAAATTTAGTTTCAGGATTACTTATACTGTATGATATCATACCAAGGGGATAAATTTAATTAGTAGTCTATAGTTAATGCTATTACCCCCTGGTCAGTCCATACATATTAAAAAAGTTTCCTTTGGTCTCCGAAGAATAAAATAGCGTGAAGAAGAGTATCTACAAAGCCGAAAAGACAGTTATTCTGAACAAGTTTCACTTAGATCCGCAGTGAAAAATGGCATTGCATTGGGTGATCACGATATCTTACCTTTAGCGCTTAATTATACATGTGCTCAAGCGAGCTAAAAATAGACTTAACCATCTTTCAATTTGTACAGAACTTTTAAATGTTCGAAAGGGTGAAGGGCCATACTGAAAATTTACAGATTGAGTAGTGAACCATGCCGGTCAAGTGATCTGTCAGTGCACAGATGTGCTGTCAGGCTGATCATGACCTGTACTACTTGTTATAGCAGATTCACTTACCACAAGCAGTTACTATTTAAGGCTTGTCTCTAATACTAAATTATTTCATAATTTCTTAACAGTCATAATAGATTTTTCCAATTCTTTTCATTTTGATTGTGCTGACTTCTTGAAAACTGATCATAACAGAATTAGAATACTCTAAGGCAAAGTTTTCACAAAGAAGCGTAGGAGGCTGAGAGGAAAACTGCAGCTTCAGACAAATCATAACAGCTCTAACATTATTATCACCTTCCTCACACTCACAGAGGCCGATTCTCAAAACAGACACTTGCTGCACAAAAAAGTCTTTTCTATGTGTTCCTGCATTACAATTCCAGTGGGCATTGGGTTTTTTCTTTAATCAGCAACAGGCAAACTTTGTTTGAGCATCTTATCTCAAATTTGCAGAGAAAGCAATTTCGGTTGAGCAGAATTTTTAATGCTGCTGGAATGTTTCAATAAAGGCATGTAGTGACTAAATTTAATGGGTAAAATTACCAAGACATAAACTAGGGTAATCCTACACATTTGTGCAATTTGATCATGATCTACAGTCCGTTATGTATATAGTAGTAGTCTATAACCTCTATTAACAGTAAGTTGTGCTCGTCAAAAAAAGAAAAATGAATTTCAGATTCCATTTCAGACAGTTCTCTGCAAGGGCAAAAAGACGTTGGATGAATAATAATAACTGATGTGCAGCATTTCACATACAATTTTCTGGTGTTTTTTTTCCCTCTCAATTTTGATTAATTTTTCAGCCAACCGTATGGTCTTTCTTGGTAATGAAAAACAGTACACAACAATCATGATGTATTGAATATTCACCAGACATGGTGCACTTTGAATACGAAAGTCATTTTTACCCATTCATTTGCAGAGATGTAGATCTGATATGTCATTTTAACCCATTCATTATCTGATGTTTTATTTCAGTAATTGCTTGCACAATGCACAGTCAGGGATTATCAGCCCAGAATAGAAATGAGTTACATCACTTAGAATATGCATTCTCAACCACAGACTATAATCAGGGTAATTTATATGGACAAAAACACTGAATTAACAACTACACTCAGAAATTATTAAAATATACAATGCAGGTAACTTAATTGCATTGTATTCCGTGACAACGATCGGGCATTAATTTAAAATGCTTGCAAAATAACTGTGCGTTTTAGGGGATTTTTTTCTGAATTCTGTTACTTTCAGATATTTTGTTGGATTTGCGACATGTCTGGATGTTAAATTAATTAGTATTCGGAAATGTTACAGTTGAACATGTAAAAGCTAAACTGTATCCTGGCTTATCAACCACATGCCATAATGGAGCCGGCTGGGAGTATTTGAAAATACAGTCCAACCTTACCCAACTACATCTCCCTTAGAGCAACAATCTCCCTTCAAAGACACACATTTTCTTTTCCCTGTGCGTCAATAAGATAAGTAATCAACCTCTCTAGAACATCACCTTTCTACAACAGACACATTTCTGTGTTCCTGAGAATGTTTGCTCCCGAGGGGTTGCACTGTAAAACTTATCATTCTTACAGATGTAACTATAGACCTGACATAATATATAAGTAACATAATGCTCACTTCTAATGCATTCATTCAGGCAGGCAGGTATTCACACAGTCAGTAGTTCAAGCTGCATTGAAATCATTTACCAGTGCCGCACTGACCAAGATCAGCTTGCACATCTTCACAGTCTTATCAACAACTTGTTGTCAATAACATTTTCGCAAGCATCCCTTCAAAAGATTGTTGATAACTGTTATAGATACTGTCAATCTGAGAACTTGACAAGTCCCTTTTAGAGACTTTGTTGGGTACCATTAAGGGACTACATTGCAAACTTCAATCGTTACTAAAACATTTAACTTACTGTGGAAGAAAAGCCTGCGAAAGAAGTTAAGAATCATCATCCTCAGCCACAGGTCCTCTTGATTATTTGTTGTTCCTCTAGTGTTCAAATGCTACTTTAAATTATTGTCTGCCTCCAAAATTCATATAATTTCAGGAAACTTCACCATTCATACAGGGTACATGAATATAATACCACAATTTCTGGGCCTTCTCCAAAATCCATATATTACAATTATATCCGTTTCAACTCCAGTTTTCAAAGTAATTTCTGTTTCACCTCCAAACTCAATGCATTACAGTATAATACCTAATTACACCTCCAGTTTTCAAAGTAATTTCTGTCTCACCTTCAAAATCAATATATTACAGTCATATTCATTTCACCTCCGATTTTCATACATTACAATTCTTTCTGTTTCTCCAACTTCATGCATTACAGTTACTTCTGCTCCTCAAAAAATAATTTCTATATCCACTGATCAGTGAATTTCTGCATGTATCTTTCAGTAGTTAAAATTCACAAATCTATCCATCAATTCCAATGGAACTTCCATGAAAACAGAACGTCACATTTTTCCTAATTTTTTCTTGATCTGTTTAAATTGCAAGTCAGCAATCTCTTCTCAAACATTACCTGCTATTCTCTGAACACACAGTTTCTCTATTTCTTCTTGAAACAAAAAGCTATAAATTTAGGGAATTTGTGCAAAACAAATACTAAATACATGTAGAATATGAAGGACAAACTGACATTTTGCACCAATTCCCTCAAAACTTTACTTGAAATAATATTTCAACAGATACGATCAAACTTTTAATTTTTTATAAACAATATCTCAAGATCTAAAACATCACTTTACATTTCAAGCGCTCACATCTGACAGTATTGTAATATTTCATTTCCTCAACTATGACTTTACATGATCATAAACGTAACATAAAAGTTATTGAACTGTTCTGAAGTATTCATGTTTTATCATGCACCCATGAAATAGTTAGACAGTACAGTGTATTTAGGATAGAGTGACAGTGACGTAATATATATTTGCGTACACATTAATAAGGTTACTAAGAATATCAGAAGACACTGAGGGGATTTTAATCCACTAAAACTGTCAACTATAGTGCTGTTTCACGGTGATTACGAGTGCACTTCTCTGCGCACACCAGTATAATTATCATATGAGTACCGTATCTCATGTTTCAGAGACTGTCTGTTTGCCGTCACAACACTGTTAATGGCGATGATTCACTAGACTTCAATCAGACGGTCCTATGTCCCCGGTGTAATATGAACTCATTCATTTTCTGCGCAACTCTGATTCCTGCTTGTGGGACAGTCTAAAATAAGTTCTCGGCAAAAATTACATTGATGTCTCCGTAATGATCTTAATTTTTGGTCTTAATATAACACAATTATTACAGCGTGTGTCACTACAAGAATCATCTAAGCAACTTATAGTCCTCTTAATTATTCCAAATCAAATATCTTTACGCAAATAAACAGGAAGAATAATTAATGCACATACGAAGAGGGAATTTTTTAACCTCCAATTCTGTCATGAAAATATTCATTATTAGTGTATATGCTGTAAGTACACCAGTATTTTCATTCATTGGAGTGACAGAGTGCCACTAAAAACACTCCTTTCATACATATAATTACGCAACGCTATTGTCTCCAGTCAATATCTTTTTTTACAATATCACACGATACAAAGCCACTTTTAAAGATCTCTTCTTTTTCTCTGAAAGAAATTGTAACAAGACAATCCAAAGAGAACCCAAAACACTGTTACAAAATGCATATGAATTATTAAATAACTTTATGACATTTAAATCTAATAGTTATGTCTAAAACTTAATCACACACTCCTTGAAAAATAAATATCCACTAAACACATTTAAGTTCTAATTTAGGAAGTTATATAATTGTCTTCTGCTAGCTATTTTATGTAACTTTGCTATTTTAATGACTACAAGATCACGGGAAGATCATTATGTGTTTATAAACCTCCAGTTTCTTCTCTTTTAATTGCTTTTAATTTAATCTAATCTGTATTCTCTGGGTACACACGGATGGCTTTTTTGTGCTGTAGAAAACAAACATCTTTAATCTGATTACCTAAAAAACATGTGTCTAGTTTACTTAAAACCACATATCTAGGGCCTTTAAAATCACCTTAAACCACACACCTAGGGGCCTTTAAAGTACACAAAGTTGTACTAGTAATATGGTTGCAATACCGTTTTCAAGCAAATCGTAAACCACTACCACTTTTCCATGTAAGTGAAAACTGATAATGTTTCTTAAATCCTTTCTTTCCATGTAAAACACATTCAAGTGCAACTCCTTCATGAGAATTCCATGTATACAAGGAACAACACAGTCTCTAATAGAACTTCATTCAATTCCACGTAAATGAAGCACTTTTCATTTTATTTTCACTGCAGAGTGCCTCAATTTATATTCAAACAAACAAACATTTCATTAGAAATTATTTAAGATATTCAAATATCTAATTTAAAGTACTTCCCAAAACTGGTATATTGATACAATTGTGGTTAATGTTTTATGTTCATGCATGCATTGTAAGTATCTACAACGATACTGGAGAATCATGGACATGTATAAACTACAGCCAATCATGTATACAGGTGATTATTACAGCCAGTAGTAAGTTTCCTATCATATGGAAACAGTTTCACATCCATTCTTCATTATTTATCATTCATATGCAATATCAATATGCAGAAAACAAACACTACTTTTCATGCACCTACTGATGCTATTGCCTCACATCTGATATTACTCTTACCAGTACTAATTTAGAGACCTCACAGTTCATGTATTTTAACAGAAGTCACAGTTCATGAACTGTTGTGGAAAATCTTAAGTTCATGAACAAGTGACATACATTTGTCCATCTTTCAAAAGATCTCTTTTTTAGTCCTCAAAGTGTTAATACTGAAACTCTTTCTACTTCAGGGTAGAGCTTTTTGGTCAAATTAGATGATTAAATAAACACAAGAAAAAATAAATAAAATACAGCTATTTAGTTGTATTCAACTTTTACTCTGCCAGACAGCAAGAGATCCTACCCTGCCACAAGTGTACACAATAGTTAATCATGATCTACACTGTATGTCTCTCAGTCAGTAAATCAACGGAACTGCCCAAATTGAAGAAAAAAACCATAGAAGTCTATCTAAGACATTTGAAGGACATTGGTCAATAACGATCCGATACTCAGCTAGCATTGTGATAGATATTGTAGTCTACAATGTCTTGTTTATCAGTTGAGTTTTGAATAACCACTATTCTAATTCATTGTTTATCAGTTGAGTTTTGAATATACCACTATTCTTCCTTCACTGTTATCACTTGAGTTTTGAATAACCACTATTCTAATTCATTGTTTATCACTTGAGTTTTGAACAACCACTATTCTTATTCGTTGTTATCAGTTGAGTTTTGAACAACCACTATTCTTATTCATTGTTTATCAGTTGAGTTTTGAACAACCACTATTCCACAATGGTTTATCAGTTGAGTTTTGAACAACCACTCTAATTCATTGTTTATCAGTTGAGTTTTGAATAACCAATATCCCCAATAATTTATCAGTTGAGTTTTGAACAACCACTATTCCACAATGGTTTATCAGTTGAATTTTGAACAACCACTATTCTAAAATGTCTTAGATGTTGAGTTTTGAACAATCACTATTTTAAGGTGATTTATCTTATGATTTTTTAATACCCACTACTCTAGGATGGTTTATCAATTGAGTTTTGAACACAATGGATTATCATTTGAATTCCAAGATGGTTTATTAGTTTCGTTTTGTGCAACCACAGTATAGTATTGGCAATGTAACACCATCATGCATTCTGAATTTTCCGATACAATACTTTTACAGCTTAAAAACATTCAATGCATGTTTCTATGATATACTTTTGTTATCACACATTAATATTTATTGCCCTCTGGAATATTTACTTTTTTAAAAACTTACTCCATTATGCAGCTCATTTGATTGAACAATTCAGTATAACAGTCATATCTGAAATCCTGTGACTCGCTATTCCAAACAACACTTCCACAAAGAAATCTTGACAACATTTCATTTTTTATTTTTTCGGCCAACACAAAGCTTGTTGAAGTGATTTATTCCTGCTGCACACTAAACATTGTGGAATCCAATCCTGATACACAATATAACAACAGTATGAATTAAAGTGCCCCGGAATAACAATTAAAACCCTCCGCAACTTTCCATCATTGATCTCCAGTTATATATTGATGAAATTACATAATACGCAATTCAGAAACCAGCTTATGTGGCATTTTCTTATTATTCCGCATGCTGCACGGAGAGCCATAAGCCTTTATCCAATAGGCAATGTCCAGTATAACATCAATTTAGTATGATGTCCCAATCTCTTGGATAATTGTCCCATTGCAACCACTCGGAAACGTAAACATGTTTTCTCTTTTTTCTTCTTTTTTTTTTTAAATCCATTCGAAAAGTTTATTTGTACCGGTGCAAAAAGGTTGTGCTCAATCTTAAAAGACACAACAGCTTAAATTTATGTTTAAACAATTTCCTTTGATTGACATTTCTACAAAATATTTAGGCAATCTTCAAAACCTGACAGCAACATGTCGTTCAGAGACCAGCGTAAACATTAGCCGTTTTCAAGATTTTGCATCTATTTCACATTTTACACAGCAGTATTTTGAGAAGACATGTTTGAATAGATATTCTCAATAATTTTTCAAACTGGAAGTCAGAAAAATCGTAACACTGCTCTTGCTAAGACACAACTTGTTACTTGCAGACAATTTCGAAATCCACACGGTACCAAGCAAATTTAAAAGGGGCAAATAACATTAATTACAATAGTTCAAAAGTCCACTTATTTAATATTTCAACCTTTTTCGTCTACTGAAGAACTTGGCCAGAAGGTTGAAAATATCTTATATAGAGTGGACTTTGGATTATTTCATTATTATTCCACCTGCATACCTGTAGTTAAACCAATTGTACTATGCAACATAAATGCCAATTAAATGGCTTAGGCAAAAATCTTAAAATATGACAGATGGACAAGTTGGTATCACAGAATTTTAGCAGGGTACTGTACTGTACTGTGCTATGAAGCCATTAGTATTGCTGTCTGAAGGATTCTGACCAGGTTTTTACCAGATTGTGTTAAAGGAATATAGTACATTGTAATCTAAGAACCACCCCAATAAAACCTATATTCTGACATGCATTTGTAATTATACATGATAGTGATGACACTAATGTCTCATATAAGAAACACATGTAAAATCAATCAGTTAATTATAATGATTTATTCTACTAGCTCAAGATTTTGTGTCAAATTAACAAAATTATGCTTGTAAAGCCGCCCGAACAAACTTGGGCATCAAACCTAAAAGTCTTATTGAACCTGCACTGTTTCCAAGAGGACAGTGACTGTTTGGCATAAATGAAGTTAATTGCTTTTCCTAAACATGAGCATCACAATTTATTGCAATTTTTCACATATTTTTTTACACAACCCAGATCCTCTCAATTCTTTTCAAAATGTTGGCAAGTATTTATTTATTGCATTTTCTTACAATGGTTTGGCAAAAAGGTGGGTGGGGAGGGGGGAAGACACGGGACCAATGGATTGTGTGTTGTTATGCTGCTCTTTACACCCATTATATTACTAATATAAACAGTTATCAAAATGGTTTAATCCAAATGTCTTTAAACATGTTTTGCTAATAATTTCCCCTCTGAGTTTTCAGTCCTAATATTCAGAAATGACCAGTAAAAACTCCCTAATGAAATGCATGATTCATTGATTTACAATAAGATTACATCAGCATGCAATTCATCGAAATGCAACATCTCAAAGTAGCCAAGTAGAAAATGTGTCTCTAAAGGCTGCAATAGGAAGTATAAAAAATTTTTACCAGTGAAATATTTCGTACCAGGCTGCGCTATTTTGAGCAAAATGAATTACAGTATATTAAACTCTACCAAATACATTTAACACAAGATGATGTACATAAATGACAAAGGTAAAATATATGACCAAATTACTTGCATGTATAATACTGAATCGTGTTAATTATCCTTAAAACACTACAACATGCAGAAATTTTTCAACTTTCACACGGTAAAATTGATAAATCCTAAAAAACAACAACAACAACCAATTAAACACAGAAACTGTAAATGTATACAAACTGGTCCATTAAATATGCATCATAAACTATGATACTTAAAGGTAAGATTTCATGTTTACCACTAACTACCTATTTAATACATAGTAAACATTTTGATATACAACATCAAGGGCAGTATACAATTATATTATGGAAAAAAAAGAATAGTAACAAGCATTATTATTATTATTACTATTATTGATAGTCCATTACAACATTAGAGATAAATTTGAAAATTTACTCTTTTTCATTTCTTTTGATTGGCCGAGTTTATGTGTCTTAAACAATTGAAGTGACTCTTTACTGACCAAAGTTTAATGGTCCTTGTGTAAAATAAATTGCATATTAAGGAATTAAAACTATACATTTTGGATAAAAGTTTGAAAAATGAATTGAACAGTGTTAGATTCAAGTGATAAGATACTTAGTCACTTCAGTAGTTACCTCCCCTGGACAATAAATTCCCCACTATATAAATTGCAAATGGTGTTGATCATCTGCAGACTGCATGAACTGCACACGATGGCAATGATTGCCAGTAATAAGCTAAAGAAGAATAGGTGTCATCATCAGGCAGTGGCAGGTATAAACTACAACAACCATGAGCCTTTTATCACAGTTTAAGCCAACAAGATTCTAAATCATTCAACAACAAAATGTGTAAAACTTTGAATCAATGCCTATCTTCATGCTTGGAACATGTTTGGCAGATTCAAAGTCTGTATACATGTGCATTTCAAATGAGGTAAGGCAGGATCAAGCCTAAAGTCTGTTGTACAAAGGTACTGAATTTTGTTTATTATACATAGACATGAAAATAAATGTTCAAGGTCATATTGATTCAGGGCATGTTGCAACATTTCAAGTTCAGGTTACTTTTGGACAGATCTAGATGGAGTTTTGTAGCCCAATGCCAGAGATTAAATGTTCAAGGTGCTGAAATGTTACAGACTGAACATGGAACAGTGCAGATCATGATCAGACAACACTGATGTACAGGCTGATCATGATCTGCACTGGCCACAGAGGCAGACTCAGTTGCTGATGAATTTGTCACTAAAGAAATAATTTAACATTATACAAACAAGAGATATTTCCAAGAACAGTCAAAATTTCTGGTATTAGCGACAGATCATTGGTAACATCATATAGAATTAGATTAAATACGACATCAGCCACCCCATCATTGCTGTTATCACATATCAAACACAAGCTTGAAGATAATGGACCTTTTGTTTAATGTCAGGTAGGGGTCACTTTTCACTGTATGAAAACAAAGTCAATGAAATGTCTCAATTTCATATATAAAATCTTTTCCTTTTCAGAGTTTTTAGGTAAGAAGGGAATAATGACCCTGTATCTCTCACCTGGGTCTATATCAAATCTTCTGCAACTTACCAATTATTACACTCACATGATTTTTGATCTGGGAATGAAGGGAGGGTGAAATTCATTTGGTTGCCGCGGTTACCACTGACAGTGCAAAGGGCAGTTGCTCACGTCCGAGCATAAAACATGAAGTGCTCAGGCAAGCTTCTTTTTAGGAGTCCACTTTATCGGTAGCTGAATTTTCAATCACACCCACTCATGTAATATATATCAGTCATATAAACATACAAATCAGTTATTAATGATAACTTAGATGTGGTTTAAAGTTCCTCTGACCATACACTTCCTATCGGAAATAAACACTAACAATAACCACTAATAACCATATCCCTATCAAATCAAAAGGTCACAAACAATTCAATGTAGATTTCAGCTTACCAAACTTAAGCGATGAGTATTATATGTCATCGAGTTACTCGGTCCATTGTTGTTGTTGTTATCTTATTTTTGCAGACTTACTTAATTAAAAAAATTTTTTTTAGCTATAGTATAACAATTCAGATTATACTCACCAAGTATAATATTTGAACTCCTTCTAATGTCAGCTATTTTCAAACACACATGTACAGTTTTTTTAATAAATTTTAATCTTTTAATTTGCATTGCTCTTCAAACCTATGGTAAGACTCTTGAAGTGCTTAACAACAGAATACTAAATGACAAATACTTCAAGATTTATACTTAAACTCTTGAATTTATAATTAAAAACATCACAATACTCAATAAATTTACGCTTAACTAAATAATTTTTTGACATTGTTTGATAAAATCTCGCAGTTTCATGCTAATACAAATAAGAATGCAACCATATAGGGTCAACTCCCTCTCGGACAAAGACGTTCAATATTCTTGCCCGTAATTTGATTTATCGCAATTGTAACAAAACTACTGCCATTCTGTTGCCAAAATTGAAAACCATCCCACCGTGAAATGGTACAATCAATTATTCGAATTAGTCACACACTTTTAAAGCAACATGCAAAGCAGATGGCCCAAGATGATTGGAATCATAAAGCTTAATTTGTTCTTAAAACTTCTAAATAAAATTATCATGAAATATCATCCGCAGGGTTGATATTATGGGTGTCCTGTCCCCATCTTGATTAGGATGTGAAAAACATGTCACTGCATTTGACTGTTACTGACTGCAGCACTTGTAAGATCTTTTGTTAACTGTTGCCATGGAGACAACAAACATTTCCAAATGCTTCCAGACACTGGCTGAGCAGCCTTTTCAGCTGTTACATGATCAATGCAACTAGAGTGTTCCCAGTGCATCAACAAACACTTTCAATCATTGCTATGGATACTGAAAAAGTCTCATTTTGGGTGTAGCAAAATTTTGAGTTTTAAACCAAAATGTTGAGGCCAGTGACGAAAAACTCGTTTGTCTTCATGCTTACATTGTCAAAGAAGCACCACTCATCCCTCATCATCACCTCATCATCATCCCCCTACTCATTTACAAAGCCGATGATGACTTTTAACTGTTTAAGATTTTCTTTTCATCTTAAAATTCTTCCTTTTTTTATTTTGCTCTAGTTACTGATTCATAAAGTATACAACATCTCACATCAAAGACAAAGGAAATTTAATGTTACTTTTAAAATTCTTATTAAATATTCATAGTACACAAGCATAAAAACACAATGTACGTCATATTGAAATAAATAAATGACCCCTTCATCAGTCAGTTACAAAGTCAAGGTCGCAAGAAACACTGAGCCTTGCCACCTAAATGCATTATATCTATGTAGACCCTTGTGTAACTGGACAAAATAAGTAATAAAGACAGTTCATGTCTCGTTAAAAGTGGACAACTGTTGTTTTACGACCAGCCTATCCCTGTGGGGTAATGAATCAGTCATTAATAACTTTCTATATATACAAGTGAACTTCCTGATCAGTGTTTTTTCCTTATCCTATAAAAACAAAATACATTTCATTATCGTTGTGCTGCAACAGTGGGACATTTTTTAATGAAACTAATAGTTAACTCTTTGCACTGCATGTCTTTATATGCATTAGTACTGCATGATTATGTATTATTTTCTCTAAGTGTATAAAATAGACTAAAATTAATATACATAAAGTAATGAGTAAAATGAATTTTCAAGAAGAACATTATAGTGTGCAACCTCTTAGGAAGGTTGCTGCTCTAAGGGAGGTGTTGTTTGAGCTCTGAAAAATGTCTCTTGCAGTAGAACCACCTTCTAGTTCCAGCCAACACTATTATATAACAACAGTTACTGTAAATGAAGAATGAATGGAACAACATGCAACCTGGCTTGTATCACTACAGTCTACCGGTAACTTCCGCTCGGGCCATGAGTGGCTTGAATCCCAATGACCACAATGTCACTCGTGTACTTTATATTCACAGCTATATGACTTATATACTGTGTAAGATTTATAATCATTAAGTATTAATTATTTCAAAACAGATATAATCAACCTGTCAACACATCAAAATGGTAATTACTTAAAAATGAGATATATGACTTTATCAATGTTCTTTAAAGGTCCAATACTAAGGAAAGCGGAAATTCCAATATATTTTAAAAGCCCAGAAATAAGTTATTTTTAATATAAAATTAAAGTTGGTATATAGAAATTCTAAATAAACCACAGTACATGTACAATTATTTTTCTATGCATTATGAAGAAAGTTAAAAAGACCTGGGTGGTCATTTTGCCGAATCACTGAGATTTCAACATAATACACATACTTTTCTTCTTGTTCCAAACACTTTCTGTAAATTTCAACCTGACAATCTTCATTATTTAGCGTCTTGCATATGGTAAGGTACTTGCCATTGAAATAACGGTCACTTAATTTTCGGTTAGTAGTGGACCTTTAAAGTTAAAGGGACACAGTTAAAGGGACACAGTAAGGGACACAGTTAAAGTGACACAGTAAGGGACACAGTTAAAGGGACACAGTTAAAGTGACACAGTAAGGTACACAGTTAAAGGGACATAGTAAGGGACACAGTTAAAGTGACAAAGTTGAAGGGACACAGTTAAAGGGACACAGTAAGGTACACAGTTAAAGGGACAGAGTAAGGCACACAGTTAAAGTGACACAGTTGAAGGGACACAGTTAAAGGGACACAGTAAGGTACACAGTTAAAGGGACACAGTTAAAGGAACACAGTAAGGGACACAGTTAAAGGGACACAGTAAGGGGACACAGTTAAAGGGACACAGTTGAAGGGACACAGTTAAAGCGACACAGTAAAGTACACAGTTAAAGGGACACAGTAAGGGACACAGTTAAAGGGACATAGTAAGGGACACAGTTAAAGTGACACAGTTGAAGGGACACAGTTAAAAGGACACAGTCAGGTACACAGTTAAAGGGACACAGTTAAAGGGACACAGTAAGGTACACAGTTAAAGGGACACAGTAAGGGACACAGTTAAAGGGACACAGTTAAAGGGACACAGTAAGGTACACAGATAAGGGACATAGTAAGGGACACAGTTAAAGTGACACAGTTGAAGGGACACAGTTAAAGGGACACAGTAAGGTAAATAGTTAAAGGGACACTGTGAGTTAAAGGGACACAGTAAGGTACACAGTTAAAGGGACACAGTTAAAGGGACACAGTTAAAGGGACACAGTAAGGGACACAGTTAAAGGGACACAGTAATTAAGGGACACAGTTAAAGGGACACAGTAAGGTACACAGTTAATGTGACACAGTTAAAGTGACACAGTTGAAGGGACACAGTAAGGGACACAGTTAAAGTGACAAAGTTAAAGGGACATAGTTAAAGGGACACAGTAAGGGACATAGAATACAGTAATCATCCTGCAGGCTGATATACAGATTATTCGATTCAAAGGTAACAACCAGTTTACACTATCACAGATCATTCTCATAAAAAAGACATGTACAAAATATTTTACTTTTTTCCATGTACATGTACATTGTACACAGTAGGGGCATATATTGATGTAATTAAGGTATTCAAGTTTCAACGAAGATCACATGCCTTAAAGGTCTTGTTACAGTAGCTTTTGATGTCACCTTAAAAAGGTGTGTCGAATTTCAACAACAGTTTACCTTCACAACAGGAAAATAAATAACACTATACATATCAGCAGCCGTTACCCACAGTGTCAAAGGATTATTAAGGTATTGGAGGGGGACTTGGAACATTACAAAGCTCACGTTTGCCCTGTGAGAACAATTTTAATCATTCAAAATTGTTACCCTATTAGTGTCAAACATATAGTACTTGAATGACTTGCTAATTAAATTGACAATTTCCCAATACTAAAACCAGACCTTGGGGGCTATATTACCGTGTTGTATGAAATCTTAACCTTGCAGTCCCATTTTAAGCTTTTGCTTCTTAATATATTGTTAACAAACCTGAGCAATACAAGCAATATACAGTCTGAGTTTATAAGCCTCTCTGTAGCAGCCGGATGCACTAAATGTGATCCAATCCAATCCGCAAGTTGCCTGGCTTATTAAATTAAACAGAATGATTAAATCACAATTCTTTTTCAAAGACAACAATATAGTGAATAGTATATAATTGTTATATACAGGCACATTTTTCTAATTCCTTAGGTGAACGCCTTCCACTGCACCAAGGAGGCTCCAAAATAACATGTTTGATACGTTTAACCTCCACTTTTACTATTTCTGAGTCATACACAAGAAAAATAGAAACACAATTTTTAATACATTCAAAATAGGCTTTATACCTCAATTATTTCGCAGACATTTTCACCAAATAAACAATATGAATATTCTTTCAATTGAGAACTTGGGATACTCATTCCAGTCCGATTACTACAGCTGCAGTGCATAATCAAATTCCCTTATTTGCCCTGAAATTTACTGTCTGAATCATTATGGCAAACACTGTAGATCATGATCTGACTGTATTCATTACAGGCGATCATGATCTGCACTGATTGCCAGGGCAGAACTATTTGCAATCAGTAGGGTTAAGTCCCGTGATTAGTTTCTCTATAAGGATATAAAATGCATCTACGTTTTGTTTTGTTCACTCTGGCCTATTGCATACTGTGGAAACAAGAGACAAACAGCATCAATATGGATAAATTCAGAAATTCAAGCTCAAGTAATATTCCATTTATTCATCTTCCAATTCAAACAAACAAACAACTGTCTAGAGCATTGAGTGAAGTTCATTCATTATTGGCCAAATTTTCCATTCCATGCAGAAAGGGACATTGTCTAGACGACTGAATGGAATTTTATGACAATTCTCTGTTATTATAGCTGCAGCAGACGCACTATGCCCAGTCTTGTATTTAATGAATTACAAGCTACAGACTTATCAATGAGTTTATGGAAATGAATACAAAGAATTTCTGAGAGCGTTGGGAGAATATATAAAGTTGTTTTCTCTCACAAACAAATTACACCATATGCGTACAAACTAATCTTCCAACAATGATAAGTCATAGACACTTTTTTCTATTCCTGAACTTCAAATGGATTCATATTTACTAACCTTTTATGGGAGCCCTCTTCCGTTTTCTTTTAAATGTTCTCCGGATACTGTAGGAGAATCGCCGAGAAAACCGTTTACTCTGTTTCCTGTCCAGTTTCGGAGTCGAGATCACATCCATTTTTTATCCAATACTCAAATTACATGAAAATACTATAAAATTCCTCAATGTATTTCTCTTTTTACAAACATTTACAAATTGACTGTGACAAAAGGCTGAATACCACACTTTTGAATTTTCACTTCAGTATATCCCGAGCCACTATAGCCACGTTTATGTTTATAACACAGAAACAAAACACAATTTATCAACCACAAAAAATCTTTGACAATATTGTTTCAAGAGTCTTAAACTTAGTTTTTATCCTTCATTTACTCGACAACTTTAAAACACCGACTGCTGATATGAAAAATAACAACTGAGCAAAAAATAATTACACATACCACAATATTGTGTGGTATAAGGTTTAAGACAGTCATCACTATACCGCTAGCTATTTAAGGCTACTTGTAAATCAGATTTAATCATTTGCAACTGGTGACAAATTATTGATCCTCTTACAGTGTAGAAACTCTGGTTATAAGGACCGGAGAGCTCTTGTTATTAACACTGTCTTAATGGTTATGTCAATTTTTATCATTGTCTCTTATTGTCACGCCAGACTACTAAGATTGACGACTCGTTGCTAAACAGACGTAATGCGCTCTGTGTTGCGTGTAAGTTAAGCCTGTATTGAGCTGAACCTGTTCTTCTTGCTAATGATGCCCAGAGCGGCACAACAGAATCCTACTTGGAATGTCTATGTCATTTTAGATACATGCTGATAAAATTACCATCTTAAAATACAGGAAATATAAAAGAACAAAAATGGCATCCATAACTACAGCATGATAAGTGATTTTACTTAAATGTCATTTCAATTTCTATATACGTAGCTTTTGCAGTAATTTAGTGATTCTACTTAGATGTCATTTTAATCAATTTCTAGCAGCTGCCATTGCACTAACTGATTCTACTTAAATGTCATTTCAATTTCAAGCTTTTGCAGTAACTTAGTGCTTCTACTTAAATTAAATGTAATTTCAATTTCCATCTTTTACAGTAACTTAGAGATTCTACTTAAATGTCATTTCAATTTCTAGCTTTTTTAGTTGCTTAACATTTCAAAACATCTGTTTTTCAAATTATTTTTTTAAGATTTAAAGTCTTATTTTCACTTTTCAAAGAAAATAAAACCTCTTATTATACTTCTTTCTTTCATCACCACAGAGTTAAGGCAGATTTGCAAAAGTTTTCTCCCTTGTTACTGGACAAGCGGTATTAATAGATCAGACAATTGGCGGCCTTGAAATAAGCATCCAAAATATTCCAAAGGTTCATTCTAAAATTCCCCCACAATGATCCCCATACGGCTGAAATATTCTGTTGGTGTTCACCGCTGCAACCAAATGTTGTGGGTTTGAGTAACTAAGCATCCATGCATTCTCTGTAATTCTAATCAGGACATAACAACCACTATTGTATTGACCTAGCTATGTGGGGATTTTCCTTGGCCTATAATACTGCCAATGGTGACTATGTACTAAGAGCATATCAAGATTTATTTGCCAACCAGCTATAAATCAGCATCATTATAGGCAGACAAAATGGCCCCTGGGATTTTTTGAGAATAAACATTTATAGACACTGTAAAATGGATAATTTCCACATGACGAAAATTTCGCAATTTGTGAGCAGACAGACTTTTTCGCCAATTTTATATTCATGAATGGAGAATTCTCTTACAGTAAATCTATGTGAAATGAATCTTTTGCAAGTTTTTTTAAATTAGCAAAGTGGGAAATTCTTTCTAAAAAGTAGCGTAAATTTAAGTCATCTTAAACATTACCAAATTTACAGCATACATTGACCCAGAAGCATATTATAGTAGCTATAATTGACCACATGTACTACAATACATGTATCATAACAAATAATTATACATCAATCTTCATAATTATTCTGACCTGAAAATTCAAGTTATAAAATTCTCAAGAAGTAACATTTCAGATGAATTTCATTTCACTCAAAAAATAGACATACATTGTCTGATTCTGTATAATTAGGTGGTAAGAAAATGTGGTCATGGTCCGGTCTAACATACACGATGTAACATGTGAGAGATAGGAAGCTGGCCATCTCCCGGTCCAGTCATTTATACCGACAAAGCTGAATTTCTTACTTAGAACTCTCTATCTTGTTAATGCTAAAGGAAGGTTTACAAACTGTTCAGTACACAGTGTAGATCATGATCACATCTAGATGCCAAAGACATACTGAATGATCATAGTCTACACTGCATGGTCATAAAGGCAACATGTCTACCCATAAAAACGTGTAGTATAAACTAACTGACAAGTACATATTATACACTTATTGCATGACTATCACTGAGGTCAATATAATATGGTCTTGTGCAATATCATTTTTTCAAAACTATTTATTATATGATCTATAAATAAACAGTATCTCATTAGTTCAAAGCACGATCAATGAAGCAAACTATAATACATATTTCATGAATTTTGGCTTTTCCTCCAGTAAATATCAATTCTGTTTAGAACAGGCATTGTTTTGACTTTTACCCATCTTAATGTCATGCAATGAATAGAACGTAAACGGTGCCGGGATAAAATGCTGGGATAAAACGCTGGCAACGTCACTAAAATCGCCTCCATCAATATTACCGTCTTCTGGTGAATATCACATTTAATGCCTCACTATAATTGTCTAATATTGACCGAAACATTAGTTTAAAATTATTATATTGTATAGTGAAAATATGTGAAATAAAACAGAAGTGTAACAGAAGTGTAACAGAAATGACATCTTGAAATCTGAGCAGTTTTTGCAGACACTGCTGTTGGCCATAGGATATAAGATACTCTAAATCGCATATAAAGCACATTTTATGTGCTGTTATTTGTATACAAATTCATTCGTTGACATTTAGTTCTGTTAATGAATTTATCAGTACATCGTACTGCTGCTGCTATGTGCAGATATACAACACTGTTCAACAGCTGCTACTGCACATAAGGTGACTTATAATATATATATAGAATACAATAGTAGTATGTAATATGTTACATCCTATGTTCAAGTCTTTTGTACTTACAGTTGCATGATAACATCAGAGTGGTATGACGTTATCATATACAAATATTCAATCTAGTGTATCCTGTTATTCTGATCTTTAAGACAAGGCATGCATTATTATGATAATGCATGCATGTGCAAAAACATTCACGATCGAAATAAACCTGATAAATAATGTTATGTCTAGTGGTCCTTCAAATTGTGTAAAACAAGCATTTTGTACTGGAGTAGGTCCATAAAATACAGTCTATAGCTGGTAAAAAATTATTTTTGTCGGACCGATGGAAATTATCCCTCTTCCATAATGTGGAAAGTTTTTGCGCATATTTTATTTTCAAATATAACTGATAGCTCACACTAGCAGACCATAATTCATAATTATTTTGAAGCTACTAAATTCTCATTTTCTAAACCTACAACACATATGAACATATTATTACCCAAGTTTCTAAAAGCCACTGTCTGTATCACTGACTTAAAGGAGAACTGGGCCAAACTAATAGTATACAAAAATCAACCACATCAAAATGTCAACATTACTTCAAAACTCTTCAAGTATTCTATTGAAAACCATTTTTCTATTCTGCTTTTATCTGAGCAAGAGATTCCACTCTGATGACTGTGTCAACTAAATATTCTGTCCATCCTTTTAAAAGCGCGACAAAAAGGAATAATACAACGTCTTAAATGGCATCCGTCGACCATCAGATATTGGCATTATGTCAACGTACTGGCCGCCTACAAACTTCTTAATCTTTGCAAACAAATCAACATATGGTCTTAGCTAATACAAAGACTAGATGACTCCTATCTTACAGGCTGTATTAGGTCAATAAGTAAAGCATACCACTAAATACTGTTTTATGATCATACATATAGCTAATTGTCTGTGCCTGTTATCTTTTATCATTTTAATGGGACATTATAGGGATGATATACGGGCTCATCTGGTGCCATACTGGTCACACGGGCCAAACATGGGTTTTTCCATATTGGGGAATCATTTATATCTCTTAACTTACTGTAGAAAGGGAAATATTTGTGACGTCACTCATTACTGCATTTCATACATGAACTAGAATTGTGTCCAAAGGACACCGATGCCCCCACTGTGCAGATGTGCTCATAAACAAGAGCAAGCATATCTGTATGTAAGATTTTTATGTATGTAAGATTTTTATGTGGAACTTTTTCATTCCACTGTTTCATTTCTGTACATATACCTAAAATGATCTACAGGTAACCTTATGTACATGTTAAATTAAATTACAAAGTAAAATTTATATGTTCAATTATTTATATGGTATATAGTGAAAAAATCAACAAAGGGCCATAATTCTGTTAAATTTTAGGGTGCAACAAATTTATATGGTATATAGTGAAAAATCAACAAAGGGTCATAATTCTGTTAAATTTGGTCCAGCAAAAAATTTCTTCCTTTACTACCATCTACACATTAAAGCTGTTCATCCCTGGAAGTTTAAGCAAAATCTGCCATCCGGTTTAAGAGGAGTTAGCGTTACAATATTCTATATGGTATATAGTGAAAAACTTAACAAAGGGCCATAATTCGTTAAATTTGGTCGCAACAAAAATTCCTTCCTTTACTACCATCTACACATTAAGGTTGTTCATCCCTGGAAGTTTAAGCAAAATCTGCCAACCAGTTTAAGAGGAGTTGCGTTCACTAAAAATTTCTATATGGTATATAGTGAAAAATCAACAAAGGGCCATAATTCTGTTAAATTTGGCCGCAGCAAAAATCCTTCCTTTACGCCATCTACACATTAAGGTTGTTCATCCCTGGAAGTTTAAGCAAAATCTGCCATCCGGTTTAAGAGGAGTTTCGTTCACAAAATTTCTACATAGTATATAGGTGGAAAAATCAACAAAGGGCCATAATTCGTTAAATTTGGTCGCAGCAAAAATTCCTTTCTTTACTACCATCTACACATTAAGGTTGTTCTCCCTGGAAGTTTAAGCAAAATCTGCCATCCGGTTTAAGAGGAGTTGCGTTCACAAGATATATAGTGAAAAATCAACAAAGGGCCATAATTCGTTAAATTTGGTCGCGCGAAAATTCCTTCCTTTACTACCATCTACACATTAAGGTTGTTCATCCCTGGAAGTTTAAGCAAAATCTGCCATCCGGTTTAAGAGGAGTTGCGTTTCACAAGATTTCGGCGACGGACGGACGGACTGGACGGACTCACGGACGGACGGACGGACGGACAAGTGCAACGCTATATGCACCCCACTTTGTGGGGGGCATAAAAATTACACAGATATGCAGAATACTCATTTTTTTCAGTTAAGGACAACATTACCTGGATGATTTTCAAAGACTTGTTATGTACAAGCCTTGATTGACAAATTTTGGCAACAGCGTAAGAGTATGATTAAACACATTTCTGGCAATTGATATAAGTATTCAACCCTTACAGTTGTGCATATGAAAATCATTTGTTACGTAACAAAAAAGACATATCTCAAAATACAGTATTACTTATGGCCACTGTTCAAAATTATTGTCAGTTTTGACATTTTCCTTACAGAAGTTGACCAGTTACATACACTTGGAGCCACTTCTAACCCGACACTTATATAATTCGGTATAACTGAATTATTTGTAAGCAGATTTCGTTCAAATTTATAATATAATTAATTCAACACATAATACATACTTCTGCGAAATTTAGTTTTAATTGATTACCAAATACATATAAAACTTAACAAATAAACAACATCGTTGTAAAATCCGAATTCACAAAATGGCATAACGTGAAATCCCAATAATGAGAAAAGTCACCGATTCATAATAAAATCCGTACATCGGAGTAAAGAAACGAAATACAATGTAATTGTATTTTATAGATAAATTTCCACCTTTGTTACGTTTTATAGTGAACAGGTTGATACTGCATATGTTTGCAAATAATATTATTGCTAAATAAATATGATACATTTTTATACATGACTGTCTGAGTGATTAACCGGCAAGCAACATGTCAATTGCGCGACCACGCTCTTGGTTATTCATTCGAAGTGACTGATTTTTAAAATCAAAATTCTGTTTTTATGGGTTGAATTGCGTTATAGAATAATAAAATGAAATGAAAATCGATATTTTTCGCACACCTACATTTCCTCGTGCAAAATGGTAAAATCGTACGTGTCACACGTGCAAAAGTAACCGATCGTCACAGTTGAAAGGTTTTATCATTTTTATACAGCTAATGTTCCCAAACAACATAATATTTAATTAAGAAATAATCAATGGCTTGGAGTGCTTTATCGAAATTGAAGCTTTTGGAGGTGATCATGCCTGGCGGAATAATTCACGCAGGGCCGGTTGCTATTACGCAGGCACATTACCGACGGGAATGCTTCAATTCTTGATAAAGCCACTCAAAGACATAGATTATTTCGATTCTTAGAAGCCGATTTTTTGAAAACTATCGTAACTTCAGGACCTTTTTCAGTTCGGTTAATGTGTAAAACAGCATAAATAGTAGCTGTTGGAATTCACTCCCCTATTCGGGCAACCATTCAAGATATCATACATAACTATATTATACAAACTTATTTTAGTTTAATCATCTAATACATAAAATTTAAAAAGAAATACCTGACTGACATTATGCAGAAGACGTCAGATTCAGAACCTAACAAAGCAGTCCAGTTTCGATTTAAATGCGTACCTGTTAATTTGAACTGTACAACATTTTAACGTGGAGTAATGACGTCAGTGTGATGACGTAAATGTTTTCATTCATAGTTTTGTCTTCCGGAATCAAAACATTGTATGACTGTTAATCCTGAATGTCTTGGCTTTTTTTAAGGAAAACAAGGTGAGGTAATTCTAAGACTTACTTGACGCAATCAAAAATAATATTTAGGTTCTTAAACAAATCTTTTTCATGCGACTGATGTATTTATACTGATATTATTTCCATTTCTATATTTTATTTTTGGCATGGGAGTAAATTAGAAAAGTCGGAAGGAGCTACTTCCATGTCCGAAACTCCGCCTACTTTTCCGAGTGCTTTAATCATATTAATGCACTCGAATTGACTATAGAAATATACCGTAGGCATATTAGAATTTGAAATAAATATCTTGAACCGTATTCGAGAAAATCGAATTTGAAAAGTGTCGGGTTAGAAGTGGCTCCAAGTGTAAATCATAATGCCACACATGTTTGAAACGTGTTTAGCTATAAACTTACTACAGTAAAGTTCCTGTATTGAAACCAGTACCATCGGAACCAGAAAAACTCGTCGTCTAATTATTCTAATAAAGCATTTGGTTCTGAAATGTCCGGTCTTCATATTGAGGATAGTCTTGTATCGAGTGGTCATCATATCGGAAATTTACTGCACTTCACACACAAAGTAAAACAGAGAAAAAACTTTATCAAAAAGTAAATGTTATACATACGGAAGAATTTCTTGAGCACATGTCTTCGTTTTGGTGGAAAGAGAGCCGAATCATAACTGCGAGTCAGGTCTGTAATTGAAAAAAAACACGTGAATTGAATATTGCTATGCAAAACAAGCTCCCCAACCAGATATGTAGCAATTGGATGAATATATGACTAAAGTTTCATTAAAATCCTTCAACAGGTTAGGGAAATATAGTATCATGAACTTTGACACTGAAAAGTGACCTTGAACTTTGTCATTAAGAGATGAACATTTGACCTTCATTTCATGAAATCATTCAAGGGGCTAAGGTGATACTGTCTGATGACCTTTGAGCCTTAAAGGTGACTTTCCCATTAAGCTATAGATGTTGTATGTCCTTTCCATGAGATAAATATTTGACCTAAATTTTATGAAAATCCTGCAAGGGGTTTGGGAGATACAGTTGCATAATCTTTGACCCCGTCAGTGGCCTTGACCTTTGTCATCATGAAGAGATGAACATTTCACCCAAGTCTGTGCATGCAAGAGTTACAGTACCAGAACATAACCCTTAATTACAAGTCTGACCCCTAAGCATAACCTTGACTGTAAAGGTAGCCCCCTCGGCACGAAATACTTGTATAAAACCCTGTATCACAGGTTGGAGCCTTGACCCTGGGTGTGGTGCATGACACATCCTTCAGGTAAGGGCAACAATTGTATAAATTTATATGCATGTAGAAGTCACAACCCAGATCTGAAGTACTGGTATATTACAATAAGCCTTATGTGTGATCTTGACCTTTGAGGTAGCTGCCTAAATGTGGGGCGTGATACACTCTTGTGTTATGTGCAACAGTGTGATGTTATTTAAAATTTGGTTCAGCATGCATAATAGAAGTTACAGCCAAGGCAGTATTTATGGACAGAAAGACTGATGGACAGATGAAGGAAACTAAACAAACCTATAGTCCCTAACATATGGGAGAGAACGTTTTCTGTGACCCTCTTGATTTGAGAAATTTGTAACCATCCTTGAAAATCATATACAAGGGAAAGAACTCCTACCTATCCTGCTTGGATTTAAGGTGAAGTACTGTCCCTTACAAATGAACTAAAAATTCAGTAAGTATGGAAGCTTTCTATTATTATACTACATTTTTGAATGACTTTACATGAATGATTAAGACTGATACTCTATCTTATCCCTCCATGATCCCTAATACTGCTGACTATAATGTTCATAGATGTACATCTGTTGCAGAAAGTGTGTTATATCATTTAAACTTTACACAACTCCGAGTTCAAACATGTCATGCCTTGGGAAGGGAGGGGGTAGTGTAAAATAATAGGAAAGTCACACCAGTGCTATTTCTGTGAATTATTTTATTCAGCTTTATGTACCCTTTACACCTTAATTGTTATTTACACTTCAAAGTGAAAAAGTTTCTACAGTGTACTAGCCTACAGTAATCCATTAACACTTTTCTATAGAGATATTTTAACAAAGAAGTTCAACACCCCCAGTTTATGTCCGAATCATTTAAGTTTAGGAATGCGTCATCACAGCTAGAACCTATTGGTATATAATAGAAAGAATTTGTTTCAAACATTTACAAGACACCAGTATCAATTCATCATCTTCTAGGACATTTAACTTTATACTGGTAGCCACAGTGAAAAAATTTCTTGTGGTAAAGTTTAAATACTGGAGGAAAAAGACACTGAAAATTAAAATTTTTTTTGGCTCTTCGTCTATTGTTAAAGTGGTTTCTCTATCATTAATTGCTTTAGCACTCTGACAGTACCACAGTCAAAAGTTTTCCTTCATATATAAAGTATGTCAGTACACTTGTAATCCAAACTCTTCCTGAATATCTGACTATACAATTCTTCTACATGAAATGAATATACATTACATCTAAGATAATGTGACAGCATCACTGCAGAGGACTCCTAAATATCATTGGTTATATATAATAATGAATTTGATATTTTTTAAGGAATAAAAAATCTCTCTTGTATGCATGATCTTCTGTTTAAATCAATTATCATAAATTTTGTGTACAGATAATTAATCATATCTGATATGTCACTATCATATTATCTTACATTAACTGTAATTTTGGTAAGGTGATGAGATTATTAGAATATTTCTATTGCTATGAAGTTTAAGCAGGTGGTTGGCAGGCTGGAAAGCTCCCTGACTATCATAAATTGTGTATACAGATCTGATAATCAATTATATCTGAAATATCACTGTCATTTTATCCTTCATTAACTGTAATTTAGGTAGGGTGATGGGGATCATTTAAATATTTCTGTTGCTATGAAGTTCAAGCAAGTGGTTGGCAGGCAGGAAAGTGCCTACAACATTGATCTTGAGGTTACACAGAAACCTTAAAATGTCTTTACATATCTTCCTTTTTCTGTTTTTTAAGGAAATCTTCCTCTTTGTAAGGGGAGATAATTTTTGTAAAATTCACTGCAGGGAAAACAAGAGTCATCTGCTCTTTATATTGATAATTATAGAACTAGGCAAACACTGAAAAGGATCATTATCAAATTACAGAAAATACTTTATCTGTTTGATATAAAATAATAGGTGGATTTAATTACTAAATAATGGTATATATTTCAATAATCAACAAAAAAAAATCTGTTTCAAAAATTCTTTATCACGGAACAAGTAACGATAAATCAGCATTGATTTAAAAATTACATTGAATTCACATTGAATTGCTTGTTTTGTGCACTTAAACCTTAAGATTCCTATCTTTAATATCTATCTTTAATCTCATAAATAATTAAGTATATTCCATACATCTCAATGATTTTTTAAACTACCTTGTAGAATAGTGAGCAAGAGAAAAGTCTCGAAAAGTCTCTTAATTTGGCTGAGAGACGTTATTATAGACGCAGGAAAGCTTTCTTTTCCTGTAAACAAGGGATTTCTGTTTGACATGTCTGTGGAATTTGATTGAATCAATACATTTTGGGAGACAATTATTACCCATCATTCTCACATGTCATAATAAATATATATAGTGACCGACTCTCATTTGCCATTTTGGTGAATGTGTGTGTTAAACTACAGGGAATGTTAGGGGACATTTTAATGATACAATAAGCCCCCCCCCCCGAACCCCAAGACTGATTTCCCATCAGCCTCATTAAAATAAATGTTTTTAAAGTGTTAGGGAGTGAGCGACTGGATAATGGCAATAATTACCTGGCAGACTTTCATTGCACGGAACTTCAAGATGTGACCCATACAGTTCCTCTTGTATCTGGTTCTTGTACAATCTCTCTGTAGATACTGAAAGTAGACAAAATAATATATCTGAATAGCTTTTTCAAGTTAACAAGGATACAATACAGTAAACTTTGTATATAATGATCACCTTGGGATAATTTATTTAAATGTGTTCCTAAAGTATATCCTGAGTCTGTTATATCCGTATTGCATTTAGGAAAATAAATAAGGCCAAGAAAATTTGCTCCAAAAATTTGCTCCATAGTATATCAAGAAATTTAGCTATTTCAGAAGACCACAAAAAAAGAAAGAAAAAAAAAACTTCTTTTAGCTTTCAGATCCATCTCTAAGCAATCTGATCTACTCACAGGTCACTAAGTTGTAGTAAAGCATCATTTTGAACAAATGATTATGCTGCCTTACTGAACTAGACCTACCACTAAATGTAATTAATACCCCCTCTCCCGATGACTGCTTTATAAACTGAGGAAGTTCGTAGTAACAGAATACCTTGTAAAAAAATCTAAAATAGAGATATTGTTCTTGGCAATAACTCATTGTTCTTGGCAGTAACTCGATAATTAGTCAAGATAGTTGCAAAAGGAAATTGCAACAGACCGCCTGACTGACCGCCCGCCTGCCCGCCATCAAACCAGCCACTGGGTGACTCCTATATACCCCCCCCCCCCACCAACTTTGGGGTATAAAGAGACTGTCAGTTACAAACATCTAGTACCAGTTTAAGAACAGCATTTGCCCTGACCTTCCTAGAGGGCGGCAGTGGTTGTTGCATGAAAACTGTCTCAGAGATGATCAAAATTTATGCTCAAAAGCGTTTTCTAATTCTTCCACTCACATTGCAGGAATTGATGAAGATTCTATTGCAAAGTGTTCAAAAAGTCATCAAGGTGAATGACTCTACGAAGAACTTAAAAGATCATCCATTAATCATTCTGTTTGAGATTAAATCTGAACTGTCTGTTTCTATCTTATTTAACATCTTCACTGCGGCACAGTATCTGATAAAACTCACCAAAACACCTATGTTTATATACATTTACAATTTATGAGGTTCTTTGCACAGCTACTTTAATTTGCATGAATAAAATCCACTTTTCTATTCTTTACTATTTAGTAATTATCTGTCTTCAATTATGTAACAGGTAATTTTGCATGATAGCCATTGAACTCAGATTCCTATAAGAATAGTTGGTCAAGATCAGTGAATTATGCATCAAAGTTATAAAAATTGGTCATATAGCATCAAATCTAGGTGGAAATGATGGCTGATCATGTAGCATTTAAAATATCTGTAGTAGTGAAGTAGAAGGAGTAATTATGGTGAACTGTTGTCAAGGTTGGTCACATTGTATAAATTTTGTTTGGAAGTGATGCTTGATCATGCATGACGTGTACCAACTCTGTGTGAAAGTGACAAACTTGTCATAAAATTATATAGAATTAATGAGGAATTGCAGTTTTCACTCCATGGGAACATAATAGTTGGTCATGTAGCATTTACTCCATGGGAAAGTTATAGTTGGCCATGTAGTATTTACTCTAAGGGGCAGTAATAGTTGGTCATGTAGTATTTAATCCATGGGAAAGTAATAGTTGGTCATGTAGTATTTACTCTAAGGGGCAGTAATAGTTGGCCATGTAGTATTTACTCTAAGGGGCAGTAATAGTTGGCCATGTAGTATTTACTTTAAGGGGAGTAATAGTTGGTCATGTAGTATTTACCTAAGGGGCAGTAATAGTTGGCCATGTAGTATTTACTCTAAGGGGAGTAATAGTTGGGAATGTAGTATTTACTCTAAGGGGCAGTAATAGTTGGCCATGTAGTATTTACTCTAAGGGGCAGTAATAGTTGGTCATGTAGTATTTACTCTAAGGGGCAGTAATAGTTGGCCATGTAGTATTTACTCTAAGGGGCAGTAATAGTTGGCCATGTAGTATTTACTTTAAGGGGCAGTAATAGTTGGTCATGTAGTATTTACTCTAAGGGGCAGTAATAGTTGGCCATGTAGTATTTACTCCAAGGGAAAGTAATAGTTGGTCATGTAGTATTTACTCTAAGGGGCAGTAATAGTTGGCCATGTAGTATTTACTCTAAGGGGAGTAATAGTTGGCCATGTAGTATTTACTCTAAGGGGATAATGTTGGCCATGTAGTATTTACTCTAAGGGGCAGTAATAGTTGGCCATGTAGTATTTACCTAAAGGGCAGTAATAGTTGGTCATGTAGTATTTACTCCAAGGGGAAGTAATAGTTGGCCATGTAGTATTTACTCTAAGGGGCAGTAATAGTTGGCCATGTAGTATTTACTCTAAGGGGCAGTAATAGTTGGCCATGTAGTATTTACTCTAAGGGGCAGTAATAGTTGGTCATGTAGTATTTACTCTAAGGGGCAGTAATAGTTGGTCATGTAGTATTTAATCCATGGGAAAGTAATAGTTGGTCATGTAGTATTTAATCCATTGGAAGGAAATAGTTGGTCATGTAGTATTTAATCCATGGGAAAGTAATAGTTGGTCATGTAGTATTTAATCCATGGGAAGGAAATAGTTGGTCATGTAGTATTTAATCCATGGGAAAGGAATAGTTGATCACGTAGTATTTAATCCATGGGAAAGTAATAGTTGGTCATGTAGTATTTACTCTAAAGGGCAGTAATAGTTGGTCATGTAGTATTTAATCCATGGGAAGGAAATAGTTGGTCATGTAGTATTTAATCCATGGGAAGGTAATAGTTGGTCATGTAGTATTTACTCTAAGGGGCGTAATAGTTGGCCATGTAGTATTTACTCTAAGGGGCAGTAATAGTTGGCCATGTAGTATTTACTTTAAGGGGCAGTAATAGTTGGTCATGTAGTATTTACTCTAAGGGGAGTAATAGTTGGCCATGTAGTATTTACCTAAGGGAGTAATAGTTGGTCATGTAGTATTTACTCTAAGGGGCAGTAATAGTTGGCCATGTAGTATTTACTCTAAGGGAAGTAATAGTTGGCCATGTAGTATTTACTCTAAGGGGAGGTAATAGTTGGCCATGTAGTATTTACTCTAAGGGGAGTAATAGTTGGCCATGTAGTATTTACTCTAAGGGGCAGTAATATTGGCCATGTAGTATTTACTCTAAGGGGAGTAATAGTTGGCCATGTAGTATTTACCTAAGGGAGTAATAGTTGGCCATGTAGTATTTACCTAAGGGAGTAATAGTTGGCCATGTAGTATTTACTCTAAGGGGCAGTAATAGTTGGCCATGTAGTATTTACCTAAGGGAGTAATAGTTGGCCATGTAGTATTTACTCTAAGGGGCAGTAATAGTTGGCCATGTAGTATTTACTTTAAGGGGCAGTAATAGTTGGTCATGTAGTATTTACTCTAAGGGGCAGTAATAGTTGGCCATGTAGTATTTACTCTAAGGGGCAGTAATAGTTGGTCATGTAGTATTTACTCTAAGGGGCAGTAATAGTTGGCCATGTAGTATTTACTCTAAGGGGCAGTAATAGTTGGCCATGTAGTATTTACTCTAAGGGGCAGTAATAGTTGGCCATGTAGTATTTACTCTAAGGGAGTAATAGTTGGCCATGTAGTATTTACTTTAAGGGGCAGTAATAGTTGGCCATGTAGTATTTACCTAAGGGGCAGTAATAGTTGGCCATGTAGTATTTACTCTAAGGGGAGTAATAGTTGGCCATGTAGTATTTACTCTAAGGGCAGTAATAGTTGGCCATGTAGTATTTACTCTAAGGGGCAGTAATAGTTGGTCATGTAGTATTTACTCTAAGGGGCAGTAATAGTTGGTCATGTAGTATTTAATCCATGGAAAAGTAATAGTTGGTCATGTAGTATTTAATCCATTGGAAGGAAATAGTTGGTCATGTAGTATTTAATCCATGGGAAAGTAATAGTTGGTCATGTAGTATTTAATCCATGGGAAGGAAATAGTTGGTCATGTAGTATTTAATCCATGGGAAAGGAATAGTTGATCATGTAGTATTTAATCCATGGGAAAGTAATAGTTGGTCATGTAGTATTTACTCTAAAGGGCAGTAATAGTTGGTCATGTAGTATTTAATCCATGGGAAGGAAATAGTTGGTCATGTAGTATTTAATCCATGGGAAGGTAATAGTTGGTCATGTAGTATTTACTTTAATGGGCAGTAATAGTTGGTCATGTAGTATTTAATCCATGGGAAAGTTATAGTTGGTCATGTAGTATTTAATCCATTGGAAGGAAATAGTTGGTCATGTAGTATTTAATCCATGGGAAGGTAATAGTTGGTCATGTAGTATTTACTTTAATGGGCAGTAATAGTTGGTCATGTAGTATTTAATCCATGGGAAGGAAATAGTTGGTCATGTAGTATTTAATCCATGGGAAGGAAATAGTTGGTCATGTAGTATTTAATCCATGGGAAAGGAATAGTTGCTCATGTAGTATTTAATCCATGGGAAGGTAATAGTTGGTCATGCAGTATTTAATCCATGGGAAGGTAATAGTTGATCATGTAGTATTTAATCCATGGGAAAGGAATAGTTGGTCATGTAGTATTTACTTTAATGGGCAGTAATAGTTGGTCATGTAGTATTTAATCCATGGGAAGGAAATAGTTGGTCATGTAGTATTTAATCCATGGGAAAGGAATAGTTGGTCATGTAGTATTTAATCCATGGGAAAGGAATAGTTGGTCATGTAGTATTTACTGTAAGGCGAATAAAAGTCAGTCATGCAGTATTTACTCTAAAGGGGAAGTAATAGTTGGTCATGTAGTATTTACTCTAAGAGGCAGTAATAGTTGGTCATGTAGTATTTAATCCATGGGAAAGTAATAGTTGGTCATGTAGTATTTAATCCATTGGAAGGAAATAGTTGGTCATGTAGTATTTAATTCATGGGAAGGTAATAGTTGGTCATGTAGTATTTACTTTAATGGGCAGTAATAGTTGGTCATGTAGTATTTAATCCATGGGAAGGTAATAGTTGGTCATGTAGTATTTAATCCATGGGAAAGGAATAGTTGATCATGTAGTTTTTAATCCATTGGAAAGGAATAGTTGATCATGTAGTATTTAATCCATGGGAAGGTAATAGTTGGTCATGTAGTATTTACTTTAATGGGCAGTAATAGTTGGTCATGTAGTATTTAATCCATGGGAAGGAAATAGTTGGTCATGTAGTATTTAATCCATGGGAAAGTAATAGTTGATCATGTAGTATTTAATCCATGGGAAAGGCACAGTTGGTCATGCAGTATTTACTCTAAAGGGGAAGTAATAGTTGGTCATGTAGTATTTACTCTACTGGCTAGAGTCTTAAAACCGGACACTTTTCAAACATATTTTTGGATAACTCTGACAATTTTTGTATCTAGCAATCAAAATTTTACCAGTAGAAAGTTAGGTTCTTCTCCGAAACGAAAAGCTAACTTGTTAACCAATCAATTTAAATCAATCACATTTTTGAGGCCCAGCTGTGGGGTTACCAAATTGCTATATTTTATTGACCAACTGTACCATGTTTCCGGACAGATAGTTTAAATAGATTTGTTTAATAGTGATGATAGCTTTTAAATTATGTTAACTGTATGAATCATTCAATACATTAATTAAGGTTTAACTTGTGAATTTTTTTTGCTCGGCCTCAGAAATATTACACTTGCACGGTCTGTCACTTTCCACTTTTCCCCCGACAATGTAAGCATGCTTTCAGTGACTGACAAAATAAATAGTGAGATTTCTGGTCAAATAGTTACATAAAACTGTTGTTGTTGCACTTTGTGGATGGAAATAAAGTGTCTGTTTAATCAACACCATATGATTGTAGATTTTAAGAAAATTTTCATGCGTTTAAACAAGTGTCCAGTTTGATGGTCGTCCGGGTTTGGTGGTCCCCAACCAGTAAGGGGCAGTAATAGTTGGTCATGTAGTATTTACTCTAAGGGGCAGTAATAGTTGGTCATGTAGTATTTAATCCATGGGAAAGTAATAGTTGGTCATGTAGTATTTACTGTAAGGGAAATAAAAGTCAGTCATGCAGTATTTACTCTAAAGGGGAAGTAATAGTTGGTCATGTAGTATTTACTCTAAGGGGAGATAACAGTCAGTCATGTAGAATTTATTTACTCTAAGGGGAAGTAATAGTTGGTCATGTATAAATTCAATCTAAGGGGAAGTAATAGTTGGCCATGTAGTATTTACTTTAAGGGGCAGTAATAGTTGGTCATGTAACATTTACTCTAAGGGGCAGTAATAGTTGGTCATGTAGTATTTACTCTAAGGGGCAGTAATAGTTGGCCATGTAATATTTACTCTAAGGGGCAGTAATAGTTGGTCATGTAGTATTTAATCCATGGGAAGGTAATAGTTGGTCATGTAGTATTTAATCCATGGGAAGGTAATAGTTGGCCATGTAGTATTTACTCTAAGGGGCAGTAATAGTTGGTCATGTAGTATTTACTCTAAGGGGCAGTAATAGTTGGTCATGTAGTATTTAATCCATGGGAAGGTAATAGTTGGTCATGTAGTATTTAATCCATGGGAAGGTAATAGTTGGTCATGTAGTATTTACTCTAAGGGGCAGTAATTGTTGGTCATGTAACATTTACTCCATGGGAAAGTAATAGTTGGTCTTGTAGTATTTACTCTAAGGGGCAGTAATAGTTGGTCATGTAGTATTTAATCCATTGGAAAGTAATAGTTGGTCATGTAGCATTTACTTTAAGGGGCAGTAATAGTTGGTCATGTAGTATTTACTCTAAGGGGCAGTAATAGTTGGTCATGTAGTATTTACTCTAAGGGGCAGTAATTGTTGGTCATGTAACATTTACTCCATGGGAAAGTAATAGTTGGTCATGTAGTATTTACTCTAAGGGGCAGTAATAGTTGGCCATGTAGTATTTACTTTAAGGGGCAGTAATAGTTGGTCATGTAGTATTTACTCTAAAGGGCAGTAATAGTTGGTCATGTAGTATTTACTCTAAGGGACAGTAATAGTTGGTCATGTAGTATTTACTCTAAGGGGCAGTAATAGTTGGCCATGTAGTATTTACTCTAAGGGGCAGTAATAGTTGGCCATGTAGTATTTACTCTAAGGGCAGTAATTGTTGGTCATGTAACATTTACTCCATGGGAAAGTAATAGTTGGTCATGTAGTATTTACTTTAAGGGGCAGTAATAGTTGGTCATGTAGTATTTACTCTAAGGGGCAGTAATAGTTGGTCATGTAGTATTTACTTTAAGGGGCAGTAATAGTTGGTCATGTAGTATTTACTCTAAGGGGCAGTAATAGTTGGCCATGTAGTATTTACTCTAAGGGGCAGTAATAGTTGGCCATGTAGTATTTACTCTAAGGGGCAGTAATAGTTGGCCATGTAGTATTTACTCTAAGGGGCAGTAATAGTTGGCCATGTAGTATTTACTCTAAGGGGCAGTAATAGTTGGCCATGTAGTATTTACTCTAAGGGGCAGTAATAGTTGGTCATGTAGTATTTACTCTAAGGGGCAGTAATAGTTGGTCATGTAGTATTTAATCCATGGGAAAGTAATAGTTGGTCATGTAGTATTTAATCCATGGGAAGGTAATAGTTGGTCATGTAGCATTTAATCCATGGGAAGGTAATAGTTGGTCATGTAGTATTTACTCTAAGGGGCAGTAATAGTTGGTCATGTAGTATTTAATCCATTGGAAAGTAATAGTTGGTCATGAAGTATTTAATCCATGGGAAGGTAATAGTTGGTCATGTAGTATTTACTCTAAGGGGCAGTAATAGTTGGTCATGTAGTATTTAATCCATGGGAAAGTAATAGTTGGTCATGTAGTATTTAATCCATGGGAAGGTAATAGTTGGTCATGTAGCATTTAATCCATGGGAAGGTAATAGTTGGTCATGTAGTATTTACTCTAAGGGGCAGTAATAGTTGGTCATGTAGTATTTAATCCATTGGAAAGTAATAGTTGGTCATGTAGTATTTAATCCATGGGAAGGTAATAGTTGGTCATGTAGTATTTAATCCATGGGAAAGTAATAGTTGGTCATGTAGTATTTAATCCATGGGAAGGTAATAGTTGGTCATGTAGTATTTAATCCATGGGAAAGTAATAGTTGGTCATGTAGTATTTAATCCATGGGAAGGTAATAGTTGGTCATGTAGTATTTAATCCATGGGAAGGTAATAGTTGGTCATGTAGTATTTACTCTAAGGGGCAGTAATAGTTGGTCATGTAGTATTTAATCCATTGGAAAGTAATAGTTGGTCATGTAGTATTTACTGTAAGGGAAATAAAAGATGGTCATGCAGGATTTACTCCATGGGAAAGGAACAGCTGGTCATGCAGTATTGACTTTAAAGGGGAAGTAATAGTTGGTAATGTAGTATTTACTCTAAGGGGAGATAACAGTCAGTCATGTAGAATTTACTCTAAGGGGAAGTAATAGTTGGTCATGTAGTATTCAATCTAAGGGGAGATAACAGTCAGTCATGTAGAATTTACTCTAAGGGGAAGTAATAGTTGGTCATGTAGTATTCAATCTAAGGGGAAGTAATAGTTGGTCATGTAGTATTCAATCTAAGGGGAAGTAATAGTTGGTCATGTGTAGTATTTACTCCATGGGAAAGGAACAGTTGGTCATCCAGTATTTATTCTAGGGGGAAGTTATAGTTGGACATGTAGCATTTACTCTATGGGAAAGTTATAACTGGTCATCCAGTATTTATTCTAAGGGGGAAGTTATAGTTGGACATGTAGCATTTACTCTATGGGAAAGTTATAATTGGTCATCCAGTATTTATTCTAAGGGGGAAGTTATAGTTGGACATGTAGTATTTACTCTATTGAGTGAATTAGTGATCTTACTAGTTTCTTCCATGAGCATGCAATTCAGATCGAAATAACCGTCACCAAAGGTAACTTCACCAAAGGTAACTGTTTTGGTAGGAAAGATGGAGGCTCTGCAGAGTTCCCCTGAAACATTTACTCAAGGTGATGGATACTCTTAACCAAATATCTCATGGTAGAAACTTTTTCTTGCATACCGTCTTGCACTTTCAAATAGATATTTAAATGTTTACTTATTGAAATGGTGCCTTTAAAAATAAAAACAAAAGTTATTCAGATGCTGTGTTTGGGAAAGTGACCTCATAATTTGTTTATATAAATAACGTTACATCACAAGTAATTGATGAAAGTCATATTACATTTGAGAAAGAAATATGAGACTTTTCAGCACTGGTAAAAAGTGCAGATATCCCGATCCAGTATGCAAGAAATGAGTCATGTCAAATTAACTGTGTGTGGAATTAATTTGTGGACCCTGTAGAATAAGTGCACCGCATAAAATAAATGACACTTCTTGCAACTGTCCTGGTCGACTACTCACTTTTTTACTAGTTCTATCAATTTGCAGCTGTGAAAGATCACTTGTACAGTAAACCATGCCACAGAGAACTACACACAGTCACAGAAACTATACACACGGTCACAGACAGCTGCAATGATTACACTGGTAGCCCATTCTGTGACAAAAATTAGTAAGTGATCACCTAATGTATATGATATCATGACAGGTAGCTAACCTTCCTGGGCATAAATGTCAAAATAATACATGATCACTTACAATGATTTTAATGATGGGCTGTTCTCACATAAAACAGCTATTTCTGTCTCCAGCTTTATTGCAATCTCTGTGTTAAGATTTCTACTTATTTCAGGATATTATTCACATCGTTTGTATAACTTGCGTGATATGTTTCCATAATTTTATTCCCTTGATACACACTCTTATATGAACAACACAATGACTGAGAAACTTGGCACATATATTGTTGGAAACAAAATTTTATACCTTTGAAAGGCAAAATTAATCATATAAACTCAACAGAATTGATTTGGGAGGGGAAAATAACAGACAAAAAAGGTACAGAGGTGTAGACAGAATTGCATCTTTATGAAAGTGAAATAAGTCAACCTTGTCTGTCAGCAGGCTCTTTTGACCTTCACCTTTGACATCGTGACCCCAATTATAACTAATCAGAAACCATTTCTTAACTCAAACGTTTTATGATCTTAACCCTTGATCAACTGACTTCAAAATCACTAGGTCAATGCAATATTGAACTTTGACTTACAGACATCAAAATCAATAGGATTCATCCACTAAGTCATGATTAACAAGCCTACAAAACTAAAGACTGTTCAGAAACAGCTTTTTTATTAAATGTCATCATGACCTTGACCTTTGACCTACTAGCATCACAATCAATAGGGTTCATCTACTAAATGTCATCAAAATCATCCTGCTTGGTGAGTTAGCTGATCCTAAGCTCAACCATTCTGCAGTTATTGAACAGAAACTGACAGTCAAACTTTCTTTAAAAATCTAATAGTCACTGTCACCTTGACCTTTGACCTACTCACCTAAAATCAGTCTAGTCATCCACTGGTTTTGACAAAAAAGCCTACCAGACTTGATGATCTTGAGAACTAATTGATAGAAAACTGTGTTTTAATCATGAAACAATGACAAGAGATCTAGGGCCATGTATACAATGATAAAAACCATGTACACAATGACCAGAACTGAACACAATGATGCTGGCAAACTGAAGTTTACCAGTGTTGATTCGTAATTGTTAAAACTTTAAAGACATTTCCAATGAGTTGGACTAAATCCTTTAAAGTAAACACACCTTGATTCTGTGGTTTCTACTGGAAGTTAATCAAAAATGCTTGCCAAGAAAATAACAAAACTGTTGAGAAACTCACTGATCTCATTGTCTGCACTTACAGGGAATTAGTTTATACTAATTTGTACTTCAAATGTGTATTAATCACTCTTGAGACAACACTCATGATGCAACCAAACATCATGAGGAAAAGAGTCAGGCATTTATAGCTCATTGAGACAAAGAAAGATGCCTCAGATTGATGTATGGCAAAAGTTGTCTTTTTTATAAAAATGCAGATCCTCTCACTTGTTAGTTGATTATATACTTACACTTATAAATTAAGGTGTTCCTAGTACTTGTGTTGGTTTGAGGCATATATCATGGCAAACAAGTGGGTTTGTTCCATCTAATTTTGGCAGGATCACAACACTAATATAAACAAGAACTGTCACTCATAAGTGAAGAAGCACCCTGTTCCCCCCCAGCACCCATTCAAAGTTTTGTATAATATCTAATTTGAAGTAAAATTGGTCTGACAGAAAATTAACAGAAATAAAGGGAGATAAATCACAAATAAGACAAAAGAGGGTTATGGTTCTTGGACACTGCATAATTCCTGGCTCTCTTACTGTATGAGGGGAAGTTATAAGTGAGGGGGATAATTCAAGAACTAGACAAGGTGAAGTTATGTTTCTTGAAAACTAAACTTTCTCTAATTGTGCTCTATCATTGTATAAAGTTTAAACTAATACCCTTTAATACAGAGTTCTGCTCTGGACAAGAAAATTTAAGAAAGTTAGATAATTAAAAAATTAGGCAAGCAATAATTATGGTTCTTGATCACTGCACTCCTTACATAGTGTTTTATCAATGTATGGAGTTTCTAGTAAATACTTATTTAGCTATGCTCCTGACAAGAAAATTCAATAAAGGGAGATAATTAAAAAATATTAAGGTAATGTAAGAAAATTTAATAAAGGCGGATAATTAAAACTAGACAAGGCAGAGTTTTAGTTCTTGGACATTATGCACTTCTCTACTGTATGCTGCTATTTGAACAGTACTAAGCTATGCTCTTGACCAAAAATGTAACAAAGAGAGATAATTCAAGAACTAGGCAAGGCAGAGTTTATTATGGTTTATGTACACTGCACTTCCTAATGTTGTGCTCTAGTTGTGTGTGAAGTTTCAAGAGATTCCATTCAATACTTTAAATTTGGAGTTATGCTATGGAAAAGAAAATTCAATAAAGGGAGATAATAAAAAAAGGGTACATAAAGTTATGGTTCTTTAAGCCCTGCACTTCCCCTTAATGTCCTCTCTAATTGTATGCAAATTTCTCTCTGTACTTTTAGAGTTAAGCCAGACAAGAAAAGGTAATAAAGGGGGATAATTAAAGATTAGGCAAAGTAGAGTTATTGTTTCTGTTCACTCCACTTCCTCTAAGTTGTGACTGCTAGCACTGTATCTTCCAAGTAATTCCCTTTAATACTTTTGGTTTTATGCTCCGGACAAGAGCTGTTGGGACGAACAGAAAGACCAACAGATGAACGGACAAACAAGTTGATTTCTATATGCCATCAGAAGTTGCCTCAGGGGTATAAAAAATAATTGCAGAAACATCTTACCAAGACTGTATTTCCGATGCCTGTTGAAAAACATGGCAACCTGTGTGCTGATATTTCCAGGTATACAACAGTGTCAAGTTAAATCCCAGATCCAAGAACATATAAACAAATATAATTCCAGACTTGAATCACTGATTCTCATTACACTATTCTATATTGTACACATATTAATATATCACTGCCACACTGACATTTCCCCCCTGGAAAATCTTCATAATATCGCAGCAGACGTCAATGCACAAACATTATTTCTGTATTGTCTGATTATTAATTATTTCCAAGGCAATCCAACATTTTTTAGTAAATAATTTTGCAATACACATTTGCAGCAATTTCAATACTAGCTCAAATTCGACACTGCTAGTACCAAATCCACGCATCAATTACTAAAACACATCTATATAACTTAATATTTTTTCCTAATTCTGTATAACGGTTATCAAATGTTTTTTCTTCCGAAAAGCTTTCATCAAATATCCCCCAAGTTTCCTTTCTGAAAACCATAAATGAAGTTCATAGTAGAAACCAATCTTTGCTTTTAATAAATAAACTTTTTCTTACTTATTACATCCTCTAAAAGTGTTTTTTTTTCCATTATTCCTGCTAGAGAAAATTTAGCACAACAATCAGCGTAACCGCCAATTTGTACATTATCCAGAGAAAGGCGGCTTGGCCAGAAACTGATATTAACCATTTCCAAAAACAGATCCAATTTCTACAAACAGTAAATAGGTATCATTTACTTTTTCTTTCCCCAGTAATGTTCTCCTGTATCTATACATCAAATGTTTTACTTTATAACTGTAAATACAGGTCACTGTTTTCTTCCAATTTGTATTTTAGAGTGGTACATACAGGTCAATGTTTTCTCCCAAAGTTCCGAAATGACTGATAGCCTAGTACCTTATCATATCAAACACTTGATCTATCATATCTCTATGATATCTAGATTTATCTGTCAGGTTTTGTGTAAAATCTCTCTAACCGATAACTTGTACATGATTTACATATCATATTCTAACATACTCTAAATAATACCTCCACTCAAAATTTCCTGTCTGTTACATATAATACCCTGACATTTACAGTAAAGGCAAACCATTGACTTTTGCTCAAAAAGATATAAAGTCTCCAAATTTCAATAAAAAAGTACTTAAAAATTCTGACCAATAAAATGCAATGATTTTTATGATGTTCTCTGTGTAACTTTCATACAGTTTATGATTCCAATTTTTTCTAAAAAAAAATCTTTCTGAAAAAGTTTAGTTCAATTTTTCTGTCCTCAATATATAGAATTTTATATGGGCAAGTAGCAGTTATAAAAACTGTTTAATAATGCATGAAATTAGATACTGGCATAATTATCGTGCTAATCTTTTAATAAGCCCATTGTTCTTATTGAATCAGACTGTTTTGCACAGTTTTGGGTGTTTTTTGGTGTTAGCTGAATAAATTAAGCTGGCTTTTGACTATACTTTTTGGACCAATCAAATGTTATGAATGGCAACCTGTTATATTTTTTTTATGACCCTCTTCTCAAATAGACTGCCATTCACAGTTTAGGTGGGTTAAGGTGAGTTTAGGTGTATACAGTGTCCGCCTGTTTTATGAATGAATACCTTGTATTATTATTCTGTAAAAAGACTATCAATTAATGGCTGCAGCAACTGTTGGAATATCTGGCTCCCAGTTATCACCCACTTATCTTTTTTTAAAGATATTTCTTGTTTTTATTGAGCCTTATAATTGTGCTCAGATATAAGAAATTTCTCGCTCTTTTATACATGTTATAAGTCTGCATTATAAAAGTATTTTGGAAAATTATTTTATTTATTGTAAATAATTATTCATAGTGATTTATTCTTGACCTAGTGGTTCCGCCTTGGTGATCAGCGCAGATCATGATCAGCCTACACTTTAAGCCGTCTGATCATGATCTGCACTGTTCCCAATTAGCCAGTAAATTTTTAGTGAGATATAAATTGAACAATCAATGGTACAGTATAATGTAAGACGAACATTTCCATTTAAGAAATTTAATTAGTTTGTTTTACCTTCATTTTTCTGCGTGGTAAATCATTACAGCAAATTTAAAAGCCGTTCTCTTCAATCATTCATTAATTTTGTTTAATTATAACCCAATACGAGACTTAGAATGAACAGATAAATTACAAATTAAATTTTCCATGCTTAATTAAGACAAATGTAAAACTGCTCAAGATGCATGGTATTCCATCAGGCGTTTATTACTCTCTTTTTTCCTTCCAATACCTATAACATAATGCAGAAATTATTTTATTTGTGCCCTGATCAATAAATCACAGCCAAAAACAAACAGCAGATCATGGAGGGGAGACAGTTTATTGACATATATCTTGCATTCACTACTTCATTTGCATTACAGTAGCAGCTTTATAATGCACTTCTTTCTTTTTTTTTCATATTTGTACAGTAAGAAAATCAATTTGAATGCACTATTTTCTTGTGATCTCCTGAACTTTGTAAGCCATATGCGATTTCTCTGTAAAATGATTGTTGGCATTTAATATAAAGACTTTAACATTCAGATTTTGAGTGTTTGCAAATGACTTCATTGCCCAGTAACATCTTGACTCTACCTGCTGGGCTGCAACTGTGCTTGTGTACTAACCTAGGCATTTATTGTACCTATGTCAAGGATAACCTATATGAACAATTCATCAGGTTTATATAGTAAGGTCAGGATTAAACCCCAAACTGGTATATAAAAGCCAGAAGATGGCGCTAGGGCAGGTTTCATGGGATTTTTAACATGCTTCACATCTAAAATCCCTTTTATTTCAACATTTATAAAAACAAACTATAACATACTGGTTTATCTGACAATTTGGAGAGTTCCACTGATTTTCAAACAGATGCTCAATGAAATTATGTCAAAGGGACACAGTGCAGACTATGATCAGGTTTCAATGACATGCAGGCTGATCATGATCTGAACTCGTCCTCAATGTACACTCACTTCATGACACCAGTAAGGCAATCCAGAATTAATTTTAAGAAACATGCCACTCTTGTTGAAAGTGTGACAATGTCACAGTTCCTCAAATTTTTTATTTTCTAGGAAACCTTTGCATTTCATTGGAATTTTCTTTTAAATTCCAAAGATCAAACGTGTTATGGATTATTAGCTACAATACAAACAGTTACAATAATTCACCTTTATAATAATAAAAATATGATCTAGTCATTGAAAGTATTTCTTAAAGCCTTTAATCCAGTAATGTGTGCCTTAATTGGTCACAGTTACTATTTCAGCCTTTCTGTTGATAAGTTTCACACATCAAGCACTAAAGTCTTGTCAGGTCATGACATTAACCATGACCCTACAAATGATTCTCTGCCTATATGACCAGTGCAGATCATGATCATCTTGTACAGACTGTGCAGATTCACCATTATGTGCACTCTATCTTCCATAATTTAGTCAGTAAAGTTTGGGTTAGCACCCCTTTGAACAATTAATGGTTCAGTCCAACTTTGAAATATGGATTAGTCCATTTCAGAAATTTAGAGGGGTTAGCGTTAAGGCAATAGGCTGCTAAATCTGCTTAACCCTGTCCATCCTAATCTTTTTCAAATGGACTTGTCCAGTTTTCAATTAAGACAGAAATTTGGACTGTCCTTTTGAAGATTTGCCTACTGAATAGCGGACAGTTAAAACTGATCATGATCTGCACTGATCACAAAGGAAAATATGCTAACAGTCGTATTTATTGTGTAACATATTTTAGCTGATGAACACATAACTGAACAAATCGAACAGTTTTGCTCTATTTAACACTACTTAATCTTTAAAAAGCTTTATGTCATAAATTTCCCTTCCCAAGATTAAAGACTTAATTCCGTTATCTATAGTCACTTCTTAGATTTAAAAACAATTTTATGTTAACATTAATGAAAACTTTATAATGAAAAGTTTTCTTTTTAAATCCATGAAATTCTATTTTTTACATTCAGAAATATCCGAACAAGTACAAGCATTATGGATTTTTTTTTTTACTTAAACATATAACTTAACTTAAAAGAAACAGATATATTTTTCTGATCCAGGATTACTTTACTATGTTATAACATATCCTTCACAATTTGCTGCACTTTAACAATCCACTCATTCATTAAACACAAACTTTCTTTCCCTTCTTATTAATGTGCAGCAAAATGAAATAAAATCCAAATAAACCTGTAACAAATTTCAATCTTGTTTGAGTTATAGCTTTTCTTATCCATTCAAAACTTTAAAAGTTTGTCTTTCTCTGACATATATCTCACTTGCAACACATTATTAAATCTTTCCACTCTACAGGGTCCGTTACTTTCTTATCCTTCAAAATTTAATACGCTACAATTACCCCAACGGTCCCTATAATACACATTAAAAAAAATCCTGAACCCTTCAAGTCATTAGGGATTTTTTTGTTTCACTTCAACCTCTTACAAAATTGAACCTTAAATTATTCCATTTATTCCAGTTTCACTGAATAAAATTTTCAAGTTTTAAATAAATCCATAGAATATAAACCCGTCTGCATCCAACGACTCATTAGCAGCCAAATTATGCAGAAGTGTATTTCATTTATGAGCTAAAATGAATCAATTTTAAACGTGTAATTTTTTCCACTGAGACGTACAATGTACAAGTGTGCATCAATGCTGAACATTTGCTACAAGTAATCCGAGTATGTATCTATCTATCATATAATGCTTTATCAACCATTAGATGACTATCAAAGTATAATATATTATATACACCATACATCAAAATAAGCGTTTTTTATGAGCAAGATAGTATCTACAGAAAAAATGATTGCGTATATATTTTCCACAGTCAGTACGAACATGTATTCTGGGACAAAATGACGATTTAACTACAGTTAATCTGTAACTCGTTCCGATGCTGGGAAAAATTAACTGTTATTAAAGCAATTTACAAAATGAAAGAAATTATTCTGTACAAAAGTGGTTGTGAAAATACTTTGATTTTGTATCTGCTGAGATTGAGTTACAAATATGTTGCCACTATGTACTTTTCTTCCTTAAAGCGCATCCTTGAACTTTTAAAGATTTAGGTGCATCTCCAGTTGAGTATTTGAATATTTTGAATAATAATATTCTGAATATTTTGTATTTATGTTCAACTAGATATTGAGAAAGGTCTGTCATTCACTGGTTAAGCTTCAGATTTCTTATCATACATATCATACTTATAGTTACATAACTTCTGATTATTGACATATTCAGATATAACTTCTGTTTTCTAACATATTCAGACAAAACTTTTCTTTTCTGACATAATTATTCAGACATAACTACTGTTTTCTGACATATTCATAATTCTTTCAGATATACCTTCTATATTCTGACATATTTAGACATAACTTCTGTTTTCAAACATAATCAGACATAACTTCTGTTTTCTGACATATTCAGACATAGCTTCTGTTTTCTGACATACATATTCAGACATAACTTCTGTTTTCTGACATATTCAGACATAACTCTTTTTCTGACATATTCAGACATAACTTCTGTTTTCAAACATATTCAGACAACTTCTTTTTCTAACATATTCAGACATAACTTTTATTTTCTGACATAATTATTCAGACACAACTTCTGTTTTCTGACATATTCAGACATAACTTCTGGTTTCTAACATATTAAGACATAACTTCTGTTTTCAAACATATTCAGACATAACTTCTGTTTTCAAACATATTCAGACATAACTTCTGTTTTCTGACATATTCAGACATAACTTCTTTTTCTAACAAATTTGGACATTAATTCTGTTTTCTAACATATTCAGACATAACTTCTGTTTTCAAACATATTCAGACATAACTTCTGTTTTCTAACATATTCAGACACAACTTCTGTTTTCAAACATATTCAGACATAACTTCTGTTTTCTGACATATTCAGACATAACTTCTTTTTCTAACATATTCAGCCGTAACATTTATTTTCTGACATAATGATTCAGACATATAACTACTGTTTTCTGACATAACATCTGTTTTCTAACTTAATTCTGAAGAATATTTCCTGATAAAGAAGATTTTAGTGCCTGAATCATTTTATGATCTGAGATGTTCAGTTATTATTCAAAAAGTAATATTGCAAAATGCACAACCCAAATTGTTGGCAACAAACAAGAGACAACACATGACGGGACAACACACACGATGGACACAGACCCATTAAAAAAAGGGGAAGGGGGTGCAATCACGCCAAATACACCGTGTTAAAAGCCAGTTTCAGCCTTATGCCTCAATGCAACAAATCTGCAGGGCAATAAATTTCTCTCTAGACAGAAGTAAAATTTTATATTTCAGCACTTAACTGTCAATCCCATAATTCAATGTTAATCAATAGCATTAAGATGGTCTGAATGTTGCGCTTCCATCATTTGAGCCTCTATTAGTTAATCAATAGCATTAAGAAAGTCTAAGATGAACTATAATGCAGACTAATAAAATGTCTTGCATTGCTAAAGTTTATAATTACATCCCATCTAACTCCTTATTTACAGAATTGAAGCGCCATTCTGCTGGAGGAAGAAATTTTTGCCTTTTTCAACCAGTTTGAGAACACCTTAAAGAGACAGTCCCTGTGAGTCATTCTGATACCAATCTAAATGACTTAAAATTATCTGTAAGTTGTATAACTTAAAGGGGCACTCCCTACATCTAGCAGATTATATTCACGAAACATAGATTATGTGTTCAATAAACGTAAAATGATGAATAAATACAATTTCAAAGAAGAACCTATGGCGAAAAATGCCTTATTTTACCACAATGAATCAATATAGAGGCTTTTTGTAATAAATCACATCCACCCATTAATTGTACAACAACAACTCTACATATATTATTGAATGGTTTACGGTACTGCAGCATATTTTAAACCGCTGATTTAATCGATAATGACTGGGAATGCATAGCTGAAACTTTTAGGTTAAGTTATAATGTTCTGGAAGTTATTTAGTTTGACATCAGTGATAGGGTATGTCCCTTTAACCCAAAAGTTTAAATTATATATTCTAGTCATTATCGATAAAATCAGCGTTTCAAATTAAGATGCACTACTGTAAACCATTCAATAGTCTCTGTGTAGTTTTTGTTGTACAATTTATGGGTGGATAGTGATTTATTATAAAAGGCCTCTGTTCTTTAAAATAGTATTTATTCATCATTTTACATTCATTGAACACATAATTTCTGTTTGGAGAATATAATCTCCTAGATGTAGGGAGTGCCCCTTTAACTCATAAAGCCTTGGTTATTATTGCAAGGATTGTACAGAATATGGAGGATAATCTGGCAGTTAAACTTAGTAGAAAGAAAAAACTGCATTACACTGAATTATTTGGAAACCTGGAAATTAAGAAATTTGTTTCCAAAATCAAACATCAGTTCTTTAATACAACACTGCATTCCAACAGGTTAAGGTTGAAGACCTCATTAAAAGAAAATCATAACAATGTTGAATAGAAACCTCTCTATTTCTTTACGCCATGACATTCGAGACTGGTTCAACAAAATAAGAAATTTACTTTTCATCAAAAAGTATCTGCTTATATATGTAAATCAACCCCAACTGAACTTAAGACCTTGGTCAACTCATCTGTTCCGTAAATTGAATTTTGTGAAGTTATCACTTTTCCACTTGACGTCAGTATTTCATTCATGTGTGTCAATTTTTTGGCAAAGAACATTCATCTCTTTTGATAGTGCCGTTACAACTTATCTATGCAATGATGTTAAAAAAGAGACATTAACCCAACATTATCCTGTCAATTGCAGTTTGTCATCATTTTTCTGACCATTATGTCATTTCAACACAGTTTATAAACACAAACAAGAACCCACCTGAAGATAAGTGATGTATTTGCTCTACAGTCCAATCTGACAAACTGGTCATGTAGGAGTATTTATAATCCTACCTTTATGATAAGACAGGAACAGACACAAAGAGAGACAGGCACAAAGAGAGACAGGCACAGACACAAAGAGAGACAGGAACAGACACAAAGAGAGACAGGAACAGACACAAAGAGAGACAGGAACAGGTAAAAAGAAGACATGCACAGACACAAAGAGAGTCAGGAACAGACACAAAAGGAGACATGCACATACACAAAGAGAGACAGGAACAGACACAAAGAGAGACAGGAACAGACACAAAGAGAGACAGGAACAGGTAAAAAGAAGACATGCACAGACACAAAGAGAGACAGGAACAGACACAAAAGGAGACATGCACATACACAAAGAGAGACAGGAACAGACACAGAGAGACAGGAACAGACACAAAAGAAGACATGCACAGACACAAAGAGAGACAGGAACAGACACAAAAGAAGACATACACAAACACAAAGAGAGACAGGAACAGACACAAAAGGAGACATGCACATACACAAAGAGAGACAGGAACAGACACACAGAGACAGGAACAGACACAAAAGAAGACAGGAACAGACACAAAAAGAGACAGGAACAGACACAAAGAGAGACAGGAACAGACACACAAGGAGACATGCACAGACACAAAGAGAGACAGGGACATAACCAAAGAGAGACAGGAACAGACACAAAGAGAGACAGGCACAGACACAAAGAGAGAAAGGAACAGACATGAAGAGATAGGAACAGGCACAAAGAGAGACACACATACAGAGACAGGAACAGACACAAAGAGAGACAGGCACAGACACAAAGAGAGACAGGAACAGACTCACAAAAACAAGCACAAAGACTGTTACAAACAAAGGCAGACAGAAACACACAAGCAGAAAGAAGGAAAGCAAAAACATCAAAATACATTAAGTATATTTAAGTCTTCCCCAAACATATTTAATTAGGGGTAATTTTCAGTCTGAACTATATAATGCAACTAACTTTAGCACATTTTACAATATAAAATCTAAATCAGCACAATTTTCAGAAACTTTATTACACCTTAAACACATATTGTATCTTACCTGAGCCGAGCAAAGTTCCTTCCCGTTTGAAATAAGACTGTAAGGAGTACATTTCAATTTTACATATATCTCCTTTAGATATTTCATAAAGTTTTCACAATTTCGTAATTCAGTGCAAATTTTGCCACTAAAATTTTTACAATAATTATATGTAATTTATGTATGTACATGTACATGTATAGCACTTAATGCATGTAGAAGTGTCACATTTTGTCTCGAAAATGCTATACAAGCTTAACCGCTTTCTTCTGCTTGATGTGTATGTAAATATTCCATTGATGCATATATAAATATCCCAATGAACTTGTAAAACCTTTCTGACTCAAAAAGAAGACAAAAGAAATTTGTTTCACGCACAGTGATCCAATTGTTCTTTTTGTGAAAAGAAAATTTGAAAATGCAAGTTCGAATTTTGAAAACAAAAAAGTGTTGGAATTTTCCCACTGGAAGCCTTTATCTTGTTAAATAGTCTGTCAATACATTTGAATAATGGTATTTCAAGTTATTAAGGAAAGAAATCTATTTTAAAATTAAGAAGACAATTTCATGGTATTGTTCAAATCAAACAAAGCAAACAAGGAGCCACAGGTTTTACATTTCCTCAATGTTTACAATCAAATCTTCTATAAATGTTACTTCAGACAGATTATTGGCAACTGAATATTTTAAGAGTTTTTTTTTGTGAAATTTGATCACTGTACTATACTATACTACGGCTACAAAACATTTCTTAATAATTTCATTGCACCCAAGTTTAATGGTATCAATTAAGCATCAACATAAACATGCCGATTACTAGTAACATTTTAGCCAATTTAGACAAAAGGCTGCCTACACATTCTTTTAAGTAATAGCTCCTAAGTCTTTGTCTTATATATTTACTCCAAAATCAGTACATACATCTAAGATTTTGAAATACCCCTCCCCCAACCCAATGCCCCTCCACATCCCAATCTTGATTGGCTAGGAAATTAAGCCCATCTTTTACAAGTAATATTTTTTACCAAAAAACCCTAAAGAAAACAATGTTGGAAGAAAGAACTCGATCGGCATCTTTCACTAAAGTGCAACAGAAAAAAAAGAACAGCATTAACATTCTGGATCAGGGCCCTCACTCTACTTTTGGGGAAGGGGCCGGCAGCCCTCAGGTGGGGGAATTTTCGTGTCTTTTTTGCCAAAAGGGGGAATTTTCACTGCTTTAAATGAATTATCTATTATGATAAGAACGATGAACATAAACAACTTTCATTAAAGCTATGTCTTTGATACGACTTCGTATTGTGGGACATATTGACATTGGAAAACAAAAACAGAAACGAGTAACGAAACTAGCGACTGCGCATGGGTATTGCAAGGGAGGTAACCCTGTATTTCCTTTCAATGTATTGATTTACCTCTCTTGGATACTCTTACAATGAAATTGACGGATCGTCGATTTTCTGTAACTTTTTTTAGACATTTGCTCCGATTTCTGGGGGGGCAGGGGGGAATTTTTTATCACTGTAGGGGGGAAAAAAGATACTTTTTCGGCGGTAAAAACAGCCAATTGTGGGCCCTGATTCTATTTCTGTTTAAGCCTTCCAACACTATGTTTCTAAATGGACTAGTCCATCATTCAATTTGGATGATTTCATTCGTTGTTCAAAGGGGTGACAAGTAAAAAAAACCTTACAAACTGGATAGCAAACAATGCAGATCATGCTCAGGCACTACAGAATGTGCATGCTGATCATCATTCTACATTGTTCCAGAATCACTTGGCACCGTTTAATACTATGGCAACTTACATTCCTGTGTCTCTAACTTTCAGCATCATTAACAGAATAAACAAACCAAGTTAAAGACTGATCTAATTTTCAGTTCCAAGATTACTCAATACTGAAAGGAAATCTGGCTGCGTATTTTTAAACTCTCATTAATACAGGTATGTTTCTTTTCCCAAGTCTAGACTGCTTGCCAGTTGTACAGGAATTATTTTGTGTCTGGATGCTACATGATTTTAAGGTCTTTAACCAACAATTTCTGCTAAATTGGATTACAATCTATAGTGGAACTGAGGTGAAAGTGTCTGCCGCTCATCATGGAGGTTACGGGTTTGAGCCCCACTGGGGTCATGACCGTACCTCAACAGACATGTATGACACCAGTACTGGTTTTTTCAGATAGTGGACTCAAGAGTGACTCGATAAGCTTAAAGCTTTCTTCACAATTGAGCTAAAATAAATTAGTATTAAAACTAAACTAAAATAAAGTCCATCATTGCAAATAATCAAAAGAAGGTGTGAAACAAAGCACTGAAAGTCTTGTAAAACCGTAAGTGGAAATACCAGTGCAACAAGGGGCAGCTGTCAACAAAGAGCTTCCTCTGGCCATTACTATGACCTTTTTGCAGATTGACTGTATAAATATCTTCATTTAAATATCACCTATTCATAACTTAAAAGACTTGAGACGGATCAAATTATGACCTGACAAAAAATACTAAATCAGCAAATTTAAATTTGCCAAATAAAGTTATCTCAAGTTTTAGGTGTTCTACAGTACAACTAAAACACTTTGAATACTAGTATTAAAACAAAGGTACTTACGCATTGAGAAATGTTGAATGCTGTTTTCTTTTATACATTCAAGGGTCTCATACCCCCACCTCCTGTCAAACTGTCTCTTTCCCTCATCCAGACGTATGACCGGCAGTCGCACTAGACCAGGAATGTCGTCAATTTCCTATACAGAGTAAAACCTGTGTTAACCAAAGAAAGATCAAAAAGTGCCCACTTTGGAAAGGTGGTTGTTTAACAGACTAAAGAGTGGTATAACTCAGCAGTTATGCAAGTCTTTGTAATTATTCTTGCATTCTGCAATTCCTCTCAATGCCTACATTTCATGTACATTTTATGATAAGATATTAACTGGTTTTAAGTTATGCTGTTGAAAATGAAAGCAACACAGGACCAACACCAAGACTTTTATGGACCATGCTCTTTTTAAAAAACATGACACTGAACATTTTTGTTCATAATGTGAGGGAACACAACAAGTCAGAGCGTGCATGATTCAAATATACCTCTCAATTCAGGAATTTAATATGGGTAAAATTATCCTACATGTTTTTTGTTTCAGCTTTTCATTTGAAATCATAGGTAAGATGAGCGTATGTCAACGTTAAACCTATAAAAAACTGTTTGAGACCATCCCGGAAATTGAAGAGAAATGCATTGTACATTTACAGTTACATGATTGTGCGAGTGTGATTAACGCTGGTCAGGTCTAATAATAACACCCCAGTCCATTGCAACAGACCCGAAAAGGTGACTGCATGTGAAAATGGACTATAATGGTGTTCTGGAAAAGGGATCATATAGAATCTCTAGGTGCTTACAATTCACTAGAAAAGTGTTTATATTTAACATGAAAGTTACCATAATGCTTAAATCATTATACTGATCGTGATATATATAATCAGCCTGAAAATTCACTGAATTCCCTTACAATCTAAGCATGGGAGAAAACTGTGATAGCATTACTTTCAACATTTAAACGGAGTTATCTTTCATTTATATATAGAGAGATTCACGGACCTATATACACATGGATTGGCAATTCTCATATTTTTCTACATAACCCAACCTTTTTGGCGCAAGTTACTAGACTTTTTCGAAATTTTGCATTTCGAATCACATCTGTCTGTTGTCAGCCATTTTGAAATGAATCGAGGAAAATTGCTTCAAAGAAATTTGTTTTAATCTGGTTTTTGCAGTATTTTTTGCTCAATGGTTTGTATTTTTCATTTCTTTCTGTAATTATTGTCGTATTCATGTCAGTTTCAATTTGTATAGTACAAACTTTTACAGATTCTATTTGTATTAAATTTATGAATATATGGGAATTTGTTACCAACAAACGAAAACGATTGTGTCAATCAAGTATCACATTTCCCCCTTCTTAACTTAAGCAATGTCTGACAAGTGTGCATTATCAGAGCATCCGCCAAGTGTGTGCAAGGCATTATGGGTAACTACTTCAGGCCCGTAGCTACACTGAGACACAGGGAGGCCATTACCTCCCTGTTTTTCTGCCAAGATTATGAAACAAGAGGGCCAAGATGGCCCTATATCGCTCACCTTGGTACAAGTCCACTTGCCTGGTGGAAGATCACTAGATAATGTTATATACCAAATAAGTTTTCCTATATACGCCTTTGTAAAACAAATGATCCCCCCCCCCCCCCCGGGCAAGGTCAATTTTGACCCCAGGGGCATAATTTGAACAAACTTTAAAGAGGTCTACTAGGCAATGCTACATGCCAGATATCTAAGCTCTAGGCCTTGTGGTTTCAGAGGAGAAGATTTTTAAAGTTTTTCCTATATATTCCTATGCAAAACTAAGTGACCCCCGGTGCGGTGTCAATTTTGACCCGGGGGTCATAATTTGAACAATATTGGTAGAGGTCCATTAGCCAATGCTACATGCCAAATATCTAAGCTCTAGGCCTTGTGGTTTCAGAGAAGAAGATTTTTAAAGTTTTTACTATATAAGCCTATGTAAAACTAAGTGACCCCGGTGCAGGGTCAATTTTGATCCGGGGCTCATAATTTGAACAATCTTGGTAGAGGTCCACTAGCCAATGCTACATGCCAAATATCTAAGCTCTAGGCCTTGTGGTTTCAGAGAAGAAGATTTTTTAAGTTTTTCCTATATATTCCTATGCAAAACTAAGTGACCCCCGGGGCAGGGTCAATTTTGACCTGGGGGTCATAATTTGAACAATATTGGTAGAGGTCCACTAGCCAATGCTACATGCCAAATATCTAAGCTCTAGGCCTTGTGGTTTCAGAGAAGAAGATTTTTTAAGTTTTTCCTATATATTCCTATGCAAAACTAAGTGACCCCCGGTGCGGGGTCAATTTTGACCCGGGGGTCATAATTTGAACAATCTTGGTAGAGGTCTACTAGACAATGCTACATGCCAAATATCTTAGCTCTAGGCCTTGTGGTTTCATAGAAGAAGATTTTTTAAGTTCTCCCTATATATTCCTATGCAAAAACTAAGGGCCCACCCGCGCGGGGTCAATTTTGACCCGGGGGTCATAATTTGAACAATCTTGGTAGAGGTCCACTAGACAATGCTACATGCCAAATATCTAAGCTCTAGGCCTTGTGGTTTCAGAGAAGAAGATTTTTAAAGTTTTTCCTATTTATTGCCATAGCAACCAGAGTTCTGCATGGAATGGAATTCTTTGAACAATTTTGGTAGAGCTTCATGCAAGGAACATTCCTGCATAGTTTTATCAACATTGGCCTAGAGGTTTCAGAGGAGATGTCATTTGAATCAAAATGTTGACGGACGACGGACGACGGACAATCATCGATCAGAAAAGCTCACCCTGGCATAGCCAGGTGAGCTAAAAAGGATATCTTTTGAGGCACCATCTTTTCAGCATAGCCGAGATGAGGCACTATTATTTAATTTAATTTATTTAAACTTTCTCCTTCGTTTTTAATATCACGAATAATAACACTATAGTACAGTTTTCGTACAAGCTTTCGTATGCGCCCTCGAGTTAAACTTAACTCGGAGATCTATATGTAACTAAAATGTACGTGAATCTTTGTAATGGAATTTATTGTTTAAGACATTGGTATATCTTAAAATCTTTATCAAAAACATGTTTGAATTTCAGGAAAATGCACGAAATTGCACCCTCGAAAAAATTATTTTAAAGGGGGGGCGGGGTGCAGGCATTCCCCCTGAGGCCCCTAGAAAGTGCCTCCCTATTTTTCAACCTCTGGCTACGGCCCTGTTCTTTCCAGGTATAGTTTTATCAATTTTTAGAGGTTGCCAATCCATGTGTATGTAAGTCCATGATAGATTCAAACATGAAAGATGAGAGGAAAAGTAGAGGAAAAACTAATATTGGTTGGCAAATGGTAGAGGAATGTATGTGTGAACGTGGTCAGTTAATAAGAGTAATAGTACCTATTTGAGGCCAGTACCTCTGTTGGTAAAGCAATGTGTAACAAGCGCGCATTATCAGAGCTGCAGCTGATTGCGTGCAAGGCATTATGGGTAAACTTCTTTCCAGTTATCATTTTACCAATTTTTAGAAATTGCCAATCCATGTGTATATAGGTCCATGATAGATACAAACATGAAGGATGAGAGAAAAAGGAGATGAGAAATTAATATTGGTAGGGGAATGGTAGAGGAATGTATGTGTGAACAAGAATTAATTATCACTGTGGTCAGTTATGAGACTGGGTATTTAATGAGCCAACCCTCCATTTAATATACCTATCCTCTTGTGGATGAAACCCTAAAACAAATTCATATCATATGTAGTGGTCCTCAGTACATGGGGCATATATAATAAGCTCTGGAACTGGGACAACAATCACTGTTCTGTTTCTTGCACAATCCCCCGATACCTGAAATAACTAAACTCTTATGGGGACATTGGTCATATGGATTATCCGGTACCAACAAAATAACCCTAAAATACATACATTTCTCCCATCTATTGATCAAACTCTGTCATAAAATGAAAAGCACCCAACCTTACATATAACTTCTAAAGAAAACATGACAATATGTCGTGTATAACATCTTGAAACTGTTATTTTCTCTAAGGCCTAAACAAATTCTGTAAACACTTACCCAGGGATAATTCTATGATGCGATTTCCGCGATTTTTCGCATAAAAATTGCCGAAATCGCATTGAAAATCATCAATTGAGAGAAAAAATCGCGCTCGCTCTCAGTTGACTTTTAGCTAATTATTTTAATTTTCGGTGCTTTTCTGACCTTTGACACGCCGATAACTTGCGCGGGTATCAATTATCCAACCAGAGCGCGTCTAAATATTACATTCAAAGATATTTGCCGACCGACGTACATTTATATAGCGTGTTCAATATATTTTATCACCAAAAATAAAACTTAACTCATAACATTATCTGTTCCAAACTATTATTTCTATAATCCAAAATTATCAGACTATTGTCTAGAATTACGTTTTCACGTCTCAAACTGTCAAATATCTCGGTCTGTTTGATGCCACGTGCTTCACTAAGATCAAACAAAACTCACATGTACAATGTGCGTCGGCGTTTGTTCTTTGATCTCGTAACACCTGCAGCTTTATCTCTATGAATAAAAGAGGTTGAAGTAAAAATAAATAGTTTGGCAAAGGTTATTCATTAGAATAAATAGTAGAAAATCGTTACTGGAAAAACGTTGGCTTTGACAGCTGATGAAACAATTAATGACAAAAAAAACGGACACGCTGGATCGCCGTGATTTTCTTTAAAACAGAACATTTTGATTTAAATTCAGAACAATTGGAAAAGTTAATTGATAAATACTTTTTGCATTCACAACTCAGAGGTGTCACACAGCTTGGATTTGCAAACAATTTCAAAATTGACTGAATTAGTACGACAGGCCATATTTTTCACACCAATCGCGAGTGACAATGCTAAGGGACCAATTACAGCGGATTTTTCCGAAATAAATATTTTAAATCAACATAAAGGTGATAAATATTTTAGGTTCTGACAAAAAAATAACTCGATGCTTTTTGAGACAACAAAAAAAAAAACACAACATAACGCTGCAAACAGTAGCGGCGATTCTCAACGAAAAACGTCGGCGGCGATGTCTGATTCGATCTTTGTGATTCAATGGTTCTTAATTCAACAGGTTTCTTTTACAGGTGTGTCTAACCAATATTTTAATTAATAAATATTTTAACGCTAAGTCACTCCAAAATTATCGGAGAAACGCTAAGTCCCGCGATCGAAATTTTCACTCCGAACGGCCGCGAAGTGACTCCATTGAATGGTTTTCTCCGATTTACGCGAAGTCACGTTATTTTCACTCACTCCACACTTCGCGTTTTTTGCATAATCCTCTAGGCCTGTACTGTATTCTTGGCTCAAATATGATAAGGAAAAAGATCAAATGTTGGAGGTGAACATAGATCACTCAGTCTATCTGTATCAGATCAGTGAACTGTTCCATGTGTTTTTGTTCTAGTCAATAAATAATCATTTATTGCGTAATGTGTTTTTGCTTTCCAACTGAAAAAATCTCACTCAAATTAAAAATATCTCACCAATATTTGACAAATGGGAGAAATATCTCGCCGAAAATTTGACCTAGAATAATCCCTGCTTACCATTTCAATTTCTAGAACAGTCATTACATGTACTTGTCCAGATATCAGTTTGGACTTTACCATTAGTTAAAAGAAGTGCCAACTAAAAATTTATTGACTATATAGTGAACAATGCAGATCATGATTAGACGGCATGTCCATGCAGACTGATCGTAATCTACAGTATTAGAAAAGGCAGAATCACTTGAAACCAGTTGGGTAAAGACTTTATACCTGTTCTGATCTGTGACATTGTAGTGTTTTAAGGTCCTGTCTCAAAACACAGAAAAAGGGCTCAAACAGGGGCTGTGGGATACGTCCTTCTGTCAAATGTTTCTGTATGCTGTCCCCTTGTACATCTGAAATGAATAAAATGATGAGATTTACCTACACAATAGGATTTGATCAGCATTCTAATACAAGCATCAACTCTGAATCTAATAAGAAAGAAGAGCGGTGGTGTAGAGGTTAAGGTGTCTGCGGCACATCCCGGAGGTTGCGTGTTTGGGCACCACTGCCCCCGGGTCACGACCGTACCTCCTCATATGACACCATGCAGTACCAGTTTTTCCATGAAGCACACTCGAGAGTGACTCAATAAGCTTCTAGCTTTCATCACGATCAAGCTAAAAAAAATTAGTATAAACTATAATAGAATGTAGCGGAGGAATTATTGTATGTATGTAAGGAGACCACTGCTTGTTCTATTTAAGCAAAATCATTCTCATAGAATTTTATTATACATATTCTGCATGTTCATTATTGTTAGACATGTGTAACGTCAATATTGACTGAGGCAACACAAAGTCAACAGTTTCTGCAAACATAAACAGTCCTTTCTTTGATAACTGTTACAAACTGTATTTGTTTTGTAAAACTGTATTTGCCTTGTAAATAAAAGTGTAAACATAGAAGATAACAGAAATATTCACTCCCCTATAATTCCATATAGTTTTTATGTCTTTTCAATTTCAGTTTGGCAAATTCCCTATCTTACATTATTCTATTAACACTATGCTTTGTAGAAATACAGTGCAACCTGTGTTATCAGTCACCTTCCTGAACCACTTAACTAGGCTGGTTGAATACAAGCTATGGAAGGGAAATAATAAATCAGTTTGCCAAACACTGCATGGTAATTACTTTCTATATCGTAAAACAGCAATCCATTGACCTTTAATGTTACAGATATATTTAATGAAGTTGAAATGCAGCATTGCATGAATTTTGAATATTTTGTGCTGCCTTTACTTGTGAACTTTATTGCGCATGCCAAGGCCTCTGCAGGAGAACATTTAGCCACCACAGGGTGCATTTCAGTTCTGTATTTTAAGGCATGTTAATTTTATAAACCACTTTACACTCATCAGTTTTGGAAAATCCGAAGTTATTCCATAAACTTTCAATGCAATTCACAATGTTCACTTTTTTTAACAAGGCCCATGGCAGAGATGACCAACAATGTAATTGGGTGCTGACTGATCGTATTTACACATTTATTTTTACACATTTTACTCAAAAATTTTATTTCTGAAATAATCATGTTATATTTAATGGATTATCTTAATGCATCTGACTTTATGCTTAATTGCTTAATTTTTTGAGATATGGATTATTCAAAATTTAACTGATTGCTAAGCTTTCATTACCATATAATACAGTTCTAGTTTCAAGGAGCACGCATTTCGGATATGCTGAACACATGTGCCAATGAGTAGATTATTAGTTATGTTAGTAAGGTAACATATACTGCTTAGCGTCATATTTCCGGACGAAAATGACAATTTTTCTAAAGCCGCCAGGTTATTATTTAACAAAACTTGACCAAATGTTCACCATACATACCTCATCCCATCCTCCACAAGACTATATTTACGTTTTTGCTTTAAGACAACTTCCGTTATACTAAATGAGGCCCCGACGGGGTATATTTTGTGGTATGTTTTTTACCTAAGTACAGGATACATTTCCGGACACTTTGGAATTTAGTTTATTTTGGCGATAAATAATGTCTATATTGTATAGATACACATTCAGCATATGGCAGTTCAAGGCCAGGCTATTTTAAGTAACGAAAAATCCCGGATGTGATGTTACACTAAAACCTCCTTTAGCGTATTCAGTCTTTTTTAAAGTTAATTACAATTCATAACATTTTCGGTGCAAAAATTGTAAACCTAACTTAAGAGGTTTGACATGTTCTTTTATTGAATTCTATGTTCGTCTGCGACCAAGAACAGCAACGCTAACAATTTAAAGTGCACATCCAGTGCCTCTTCAAAATGTTGCATGATGCGCACGCGCAGTTATACCGTTTCCCCAAGCATGTTTACAGAAAAAAAGATATGCAAGTTAGTTTGTTTTGCATTTTTGTTGCCATATACTCGCAAAAAACAAATGGGTGTTGTTCAACTTTCAAAAAGCAAGAGTCCAAATGATTGTTTGTGCTGGATCAAAACAATATGTTAAAATAAAGCGTTTAAATGGGGGTGTCCGGGAATAGTTCCTGTCCGGAAATATCACCCCAAGCAGTATAGTTATAAATGGTGAATTTGTAATAAATAATTTGTGCAAGATTAACATTTCAATGGTTTGCAAATCCGGCAATACAACTTACAAGTGCATACAAATATTTGTGTCTGAATTTCATCATGGGTTCACAATTTCTCTCGAGTTTGGATGTTCATTAGAGACCTAGTTGGTCAATGCACAGTTCCCACACTTTTTGGGGGTTCAAACTTCATGTGACTGTGGTGCTCAATCACAAGAATGTGAATTTCGTGACCAAGTAATTAACACAAACATTTATCAACATGTTATGAAAGAGAGCCTTATTTTCAATAAAAACTCTCCCTTCCCCAAGTGCATCAATGACATACATTGTACTTCTTTAACACATAATTATATTTAACTGATTGCTAATTACTTAGCTTATTCATGAAAGATGTATGTACATGCAGTGTTTCAGATTTTTCATCAACATACACTACAGTCTCATTTAATAGAAAGTAAAAACTTTAATTAAACAGGAATTTCATTTATAGAAATAGTTCGAATTTTCAGGGTACACAATAACGGTTCAAGTAAGGAAAAATATTAGTAACGGGTATAGATAAATGACGTCACAGTTTCTCTTGATTAATAACGTCACTGTGTAAACAAAAACAATAACAACAAAATAGTAAATAATATCAGTGTAAATGGTAACTATCATAACATTAATCAAGTTAACTGGACATGTGTCATCCATAGAATCCCCCCACTTTGCCCCAAGTCATTCACAGTATGCCATGTAAGATCCTCTATAAGTCGGGTAAATTGAACAGCCAAAATACGATGCGAGTGCAGGGTTGTTCAAGGTCTGTTTATTGCAGAATAACCCAAATAGATTTTGTTCTACATGTGTGTAGGTTATTCGCTTGTCGTGTTAGAATCAGTCAATAAACTTTCTCTGAACTTAACAACTTCACAACGGCCAAAATTTAAAGATGGACAAGTCTATTTTACGAATATAGTGGCAAAGGTTAACAACCTTCAAGCTCGAGAAAATTTATATAAATTCATTGTTAAATATTCTTGGACAAAAATAATAGGAACCAGTTTCCAAGCAAATTGCTTAACTCATGTGTACATGTTTACAGGAGTTAATCCAGGACTTGGTCAGCTTATGCTTATTTTCCTCGGGGGTTTATTGCTTGTTTCAAAAGTATTTCAAGTTTTGTGGAAAAAGACAGTATATTAAACTGTGACACAACCTAAGCATAGATCATGTTCCTGGAAAGGACCAATTTGAGAGACTGAACAAGTTGCTTCAGATCAAATATGTTGTTGGAAGAAAAAGCTGGACAATTGAGACAGAGAGGGAGCAGTTATATACATGTAGTTGAACTGTTCCAAAGAGAATCGTGCTAATCACAGTCACATGTTCAAGTTTGGACCCCCCTGAAAGTCAATTTTATAAAACACACTGGACCGACCATCAAGAATAATAAATACAAGTTATGAAATATTCTCAGAGAAATCACTGCGACATACTTCTTGTTTATGTTTTAATTTCCCCAAGTTATCCGAAGGAGGTCCGAGATAACAATGCCTGGTGAACCATTGTCATCTCAGACCTCATTTGGATACCTTCGGAATACAACAACAACAACAACAACAATACTTTTATTTCATCCCAAATACAAAAACTGTATCAATATGGGGAAATGAGTATAATTTCATGTCAATCAATAACAGCAGTATATATTGGGGAAAGCCTACACAGTATATAAATATGTTGGTAAAAGTACAAACAGTGTATTTAAATTGTAGAGGGAAAAAAAAAAATCTTTTTTATAGACTAAAATTGTGGAATCATCGAAACTTTTTCATCATGATACCCATAAATTTTGCAAGCTTTTTTAAGTCATCAATACTATTGGAATTTAATAAATTACTGTAAGAGTCAGGTGAATTCACACGAAATTTGTGTCTAATGTATTGAGATCGCTCGTTGCAAAAAAAAGAGCATGTAAGTAGGTAGTGTTTTTCCGATCCAACTTCTTGAGAATTACATAAATTACATAATCTGTCGTTAAACGGTGTATTATTCCATCGTCCCGTTTCGACGGGTAGTCGTGAGTTTGAAGTGCGATAACGGAACATAGTAAGAGCGTAACACCTAGGTAATACAGACCAGTAGTGTTCTAGCTGGTATAATGATTTAAAGTGCGAATACGCGATGCCTTTATTAGAGTTTTGCATATTTGAGTGCCAGTTTTGCAGAAATTGGTCCAATAGAACACGCTTTACAGTATATTTAATGTCCTTGGAACGTAGTTGTGCTTGGTTTAGCCACATGTCAGGCCATCCAATGTCGACAAAAATAGATTTAATGTATGTAAGCCATTTAAACGTGTATCTGTTATGGTTTAACATAAAACTATATATTTGGAAGGAATACTTTTTATCCGAAGTAGTTAAAACTCTATTCCAAAATCCGATCATGCGCGTTTTAATAACTATATCTAACGGTGTTATTCCTAATTCCCCGAATAACATATACGTGGGTGTGCTTTTTCGAGCTTTACAAATCTTCCTTAAGAAGGTTTTGTAAATTGTGTTAAGCAGTTCTATACTTTCGAATCCCCAAATCTCACATCCATATGTGAGAATTGGTATGATTGTGTGTTCAAATAACTTAATTTGGAGGTCAATCGGGAGTTCTAAGTTATATATACGTATATACAAAAGATTCATTGCCTTTTTGGCTTGTTCTGCGAGGTGTTTCCTTGCGGCTGAAAAAGAGCCTTGTGAAATACATTCCTAAGTATTTGTATTTATCAACGATTTGAATTACTTCATCGTTTAAAAGAAAATGAAATTTACTTGTAACACGTGCCCCAAATACAATAACCTTGCTTTTTTCTAAATTAACAGAAAGTTTCCACGTTCTACAATATTCAGAAAAATAGTTCAATGCATTTTGGAAGTCATGCTCGTTATCCGAAACTATGACCGTGTCGTCAGCATACAAAATAACGAGTAATTTTAACCATTGTTGTGCATTCCCAAATTGCAAATTGATACCTTTGGCGCCAGATATTGTCATGGCAGCCTCTAGGTCGTTTAAAAACAGGGAAAAAATAATCGGTGAAAGATTTTCACCTTGACGCAATCCACGTTCGCATGGGAAAAAGTTAGAAAATTCTCGATTTGTGAAAATACAGGATTTGATGTTACTATACATATTATAGACGACATTAAACAATTTGCCATTAATAGAAGATGCTAGTAGCTTTTGCCATACTCCTGCCCTCCAGATAGAATCAAATGCTGCAGCAAAATCGATGAAAGCGCAAAAGAGCTTTTTCTTTGACTTTTTCAGAATTTCAACAAGACTATGCAATAAAAACATGTGATCAGTTGTCGAGTAGCCCCGACGGAAACCTGCCTGATTTTCATTTAGAAGTTCTAGCTCGTTCAAGAAATTTGTAACTCTAGTGTTCAAAATTGAAGTGAAAAGCTTAGAAAGACAACTTAGCAAAGTGATTGGTCTAAAATTAGAAGCATCTGTTGAGCTTCCCTTTTTGTATATAGGAATAATGTAACCTTTTAACCACGATTCCGGCATAATACCTGTATCAAGAATTCGATTAAAGAGAATAAGGTAATAGGGCATCATAACATGTTCTGAATTTTTTATATATTCATTAACAACGCCATCTGCTGGACTGGGTGCCTTTGAGTGTTTCAATATACTTATATGTTTTGAAATTTCATCCTCTGATATGGGAGAGTTTAGAATATCGTCCCTGGCCAATATTTCATTCATATCAAAATTAAGGTCTTCTTCGTCACTCTCATTAGCGTTTTTATTCTTAAAATAATTATAGAATTCATCAATACTTGGCATATTGATTGTGGATTTTGTTTTTAAGCTATTTATTATTTTCCAGTATCTTTTTGGTTCATTAGATCGGAGTTTACGGATATTTACTTCTTTCTTATGTTTGTGTTCTGTGATATATTTATTCATCGTCTGTTTATAAAATTTACTAGCAGCTTTAAGTCTCAGACGGCTGACTTCATTTTTGTGTTTGTCATAATATTTTTTAGCTTTTAAATACTTTTTCTGCGCTAGTCGACATTGATTTCCAAACCACACCTTATCATGTGACCTACGCGTGCGTTCAAACGGAATTGGAATGAGCGTTGCGCTGAAACATTAAACGTCTTCGCAATTGCATCATTAATTAAGTTCATATTTTCCGTTGTATCTGGTAAATTAATTAATTGATCTAAATCTGAGGTATCAATATTGTTTACAAAATCATCTTTGAATTTCGAATCCCATTTGTGCGATCCGTTCAATAAACCGCGTGCATCGTGTATTTCTTCGTCTTCGTTAAGCGCAGAGAATGTAATATGAAGTAGGGCGTGGCCGTCCGAAAACAGATGATCAGTTTGTACAATTTTGAAATCATTTACGCGCTTGAGTAAGTCTACTGATGATATGGCATAGTCCAGCACTGAAGTATTCCTGAATGTAAACTGACCAGTGTCTTTGTCCGTTCCAAATCTGCCATTCAATATGAATAAATTTGAATTTCTACAAATATCAATTATATAAAGCCCATGTGAATTTGTCTTGCTATCGCACGAGCTTCGCTCAAGAGATGCGCCAATTTTTTCCAGTAAAGTATACCTGTTAAAAAATTCTGAGGTTTCTGAATCAAACTCAAATTGGTCTGATAAATAATCGTCTGAAACGACAAAGTCTCGTAGACAAGACGTGCGTGCATTTATGTCACCTATCAGTAGTGTACATGCGAATTCGGCGCTTTTTTCAGAGATTTCGCGCTAATAATATATCCTTGTCGCTCTTTTGAAAGTGGGCGCATGTCTGTGGGATTTGGTTTGTAGTGACATTTTTTAAGATAATTTAAATGGAACGCTTGGACCTTTAAGGATAATAGACTAGTTGCATGTTTTTAGAGCATAATTATTGTTGCCTTATCGACAGACACCAGTTGATATTCCATGCTTATTTATTTTATGAAGAAATTCAAACATGAACACAGGGAATCAAAGCGATTTCCCTGCAAATGTTTCATAACAAATGTGTAATTTATATTATGCTTGATAGCCTTCCGGGGTGTTTGAAAATGACTTTTTAGGGGTACAAACTTCGTGTGACTGTGGTGCTCTATCACAAGAATGTGAAGTTCATGACTATGTAATTAACACGAACATTTATAGACATGTTATGAAAGAGAGTCTTATTTACAATAAAAACACTCCCTTCCCCAAGTGCGTCAATGACATACATGTACTTCATTAACACATATTCAAAATTCAACTGATTGCTAATTACTTAGCTTACGTTACCGTACAGTTCTAGTTTCAGAGAGGATGAGTTCGGATATGCTGAACGCATGCACCAATGAGTAGATTATTAGTTATGTAAGTAAGGTAACATATTTATAAATGGTGCATTTTTAATAAATAATTTGTGCAAGATTAACATTTCAATGGTTCGCAAATCCAGCAATACAACTTACAAGTGCATGCAAATATTTGTGTCTGAATTTCATCATGGGTTCACAATTTCTCTCGAGTTTGGATGTTCATTAGATACCTAGTTGGTCAATGCACGGTTCCCAGTTAAACCAGGCTTTCCATTGTACAGAGACCAAGGGACAGTGACTTCAAATAAATCCAAGTCCGAGACAGGATTACTCCAGAGATTACTGTACCGAGTTATACATCAGCCAGTGAAAACACTATACAGTCACTAGTGTAAAACAGTTTTATAGCCTAAAAAAAAACATTGGTGAGAAACTCAAATTCATTTCATTTCATCATTCAGCCTGTTCTCAAGGGTAAGTCCATGCCTTTGTGCTATGTTTTTTTTCCTTGGGGGTTTATTGCTTGTTTCAAAAGTATTTCAAGTGTTGTGGAAAAAGACAGTATATTAAATTTAACTGTCACACAACCTAAGCATAGATCATGTTCCTGGAAAGCACAATACTGAGAGACTGAACAAGTTGCTTCAGATCAAATATGTTGTTGGAAGAAGAGCTGGGCAAATGAGACAGAGAGCTAGGGAGAGGTAATTTACATGTAGTTGAACTGTTCCAAAGAGAATAGTGCTAATCACAGTCACATGTTCAAGTTTGGACGCCCCCCTCCCCTCACCCCCCCCCCCACACAAAAGTCATTTTCATAAAACACCCTTGACCGACTATCAAGCATAATATAATATATACAAGTTATGAAACATTTTCAGGGAAATTTATGTGATTCCCCTTGTTTATGTTTAGAATGATTGAGATACCTTCGGCATATATCTTTGAAATGTTTTGAATGTGGGTGCAATTGTCTGTGGGATTTGGTACTATGTATAGATTTGGTACTATGTAGTGACATTTTTTTTCAATTTTGATGGAAAGCTTGGACTTTACTTCAAATGTACTTGTCACATCATGCACATGCACTTTCAATTTTGGTGGATGCATTACTAACTGTTATTTAAGGCCAGCCGATCAGTTACAACGATGGATCTTGCAGATGAAAAAATAGCATTTTTAGTTTCAATCCATTTGCATGAAAATTGCATTGTTACTGAGTCAAGCAAAAAAAAAACAAAAAAAATAAAGGGACAATTCAATGATCATAGGCTCACACAAAGTCATGATTCATGAGCATTGTACAATGTACTTCCATTCAATATCATCTTTCAAGCATAATTTCACATGATAAAGGGAGGTCAATAAAAATGAGGCAAGGAAGTGTTTAGGTTATTAGGCATGGGACTTCCTCTAAATATCTTCTATCACTTAATGATGTGTACCCCTGCGAAATGAACCAGTACTGTTCATGAATTATTCATGAAATATTCATGAATAGTTCAAATCCTGAATTCATGAAAAAGTTCTTCAAAAAACTTGAAAGTAAAAGAGACAAATTCTTTAAAGTCCATGAAATAAAAGAGTTCATGAACAGTTCTTAACAAAGCGTCATGAACTTTTCAAGTACTTTTCATTGCCAAATATTCTAGAACAGTTCATGATTAACTAATGAATTGCTCAAGAACAAATTGTTTTATGAATGGTTCAAGACACGTTCATGAACTGAATGTGCATGAACTGTTCATGAACGTTTGCTCTATAAGCATATTGTCTCATTTTTACTTCATGTTCTGGACATGAACTGTTCATGACTTAAAATGCATGAATAGTTCATGAATGTTTATGACAAGACCTGTCTTACATAATTCATGAACTACAACACATGTTTCATACATTCAGACTCTCCCATAACTCATCCGACTGTCGGACAAAATTTGACCTGTCCAACAGGAAACAAGCAGTTTGTCGTGCTATTTTGTCTGACAAGTATAAAAGTTTGCATTCCTATCACAATCATGACAATAAACATGATAAAAAAACGCTTTTGCTATCTGCATTTAAATGTGACACTAAATCCAGTGCTGCATCAGTTTCACTATGATGGACAGTTTTTCATATTCGTTCATCCGTTCTTCAAAGGCAATGAATTGTTCATGACTAGTTCATGGCCAAACCATGTTTTTGCACTAAGTTAAAACTAATTTGTGAATCTGCAAAACAAAATGTGATTTCATCACAATTCCTGAATTTCATGTAACAAACTCTAGTTTAGTATACCTCCTCCGTCTGTTGCTAGACAATAAACCAATTAAATTATGACTTGTGCTAGCAGATGTGTGAAAAAAGGTCGTGAAAACTTGTGACAAATAAACCTGACACAATTTCTTTATTGTAGACGAATGTAATTGTTCCCTTAAAAAGTCAGAACAGAAATTAAACAATAAAATCACTTACTTTTGCCAAAAAATGACATGAAGTCACTTACTTTTGCAAAAAAAACACTTTCTTATTCCATCAGAAAAATTCCCTCCAAAAAACTTGTGACAAGTTGGTACACATAATATTTACATGCTGTGAGATTTGTCAGTCCCAGTTCTTAAATAGTTCATGAACTGTTCATGAATGCTTGTGGTTCATGAAATGTCAGTGATTGTCCTATAACATCAGATCACAGATAATTGAAGAACTCTGTATGATTCTTCAGTAGTTCATGAACTGTTCATGAAGTATTTTCAAGAGCAGTTCATGTCCAAAAGTTCATGAACACCAATCAAGAACATCCAAAGTCCAGTTCATGAACCATTCTTGAATGGCTTGAAATGTTCATGATTTCATGAACTGCATTTCACAGGGGTAATATCAAGTAAACCTGTTTCATGGTTTGGGAACTAATTTCAAATGATAAAGGGAAACAATTAAAAGATGCTTAATTTCAAAAGATAAAGGGAAACAATTAAAAATTGTGGCAAGCTAAATGTAGAGTTATGGTTCTTAGTCACCACGCTCCCTCTTCATGACCTCAATCAATGTGTGAAATATGACATCTCAATTACTTACATACTATTCAAGTTGACAAGCATATTACTTGAAGGAAGATAATTAAAATATAATTAAATAGTTAATGTTACAGTGAGCAGTTTTCCTCATTTACCACCCATCAGATTTTATAATGAACACAACAAACTTAAATCTTTAAACCCCTGTCATTTTAATTTCTTTTCAGTGAAATACCAAAGCAGTGAAAATATTAAAAATCTTCAACCCAAATTGACCTAAAAAATATATCCAGTGTAAGTATGCATGAAACCAAACGATGATTACATCCTTAAATTGAAGTCATATGAGTGTTATATGCTTTTTAACGATGCTTTCTGCTGTCTTCAACATTCTAAAACAAACAACAACAGCAAACTAAACAAAAGTAGAGTTAAAACATAAAATAAACAGACATTTTTTAAATATTGATGTAATATCACGTTAATTTCACTTGTGAACACCAAAAATAGTTGATTGTGAAATTGAAACTTGATATTACACCGAAACCAGCAATAAAACTATCCTCTACTAATATTTGCTGGACAAGTAAAAGCTGTAAAATCTAGGGTAACACTTATTCTATATTTCAGCTAACATCCTGTGCTACTTGACAATAATGAAATGCAAACATCAGTTTTGACTTCACGAATCACAAATCAGAGCAACTTGAATAGGGAACTCCTTCTTACATACATTGCCTTTCCTGCTTGAGAAATGCGGAATGTATTTAAAACATTCCCTAACATTGCTTAGTAAGATAGTGTCCCAGATATTTCAAAGTACCATTGCTAACTGAAGACTTGAATGCCCAAAAGTATGTTTCTAGAACTTGCACTGAATTTATGACTATTTTTAATATTCAAATATATATCTTCAGACTTGTAATGTACGGCTGAATGAAGAAAATTACTCATTGGTATCAGGGATTATTCTAGATTAGACTGCCCAAAAAGGATATGGGGGTGCCCTCAAAAGGGGCAGGGTAACTGTGAAAGGTGCAGGGCAGTTTATGCATGTTTGAATTCTTAGAAATTAGAAATTGTCTTAGATAAATCACTACCATATGTATATTACAAAAAAGAAAATATCAAATGTGAAATAAATGAAAAAGAAATAGAAAAACAAAAGACCATCAGAGTAACCCATATACCACTCTGATACCTCAGAAACTAAAATTTTGTGATGCAAAAAAGCTACATGTATCTATTTTAGCTATCTATTTTCTTGTATTGATCATGTATAATCAGTCAGTACATAAAGAAAAATGTCTGAGTTGCTAAGACAGCTTAACCTCTCACTGATGGAAGATTATGTGTTTGAGCCCTGCTATGGGTGGCAGGGTCGTCAAGTGGTTACGCTCTGGAATAACACTCCAGAAGACCCCAGTTTGAATCCCAGTCAAAGCACTCGAATTTTCAGAGACACTTTTAACAGTGTTTCCCACCATTCTAGAGATGAATTGGTTAGAAACCCATACAGGAAGGTCTTGCTTGAATCAGTGCTATACACTTGGCATATGTTAAAGAACCAAAACGTTCATTCGTAAAGCGCTTGGCTCTGGTACCCGGATTCCCTTGTATCTGCATCTGTCTTTCAATCTTAGGTGAAATCTATCGGGTTGGCTGGGACTATGAACAATCTAAATCATGAACCCTACTATCTCCCCACTGATTCAGAGCATTACAGGTTTGAGCCTGCTATCTGCCTGACGTTTTATGTACAAGAAAACTGAAAGATTGACATTTCCTTTTAGAAATATAAATTGGGCGATAAACTTTAATTTTGTGGCTTATTATTCTCTCAGTGACAAATGACCCTGACTTTTGCCATCCTGTCACTACGGATTTAAAACTGTATCAAAATTTCATCAATCTTTGTTAATGATCATATAATCATTCACTGGGTACATACTGTTATCACTTTTCTCAAACATCTCCATGCTGGGTTAAATTGACACCTACACAATAGTACCTGTGTCCTCACTATGTACGACACCTCTTCATATTACACCATTAGGCAGAGCATAGAATAAGAATGTTATTTGATTGGGGACGGATGAAAAAGTTTAAAATACTGTGCATAATTAGTGTTTCATCTGGTACTTCAAGTACATTGCTGCGCAAGTTTTAAATATCCAAAAGAAAGTTTTAGAACCAATTTAAAGAGCCGCTTTGGTGCAGTGGTAGTGCGTTCTCCTCAGGATCAAAGGGTTCCAGGATCGATCCTCAAATAGTGGTAGTGTCCTTAGGTAAGACACAGATAATTCCACTCGTCGGCTCCATTGGAGTGAGTCTCAACAGCGATTAAATGCGCTAAGTTGCAAGAACTTGTTTTCGCAATAGAAATTAAATAAATTAGTATAAATAAATAAATAAAATAGAACCAATTAAATTCATATTGTAAGACCTAAAAAGTTGTGGAAAACGATAGTACTGCCTTTATATTATACCACACCTTTAGCCATTACTATACAATAGTTGTATGCATTTGAAAAAGGAGAAGTGGATGAAAACCTATGGCTTTAAATAATTGTCCTCCACAACCTTGAATCTATCAGAATGGGATGGCCCTACAATTGGACCTGTCGATCAATCTAGTAAACTATTACCTGTTACCCTGTGGTCATTGCAAGCCAATCTGGGAATATGTCATTTTAACATTTTTGAATTAGTTTTTCTTACCTTATGTGTTGCCTTTGGCAAATATGTCAACAACTGTGTAAATTAGAACAGTATAACTATGTAATTAGAAGTACAACTTGTAAATACAGTGAAAGCTGTCTTGTCCGGCACATGACTGGGCAGGACTACTTGATCACACAGTTTATGTAACTGCATGGCACCGTGATATTCTGTAGCTAAGTAATATAATGGCACTTTTTTCCTACATTTATATAGTGCTGGAAGACTGGTTTTACTATATTTTTATGTTGACATAACAACATTACTCTGGAGTGTTATGTTTTCTGGAATAGAGAAAGTGTTACCAGTCTGCTCTCAGCAAATCCAGTGATAGGGGTTGCAAAATGATGTAAAGAAACAGTGACTTTTGTATTCAAAAATTTAAGCATGAACTTAAAAAATAAACTTATTGATCCCCACTCCTTTTGTTTAGTATGTTAGGTCCGAGGGCTTCCATTAGACTTTCACAATTTTTCATTATAATAGAAAATATTAAATTATGGCAACTATGGAATTGTTTTTGCATCAACTTTATTTTCCATTTCCTAGCTGATATACATATAATTTAATAAATAATATACTTATAGGGACAAATAAGAACAACCTTTGACCTGACGACCTCAAAATCAATAGGGATAATTTAAATCTACTTGTCGTGCCCAACCTACCTACAAAGTTTAAGGACACACTGCCAATGCATTCTCTAGTTACTGATCGGGCATTGAGCTTTGGTCTACCGTTACCACCTACAAACTAAACTACATTGTGATTATTAATTATCCTTACTGCTGAAGGTCACTGTAACCTAGACCTTTGACCTGCTGACCTCAAAATCAATAGGGCTCATCTACTGGTCATGACTATTTTTCTTACCTACAAAGTTTGAGGACAATAGGCCAAAATGTTCTCTAGTTATTAATCCGACAAGTTTTTATCTGCCGGAGGTCGCCATGAATTTGACCTTTGACCTGTTGAGCTCAAAATCAATAGGGGGTCATCTACTTGCCATGATCAACCGACCTACCACTGTTTGAGGAACCTACGCCGAAGTGTTCTCTAGTTACTGATCGAACAATTTAAGGCTTGGTCTACCGGCCATGGACATAACAACATGTGCATTCCAATATAGTCCCCATCTTCTTCGAAGAGGGACACAATGAACTGAGACAGGTCAAATCAATTCTTGCGCCATTATTACACATAAGGAAATTTACTCTTACTGCTGATTGGGTGACTATCATGGATTGTCATCTTGATTTTAAAATAATTGTGATAATGAACTTAATTCATTCATATCTTTAATCTACTACATACGCGGGGACATTAAGTTAGATTATAGTCACTCATTTTATTAACTTGCATGTTAAGCATCATTAACTGCTCATGCATCCATAAACATTTTTTTTTGCATTTGCAAATTTTGTTAAAACATAAAATGCATTTAATACTACCACTAATTCATTATAATCAAAACACTTCAATCAAACAGAAAATCTGTTCAAATAGAAAGCTAATTGGCTGTGGTCAAGCATATAGGCTTAACTGTAATTTACCATAAAATTTAAACAAAACGAAAACAGAACAGAAACAAGACGTCTTATGTTCCCGTAATTTAAAACCAGCGTAATTGTAATACACCCACTTTAATGCTGACCTTGCAATTTTTCTATATCACAGGATGTACATGTGCCTTCAAAGGCTAATTGTCATAATTCTTAGGGTTTTTAATGAGTCATCTAATCAAAAACAACACATTCAAACAAACTGTTGAAGGTTGAGTAGTAACATGAAAAACAATACAGAAATCAACCCCGGACACACAACTTGTCTGTAAACCAGATTCAAACCTGCCACTGCCAGATCTGAAGCCAGAGTTTGCTCTGTTGACTACACAGCTTGGCTAACTGTTAGCCATACGGAGCAAAATGCTGATCAGTCTATAACGGACTTTTATTTCTTTTATAAATGAGGAAATAGAGTGCAGTGTACAGTATAATGCAGTAATGCAAATGCTGCAAACTGAATTAACCTTATTACAAGAGCTGTCATTATGTAGGTAGGTTTTAATCTGTACAGTTGTCATAGAAACAACTTCAGTCTGATGTTGGTTTTTAAAAGCTAATGCTGTGAAGTTTTAATACAATCCTGTGAGTGATAACAATTTAGGTGTTAATGGCCGGAACAGTCTCTAACTCACTCTACCTTGTAACTTACTTTATTCAGGGTCAATTAGGGTTTCACAAAACTAAAGTGAATTCAATGTCATTGAATTCACTTTAGTTTGTGAAACCCTAATTGAATGCTAAACTTAAGGTAGGAAGTTTCAACATTTTTTCCTTTTTTTTGCTCCCTTGTTGGTCAACAGTTACATCTAACGATATATATATATATATATATATACAAAACATATATAATTTCTCTGTTTGGATTAACCCCGCAAACTGTTACATGATAAAAGTACCTAATTGGATTTCACATTCAACTTGCACATGAAAATCAATTCTTGTTACGCGACAGATGTTAAGAAAACTCATATTTATTCTAGCAACAAATGAATGCTTAATAAATGAATAGTTGCACTTTGATAAGTTGAACAGATAAAAAGATTTGCAGTTTCGTTCATTAAAAAAGGCTACATCAGTTAGTGCATGGTCATAATTAGAATAAACGCTGGTTGCGGGTTCGAGCCCCACTGGGGTCACGACCGTAAATCCTCATATGACACCAGTACTGGTTTTTCCAGGAAGCGGACTCGAGAGTGACTCGATAAGCTAAAAGCTTTCTCCAAAGAAGAGCTAATATAAATTAGTATAAACTAAAATAGACTAGACTAACTATTAAAGCAGTGACAAGTGTCTTTGTATCGCAAATATGCATCCATGGCCATGTAGGAGATTTGCAGATCATGATCAGTATCGTATCTGTTCAGTCTCGGATCATAATCTACGATGTTCCCGGTTTGTTATATTGGCAAATCATGATCTGCACTGATCTCAATGGTAGATTTAGTAATTGTCACCAGCTTGGCAATTAGGCCTAAAAAAATATGTCTGTTTCCTGCAACACGATGTTGAAAAAAAGATTGGTCTTGTGAATTTTTTTTAACTTCTTTTTTAATGTGAACTTGTTATTTGATAAGAACAGTTTTAAGCTATTACTAGGTGTTTTTTGAACACAGACAACACCAAATTCCATGAATATAGAAATTTTCTTCATGCTAATTTTTTTCTGGGTCAAAAACTAATTTGGGTAGGTGGTAAAAAAGTAGGGTTACAGAAAACAGACAATTTTTTTTAAGGCCTAATACTAAAATATGCTTTTCTTACAATGAACCTATTTTTAGCCTACAAACAGAGATACTGTCCGCATGGCCATTTAGGTTGCTGCGAACGCTTCATTTAATATGGGAAGTAAAAACGTGGCAGCGTTACTGCGAGAAGTTGAATGCTTAGCACAGGTTCTTAAATTATTTGCAACAGACGTAAACTCTATCTGGTTTTAAACGGTAAGAATGCATTGAAACTGATTAAGCTATCAAAACATGCAAAATAGAACAGATACAATGCACTTAATTACTGTAGTTGGACAATATTAAACTGACAAAATTGATTGATCTAACAAACTGTTAAGTTTAATACTGAAAACAGTACCACTATGATATATCTATTCTATATCAAGCAGAAATTGACTATAAATTCTAAACAATTGTACGGTTTGCCTACTTCAAGAATGTGACCTTTAACTGTCAACCTCAGAGGCATTAATTCTTTCACTGTGATGATATAATATTGTCAAACCAAAATTCTGCAATTCATGTCACTGATCATCACATTGCAATCAATAATTTGACTCCAAACCCAGACCCATTTTACATACAGACAATAGATATCTGCGCTTTTACCCTTACTAGGCAATAGTTTCATATTGATAATTATGTTGTTAAATTTTTGCCAAATATCGTGGCCCAACAGATGTTGCGTCACATTGGTAGACGGAGAACCAGTTTTAGAGGGACGTCACTCTTAGCAGTTTGTGTTGGATGACATGGCGTATGTCACTCCTTTCTTTTTTCAGTCTACCAGGTACTTCTGTGGTATAATATGAAAAATTAAGATCCGGGGAAAATAAGATCATATTTTGTTAACTTGGTTCTTACATAAATGTAAAAAGACAAAACAAAGCCGGAAAAAAAATAATCCTATGCATAATCGAGCTCCTATGACTACATATATAGGCAAAGAACAAAATATTTCCAACACAGTTTGCTGGGTTTCTCGTTTGTATTGGAGGCTGGATTGATAGATTCTTTATTTACCTCCATTTAGGAGAGCTATAAACTATAACTAAAAACAATAACAATATTCATCTGTTGAGTACAATTATTTGGACTACACAACGGTTTGTCTTCCATCTTACTATAACAATAATTTATTGTGTTGCATGCATTTATGTTTTTCATACTAAGTCTTGTACATGCACATATTGTTCCTTAGCCTAATTAATTTGGCGTTTCAGTGTGACCCCTTTCACAGATCTGATATTTTATAACTGTCACACCTCTATAAGGCGGACAGCTGTAAAATGTCAACTTGTAAAATCGGTTTGCCTTCGAAGTGGAAATAGTGAGACTACAATAAGCCTGTGCTGGGGTTATAGAATTGATGAAAACTCAATTCTGCAATTTTAAACTGAAGTTAAAAATCATCACCCTAAAAATGTCAAACTCTTGTATTCAAATACATTCCACGAAACTCGACACAAGGGTGATAATCCACCAAAAACATTTATCCGATTTTCTCGTGTCCCGTTTCACTCACGCAATATCCAACCATCAATGAATGTAACGCTTAACCCGTGCCAAAACTTCTAATACGTGCAGCACGCTAAATTCCGTGCCGATTCATACGGAACACTTACCCCAAATATTTAGCCACCCGACGAGTTTACTCGGAAACCGTATGGCTCTTCTATTCCTTTTGTATGACATTGTTTTAACAAAAATAAATCCAATTTTTACATGGCTAAAAAGATCTACATCGTACCACAAAAATTAACACCAAATACGTAATTCACTACACCTCGATCAACTTCAAAGCGTTGTCTGTCATACCCGCCAATGTAAATTACACGCCGTCAACCAATCAGTAAATGTGTCAAAATGGAGGCGCCGGTGGGAAAATCAATTATATGTGCAGCTAGTGTATAATCGATTTTGAACCTTCCTCTGACGGTGGTATAGATAAATAACATTTGTTTTAACAATCCGGTGTAACTTTCAGTAAACCAAACTATTTTCATGCTTTAAATAACTACGAAAAATTGTTTGAGATGGGCAGCATAACTTGCGCATCACTCGGGTGTAAATACATCCGTCTGAATAAGACAAAGTGTCGAGTTTTTCCAAATATCTGGTCATAATTTAACATTATTATGATCCAGTAATAACGATGCAAGTCTTTTTTCATTTGAGTTCTGCGTTTATCTAATATCCACTTTTTTCATTTGAGCACAAATTTTGAACATTTGTGTCTCACAGTTTCAGGTGAAAAATAGAGTTCCCCAAACTCTCTGAAAATAACATATTTCCTTTAGAGAATATCTGTGTATTTGAAATTATACCCTTCCAAATGTTAAAGCGTTATGCCTTGGATTTATATCGGTACGATGTCCGTACGATTTATAATATCGTACGATTCGACCAACTTTTAAAAAATCCGTACGATCTCCTCTGGTCACATGCCCATGGTTCCCGTACGATCTTTTAAAGGGTGCAATTGTAGGCTATCCATACGGACACCGCAGACAAGTCGTGCGGAGCTTGGAAGGAGCTCGGACATATCTCGTAGGATGCACGTGTGTTCGTACGGCGCTCGTAAGGCGCCCGTATTTTGTCCGTACGACAAGAATAAACCAGGTCGGCGATATCTGAAAATTTCTCATTGTTAGCTAGAATCGTCGAGGATGTCGTACGGAACCCGTATGGCGAACGTAACACCCTGCGGGCGTCGCACGGACATCGCAAGTTCCCCACCGTAGTATTGTAAGAACATCGTACCTCCCTGCGACAGTCGGACGAGCACCGGCAAGCTTTAACGGGCCTCGCGGTGCTCCAAATCTGCACGGAGACGTGCGATGCCCGTGACCCTTGCGGTGCCCGTACGAGCTCTACCGAGACCCTTGCGGTGCCCGTACGGACCCTTGCGAGCTGTTCCCGACTGAGCTCGGCGAGAACTCGGGAGCTCGGTGAAACAGTGTCACCGATTCCCCGAGTCCTCTACGAGTTCAAGAAATCTGTACGATGCTCGCAAGAGTCAACGATGTCCGTACGGAGCTCGTAGCGTTTATGTGACCAGGGTATTACAAACGTTTTGAAATTCAAATATATAGAGGACAATTGTTGGTTTTGTTGTAATATCACATTATAATTTCACCGAGTGGGCACCAAAAGTGATATTTTCACAAATGACAATAAAACACTCATGAATGCGTTTTCAGTCTCTCTTGAATGCTTTTATAATTTTAGTAAGTAAATAGTTCATATTTATCAACATAATATGTTAGTACCGCCGAACTAATGTCTAGTAATTATACTTTCTCGGCCAGTGAATAACGACCAGTGCATTAACTGAAACATCTGATAAAAGACAGTTGTCATTGTACGAACTTTATCACAATTTGGGTGAACATATGTAAGCGGACGGTTAGCTCAGTTGGGAGAGCATTCGTTCTTATAACCCTGTAAGCGAAGGACCCTGGGTTCGCGTCCTAGTCACGGTGCACATTTTTCTCACCCTGTGACATTTGGCATTTCTGACTGCATAAAAATTAAACTTAACAGATTTTTTTGCTATTAAATCTAGCTACCAATCGCTTTCAATAACTCGAAAGACAGCCATTCCAGAGGGAACATATTAGAACAGAACAGAACAGAACAGAATAGAACAATATATAAACGGATTTTAGCGTAAGTACGTTGCTAAAAACCCAGGCAACTCCGCAGAAAGAACTAGTTCGAAGCGGAGTAGTATTATCTACAGTATATTTGCCTTTGAAATCCCAAATTAAATTGCATCTTCGCAGAAATGTAATAAGATACCGACATAAAACCTTCGTGCCACAAAAGTGTTCAATTTAGCAACCCTACAGCCTCTAACCCTTATTTTTGGATAAATAGTGCTGTTTTTGCCAATTTTGCCGGTGTTTTAACAGGAGGAAAAAAACGTGTGTTACCGGGTAGATTCACGCGCCGTTATAACCCAATTTCATTTAAGCGCATTACAGGGCCTTTGTAAACAATGGACCTGTCTTCCAAGTCTTTCATCAAGCACGGTGTCAGCAATGCCGGGTTTAAATTGCTAATGACGTCATAGATATGACTTAAACAACACGGACGTTGTCCCGCGCATTGTAAATACAAAAATATGCAATAATGAACAAAAAATCAAATTGTACCAAAAAGGACTCTGCAATTGCGAGTCCAATTTTATTTCCCTTCACAAGGTAGTAGCTATCTAGGCAGAATTTGCCGCAGCTGCCCTACATAGGGTTCGCTTTGTCCTCAGTCCGCCGGCGCATCCGTCCGTCAAATAAACTTAACGTTGGCTATAACTTTGCTATTTCTTGAGGTTTCTTCATCAAACTTTACAGTTGTATTGCTTATGACAAAACTGCCTTGGTGCTGCTAAATGTTATAGGTCAAGGTCATATTTGACATCTCCTCTGAAACCACTGGGCCAATGTTGATGAAACTTTGCAGGGATGTTCCTTGCATGAAGCTCTATCAAAGTTGTTCAAAGAATTCCATTCAATGCAGAACTCTGGTTGCTATGGCAACACATAAGATAAACTTTAAAAATCTTCTGCTCTGAAATCACAAGGCCTAGAGCTTAGAAATTTAGCATGTGGCATTGCCTAGTAGACCTCTACCAAGATTTTTAAATTATGAGCCCCGGGTCAAAATTGACCCTGCCCAGGGGGTCACTGGGATTTACATAGGCTTATATAGGAAAAACTTTTAAAATCTTCTTCTCTGAAACCACAAGGCATAGAGCTTAGATATTTAGCATGTAGCATTTCCTAGTGGACCTCTACCAAGATTGTTCAAATCATGACCCCCTAGTCAAAATCACCCCTTCCCGGGAGGGGGGGGTTGGATTGGTGACTTAGTTTTGCAAAGACTTATATAGGGAAAACTTAAAACAAGAGGGCCATGATGGTCCTATATCGCTCACCTGACTACCTTTTGCTATAATAAAAGGGGTCATGATTCTAACATAATTTGTAGAGGTCCACTACACAATGTTAAGTAACATTTCAAATATCTATTATCTGTCTGTCGGCCTTGTGGGGTTTTTTTGTAAAGTTTTCCCTATATAAGCCTATAGGAAATCAAATGACTTCCCCCCTTCCGGGAAGGGTTACATTTGACCAGGGGGTCATGATTTGAACAATCTTGGTAAAGGTCCACCAGACAATACTACATGCTAAATATCTCACTTCTAGGCCTTGTGGTTTCAGAGAAGAAGATTTTTAAAGTTTTTCCTATATAAGCCTATGTAAAACCATGTGACCCCCGGGCGGGGCAATGGGGTCAATTTTGACCCGGAGGTCATAATTTGAATAATCTTGGTAGAGGTCCACTAGGCAATGCCACATGCTAAATATCTCAACTTCTAGGCCTTGTGGTTTCAGAGAAGAAGATTTTTAAAGTTTTTCCTATATAAGCCTTTGTAAAACTAAGTGACCACCCGTGCGGGTCAATTTTGACCGGGGGGGGGGTCATAATTTGAATAATCTTAGTAAAGGTCTACTAGACCAATGCTAAATGCTAAATATCTAAGCTCTAAGCCTTGTAGTTTCAGAGAAGAAGATTTTTAAAGTTTTTCCTATATAAGCCTGTGCAAAATTGACCCCCGTGGGGTCAATAGGGGGGTCATAATTTGAACAATTTTAAAGGTCCACTAAGCAGCAAAACAAGTACCACCCCGGGGGGAATTTTGCCGGGGGTCATTGAACTGGTTGGACAATGCTACATGCCAAATATCTAAGCTCTAGGCCTTGTGGTTTCAGAGAAGAAGATTTTTAAAGATTTTCCTATTTGTTGCCATAGCAACCAGAGTTCTGCATGGAATGTAATTCTTTGAACACCTTTAATAGAGCTTCATGCAAGGAACATGCCTGCAAAGTTTCATCAACATTGGCCAAGTGGTTTCAGAGGAGATGTCGTTTGAAGGAAATGGTGGGAGGACGTACGAGGTACGACGGACCCCGGACGGAAAGCGATCCTAATAGCTCACTCTGGCACTGTGTGCCAGGTGAGCTAAAAACACAAGACCGACAGGCAGATAATAGATATTTGAAATGTATCTTAGCATAGTGTAGTGGACCTCTACGAATTATGTTAGAATCATGACCCCTTTTATTATAGCCAATGGTAGTCAGGTGAGCGATATAGCGCCATTATGGCCCTCTTTTTATATTTGTGACGAAGAGAGGAAATACGTAGAATAAGGCGTTTTATACTTTTTGACAACTTTTATTACGAACATACATAAAACAGAGGTATCAACGTTCCAAGAACTATCACTAAACATTTGTAATAACATCCTTAAAACAAAACAACAGTGATATAAAAATGAAAGGAACACAAAAGTTAAACATAAGTACAAAATATGAACGTTCATCCCATGCAACCATGTCATTGGAGGCAGTAAGAGTTGTCTCCCGTTGTCATTATCTGAATCAGAATAAGTTGCTTTCATTTTGGTTTTATCGCTGTTTTTGTTCTATACGATAAAGCGTAATCTGAAACAGTTGCAAAAATATTTCCAAGATTAAAATAACGAAATTGGTCGAATGTTTTTAAATATCAGTCTTAAAAGGCAATTATTGCAGAAATACAACATTTAACAAACAGTGCAAAATGTTACTGGGATACCTCTATGAGAAAAAAAAGCAATAAAGTCAGAAGAAAGCAAACATACGACAAACTTGCAAATATCTTTTGCAACTCACTTAAGTTTTCCATGTGCTCTACTGCGAACAAGGTCAGATCTCGACAAAAGTTCGAACGCTTCTTAAACTAAATTTTACTGCTATCCTACTTAGATTTTGGTTCAAGCTTAGCTTTAATGAATTTTGCACCTCTGAATATGTTTAATTTGCCTAACCACAAAGCGCACTCTCCTACACGCGATAATCGCTTCCGGAAAAGGCCCGGGCTCTTCTGAACAACCTTACATCTCAATGTGTACTCACTAACATCTTCGGCATCGATATCGTCAAAATAAAAACTTTCGCCGAAAGAAATGCTACCTGTTCCATATAATTTCCTCTTTTTCTTTTGTTTTATCCCGTTTTGATGCATAATGCAAAATTTTACGACAGTCTCAACATCTCCCTTTTTATTTGTCAACTCTGTGTGATTTAGGAGGTCTTTGATCGTTACCTTTAAAACATTTGTTGTTTTTAAGTGTTCTACTTTGACACAGATAGATTGCTGAAAATAGTCGCATGTACTTAGTTTTTTGTTCTTCCGTCTAGAATCGTTGTCAAAATCTGTATCCGACCTTTCCTGAACTCCGGAATGATCAACATGGACACCTTCCTGATCAATTTGATTAGTCATACAGACAAGCGGTGTTAAAATTTCCTCTGATTCCTGGTTTTGAAGTACTTTCTGGACCTCTTGAATTTTTTCGAAACCGATCGATGACGATATAGAGTACTTAAGAGCGGACGGATCCAAATTTGCGATGCTTCTACATTCGCATAGTTCTTTCATTTCACATATGTCTTGATGTTGTATGTCTGTTCGTGCGGATAAAGATGGTGATGACAAAATTTCAGTCACGATTGTTTCAACTGTTTGCCTTAGTATTTTATCCTGCTCATCATTTTTCTCCGTCAATGTCGCTTGAATCGATTCCAAAGTACTACATGTACTTGCTTTTCGTGTGTGAGTCCCATCATATCGTTCGCAGAGAGGATCATTTTTTACTTCAGCCTGTTTAAGATCAGGGGACAGTATCTTCAATTCCTCTTCCTTTTCTTTGTTTTGTGTTTCGCAGTCCAAAGTTCCCATACCATTGCGGAATGTTTCCATCGTAGTCTTTACCTTTGTTGCTAAGTCAAAAGACTGGCAAAAATCTTCTTTTGAGGATGTGATAAATTCCGCTGATCTATTTTTAAAGTTATCTATATGATGAGCTGCAGCTTGAATGTTATTTTTCAACCATTGCCAATATTTCGATACCGGGGGCAATCCATTGGAACTCAATTGGCATTCCTGAACAGACGCCAAATCTTCTGGAGTACGGTCTACAACCTTACGACTGTGTCTGTTTTGTGTTTCTTTTTTTTGACAAGCGAAATATTGAAGATCTTCCTGGTCAAAACTATTGAAGGGTTTGCGCAAGTAAGCCTCTCGTTTCTTTGACGGAGAAAATTCTTTTACGGAAACGCTACGTAACGGTTTTTTCTGACACAGCTTTTCAGTACCGTTACCTTCTATATATGTAGTTTCTTCCTGAATAGTAGGCAAATAAACACTTCCGATTTTGCGAAATTCCGACCGGGCACAGTTTGAGCTAGTGTCCAGACTAGTTGTTTGCCGCGTACTTTCATCTCTGCTTTTATCGCCCATCAACACACCAATGTCATGACAAACGGGAGAAGCGCTTCCCTTGGCTTCTTTCGCACGATTCATAGATGACTGTAAGAAACTAAACATCGCGCAGCTGCTAAAAGATGTGTTTCTTTACATACATACACCAAGCTATTGTTGATAAACAAATGTAACTACACAAAGAAAGCGGCTATAAATGTGGCTGGTAACAGCCAAACCCTCAGTTATATACTAGTATTACATAGGCCCTTCCCTGTACAAACTGTCAGCACGATTCAATTGTTGATGATTGGTGGAATGACTTGAGTCTGAATGACAGCATACAGGTATGATTGGTGGTAAAATTGTTAAAGTGAACAGTTATCTGTTTAGGCAAAAGTCATGGAGAATCAGTAAATATGCTGGAGAGTGAAATAGCCATGGCATTCTTAGCCTATAAATTGAGACAGACGTATAAACACTTATGATATTAATGATTCCCTGTTCAACTTTTAATGTTCTGGGAAATTCTGATCAATCTGAAGAAAGGGCGGATGAAATGTATCTAATGTCAGTGGCCAATACTTGACCACTACTGATAAGCCCCGCCTTCTGATACCACATGTTGTAAACATATAGTTAGAATAGATTTAGTAACCAAGCACAAAGGTGTTGTTTTCTTAGTTCAAATATCAAAATATTACACCAGTCATATATGCCTCTTTTCATTATGATATAAAAGAAATAACTTTATTGCCATCTGGTGATGAATTAAATACTGTAATTCAGTAAAAGGAATGTATTGGCTTTCAAGGTAACCCCACTTTTGTACAAAATATAGACAATGGTAAATTTCGCAGATGTCCAGTGAATTAATTTTCACGTAAGAAGAGAAGTAGTTTACAAAGAATAAACCCCACAAATGCAATGAATAATCAATTAACTGTTTAAGTAAATTAATCAAAGTACTGAGAGTACTGGTAGGACGGTTGTGTTGGCATGTGTAAATTAAATTTAGGCAAGCTTTAGTCCTTATGGTTTTTGAGAAGATTCGTTTATAGTTTTTCCTATACCAAGTGAACAACCGGGCAGGGACGATTTGCCCTGGAGGCATGATTTGAACACACTGAACTACTTGACACTGTAACACACTGAATATCTAGGCTGTAGACTTTGTAGTTTTGTAGAAGAAGATTTTTAAAGGTTGACCTATATATGTCTATGTTAAACAAGTAAGCCCCTGGGCGGGGTCAATATTGACCCCACTTTGTAGTTTTGTAGAAGAAGATTTTTAAATGTTGACCTATATATGTCTATGTTAAACAAGTAAGCCCCTGGGCGGGGTCAATATTGACCCCGCTGGTATGATTTAAACAAATTTTAAAGTCCAGTAGACACTGTTATACATTAAATCTAAGCTCTAGACCTTGTGGTTTCGGAGGAGAATATTTCTTGTAGAAGTCCACTAGGCAATGCTACATGCAAAATATTTTAGGCCTTGCAGTTTTAGAGAAGACGATTTAGCCTATATTAGTCTATTTAAAAACAAGTGACACCCGGGCTGGGCGAATTTTGACAAAGGGGCCATTATTTGAACAATCGTGATAGTGGTATACCAAGCAATGCTTCAAGCCAAATATTTTAGCTCTAGGCCTTGTGGTTTCAGAGAAGAAGATTGTTAAAAAATTTCCTTTTTCGGATGGAATGGCATTCTTTGAACAATTTTGGTTGAGCTTTATGCTAGGACAATTTCATGTAAAGTTTTATCAGCATTCGGCCAGTGATTTCAGAGTAGATGTCTTTCGAAGCAAAATGTTCACAGACGACGGACACTCATCCATCCTGAAAGCTCAGCCCGGCACACATATGAACTTCAGAAGGCTACATGAATGTTAAACGAGCACAAAATTATAAGGTTTTTCATGTTACATAAAAAGTAACTTCAGTAACACCAATCACCACAGCTGGTAAAAATATGCCAATTATCATATCACAAGCAACCGTTATATACATATAAATTTGGATATAAAATTTGATTATGCCGAATCATGATGAATCGGGTGTTCAACGCTCCACCTGATTAGTATTCGTAACCGTTAAAGAAAGTTCTTGCTATCCTTTCAGTATTCCTTACCCTTCTTATCCATCAAAATTGCTAGTCATGCTGATACTCAGATTCGTTACCGTTAATTAAAGCCCTTCCTATCACAGAAATTCCATCCTTGAGGATATGTGAATTACAATGTACTATACAGTTATTAAATTAGTTGAATATTCATTAGCTAATTCTTGTTGTAAAGTAATATTGTAGCCTTTCCCTCTTTTCTCAAGGTATAACCTGTTAATCGTTGACCATCCTAAATACACAACTGATCAAATGCAAATATACAGAAACAAACTGCCAACTTCACCACCTTAAGACCAAACAGCAGAACAGTTACTTTAAAGGGGCACTCCCTACATCTGGCAGATTATATTCTCGAAAAAGAGATTATGTGTTCAACGAACGTAAAATGATGAATAAATACAATTCCAAAGAAGAACCTATGGCGAAATATGCCTCATTTTACCAAAATTAATCAATATAGAGTCTTTCTGTATTAAACCGCATCCACCCATTAATTGTACAACAACAACTCTACATAGATTTTTGAATAGTTTACGGTACTGCAGTATATTTTAAACCGCTGATCTTATCGATAATGACTGGGAATGCATAGCTGAAACTATTAGAGTAAGTTATAATACTTCCAAAGATTTTATTATTCATGTTTTGGAAGTTATTTAGTTTGACATCAGTTATAGGGTATGCCCCTTTAAGTATGCCCCTCTATATGAATAGACTATGATAAGTAGGATGACACTGGTCATTACTACTATCATTTGAAAAAAAGTTTTATGGCAAGAAGGACGGCCTCAAGAAGACATCTTCCATGAATGTTTCGACCGAGATGACAGTGGACACCATAAACGATAAGAAAATAAAAGAAATGTTACTTCTTATGACGGACGATGCTGAAAACATTATACATGTAGCGACAGACGTTTAAACTGCTTCTCTAAACATTATTTCCTGTGCATCATTTTCTTAGAAGATTCCAAAACTAAAAACAAATAGCACAGTAAAGCTCCTGTTAAAAAGGCCTCCGTTTGAGGCGGTATAAAATTGTGATCGTTTTTATAATCGTCCTACTATCGAGACAGTCTAAAAGAAACAAGAAACATTGAAAAGTTTACGAAAACAAGATCGTTCTGTTAAATATTGTTGCAGCAAAGGGTCTGCAGGTGAGAAACGTTTCTCAATGTATTCATATTTGTTGTAACAATGGAATAAACAATCATATGTCTAGTAACAACTTTTAAAACAGTCGGATATTTGCTATCTTCACAGAAAGTAGTCAAGTATAAAATCAAAGCACTGAACGTACTATTGGGACGGTTGTGTTGGCACGTGTTAATTAAGTTCAGGCTGGCAATACTGAAATGCTCAACTCCAAGTGAAATACTGAAATGTACATTCCAAGACGTGAAAATGTTCACTCAAAGACGAAAAAACGTTAACACATTTGTTTTGTGAAAATCTGTTCAACTTCTAAGTGATATTTGAAATGCTCAACTTCAATACACTGAATTTCTCAAATCCAAGACGTTATAATGTGAACATTGATAAATTTGCAGTTCTCGCAAACTTGGGTTTCAGGTTGAAAATTTATAAATTAACTTGCATCACGGTGGGGAATCACATGATCAAAATAAGCTCTAAACAAAGGTACATCTATGAAAAATGTTAGAAAATTATGAGAGCCGTTAAGCTGTAAATTCAAAATATAGCCTATCTTATGACAACATAAAAGTATTTTAGAACTGCACAGGTCGCAGTCACCTTCTGATCTGCTGAACACTTCAAAAATAAATTATGTCAGTTTCTTGAAGTGTTCAACACAATCGGAAGGTGACCATGATTGAGACATGTGTAGTTCTAGAATACTTTTATGTTGCAATAAGATAGACTACATTTTACATTTACAGCTAAACGGCTTTCATTATTTTCTGACATTTTTCAGAGATCTACTTTTGTTTAGAGATTATTCTGATCACGTGATTCCCCACCGTGTTGCATTGAGTTACAACAATGCTGTGATTGCAATGATGCATCGCTCACAGTGTAGTACTAAAAAGCTAGAATTTAGTTTGGAGAAACATTGTCAGTCAGAATTTGATAATTTCACATTGTATCTGCACGAGTACAGATGGTAAACAAACATTAGATGAGCATGCTAACTCAAATAGCAAATGTTTAAAAGTCTTCAAGATGCTGATGATTATTTCAAACCGGATGTGGTTTCAGTTCGGATAATGAAAATGTGAGGACAGGAACGTGTCGAAATGTCGTCTTTTTGGACTCTTTTTCGTCTGTTACTAACCAGCAACCAATACGACTAAACCAAAAACCTGTACCCAGCGCATGCGCAAGTCACCGTAGTAGTAAACTTACTCTTAGGGAGAACAGGTTGTCCGGATATTTCAATAATATTCAAACTTCTAAAAGCAAAATTAAATTATGCTAAAGTAGTCTAAACGCAGTCTAACAAATTCAGTTTGGACAATGTTCTTGCATTCAATCATTAAAAAATATTCTACAAAATGCTGTCCGTAACAGTAGCTAATGTCTCAAATCATTTTCAAGCAATTCAATCACACTGGTCTGGCAAATACAGTACTGATACTATTAAACACATACACTGACAGTTAATCCTAGCATGCAGCACAGCTGACGATATGAACGAACTGCAAGCATGTCGAACGCAACTAAACACATGAGCTTAAAATCTATACAGTGTTGTATTTACGACCTTTTGGTATACTGCGTGCCAACTGTAAGAACATACTTGTTTCATACAACACTGTTGACTAGAGTCAAGTCAGATTATGTTTAGTTCACTTGACTTGTATTTTCACTAAAATAAAAACATGTCATCCTTTATGACTGACCATATGTGTCACACCTGCTGTGAATGACAATGCCAAGTTGAGAATAAACATTCGACCAGTGGACGGGGATAATAAATGGGGTTTCACTTTTGGGGCCCGAAAAAAAGGGGGAAAAAAAACAAACAAAAACATTCGACAACTGTCACAGAAACCTCACTTCACAAACATAGTTGTTTGACAGTACATGTATATCACTAACAATTTAATGTCTGGAGTAGGCCCGGGGGGGGGCCTGCGGGGGGGGTTTGGGGTAGTATTTTTTTTTTTTTTTTTTTTTTTTTCCCCTTTTTTTTTCTTCTTTTTTTTCCCTTCATAAATTATTTTTTTTATTTATAAAACACTCACCTTTAACTGCAACCTCATACCTATCACTAAATGTGCCCCCCGGGGGGGGGGGGGGGGGGCCCCCCCCCTCCCTTTTTTTTTTTTTTTTTTTTGGTTTTTTTTTTTTTTTCCATCCCAGAAATTTTTCGTGAAATGGGGAAGAGTGAAATCATTTTATAAAATTACCTCCCTATTAATACTGACTTTATAAAAAAAAAAAAAAAAAAGACCAACACAAAAGGGGTTTAAAACCCCAACTGCTTTAGATGAGGAAGTTCGTAGTAACAGAATACCTTGCAAAAAAAAACTAAAATAGAGATATTGTTCTTGGCAATAACTCTGTAATTTGTCAAGATAGAGTTATGGTTCTTGTACACTTCACTTCCTCTAATTGTGTTGGACCGTTGTATTAAGTTGTATTGAGTTCCTACCAGAAGTTTTTAAGTTATGCTCGGGACAAGGAAAAATAACAAAGGCCAATAACTCTACAATTAGTCAAGATAAAGTTATTGTTCCTGTGCACTCCACTTCCTCTCACTGTACAACACCAATGTATGAAGTTGTACTGAATTCCAACCAGTAGTTTTGAAGTTATGCTCCGGACAAGAACAAGTAACAAAGGGCAATAACTCTGTAATGAGTCAAGGAAGAGTTATGGTTCCTGTGCACTGCACTTCGTCTCAATGTACATGACCAATGTATGAAGTTGTATTGAATTCCAACCAGTAGTTTTCAAGTTATGCTCCGGATAAGGAAAAGTAACAAAGGGCAATAACTCTGTAATGAGTCAAGGTAGTGTTATGGTTCCTGTGCACTGCACTTCCTCTTAATGTACTTGACTACTGTATGAAGTTGTATTGAATTCCAACTTGTTGTTTCAATTTATGCTCCGGATGAGGAAAAGTAACAAAGGGCAATAACTCTGTAATGAGTCAAGGAAGAGTTATGGTTCCTGTACACTGCACTTCCTCTAATTGTGCTAGACCATTTGTATTGAATTCCAACCAGTAGTTTTCAAGTTATGCTCCGGACAAGGAAAACTAACAAAGGGCAATAACTCTGTAATTAGTCCAGATATAGTTATGGTTCCTGTGCACTGCATTTCCTCTCAATGTGCTATACCATTGTATGAAGTTATATTGAATTCCAACATGTAGTTTTCAAGTTATGTCCCGGACAATGAAAATGCAACAGACCGCCTAACCGACCGCCCGACCGCCCGCCACACCGACCGACTACCTATATACCCCCCTTAAGTTCGTTTCGGGGGTATAGTAATCTTTATTTATAGAAGGTAAATCATTAAGTCTATATGTTTCAAACAAAACTTATCTAACATGAGGCTTTCTTAAAAAATACATAGTAGAAACAAAACAACAATAACAAGTGATGAGATTAATTTGAGCAGAACTAATATACACCAATAATGTAATTCGGACTTTATAAAGGTCATATTTAGTACATGAGATATATTGTACAGTTTATAAAAACACGTTCGCACACGTGTATGGGTTAATTTGTTGTTAGCTGTCAAAAGAATATTACAAATGTACGGCCAAGGGTATTTTATTCCAAAGTTCAATCTGATAAAATAAATTAGAAATTATATAATGACATATCTATCTGGCCTTAGTTATCGAAATAAAACACACCGGACCGGATAGACAGTGGTCAGTTAGTTAGAGTTAGTCAGAGAGGTTAGAGGGTTATTCAGTTAGTCGGTTATTTAGTTAGTCAGGGAGTTGGGGTTTGGGGCGAGTTAGCTCGGCCCGAAAAGATAGAAAATAGAATGCATAAAGTTATAGAGACATATTATTTGAGGTTGTTAAAATGTTGGAGCTTGTGGCTATGTTTAAAATTTATTGACGAAATGAATTACATAATTATATGTAAATAAAACGGTGGAGGAAAGAACTGTATGTGTGTTGTAAATGAGCCCCAGAGGTTTAAGACGTTACAATAAATTCCAAAGCATGAGAAGCTTGAAAAATGAAGATTTGAAATGCTTTCAGGTTTTACTGTTTGTCGTTCTTACGGGAATCTCATTCCAGATACACATTCCTGAATATTCAAATGTTTTCTTTAAGTATTGTGATTGCGGTGTGGAGCTTGTAAGATCTCTATTTGTCGCGGACCGTAAAGCTTAGATTTTAATTTCGGATTTTCTGATTAATCTACAAAAATAGTCGGGGGCTAGCTTGTTACATGTAACTGCCTTGTATACAAGAACGCCTGTGTGGTACTTAAATCGTACATCTAATGGCAACCAGGACAGTTGTTTAAACATGGTGTATGAAGGAGTTCTAAATGGAAGCTGTACGATTATTCTAGCAGATCTTTTTTGCAGTTTCGATAATTTGTAAATATTTGTTTGACTGCAATTCCCCCATATATAGAAGCAATAGTCAAACACTGGCAGAATATAGGAATTGTAATAAATCCTTTTATGTCATGTGTTAAATATCGTGATATCCGTTTAAAAAGGTTCATTTTAACATTTATTTTACGACAAACTTCCTTTATTTGATAGTTACAGACCAAAGATCGATCTACAATTAATCCAAAAAGTTTATGCTTTTCAATGTTTTGTATCATGTTATTACTAAGGAAAATGTTCAATAGTTTAGAATGCCCGAGCTTATATTTTGAACCTAACAACATACAAATAGTTTTCAAAAGGTTAAGGGCCATATTATTACCATCACACCAGCGCTGAATATAGTAACTGTCTTCCTGCAAATTATGTTCTATAGACGATACATTTTTGCCAAAACTGTATAAAGTGGAATCATCAGCATACATATCAAGATTTGTATCTTTAACTATCAAAGGCAGATCATTTACAAAAATTAAAAACAACAATTTCGAACTTCCAGTGTGCAAGATACATTTTGTCCAATTTTAACATTTTGTTTCCTGCATTGTAAATATGACTTAAATCATGATTTGCATTTTCACTGAAATGATACAATTTTAATTTGTACAACAATAAGTCATAATCAACTAGATCAAAGGCCTTTTTAAGATCAAGAAATAAACTTCCTACAAAATTGCCTTCATCTATAGCCTTCATCCATGTATCAATCATGTACATGTATGTGAGAGTAGTCTGACAAGAATGTTGCTTTCTAAAGCCTGACTGTGTTGAATGAAGGATATCTGTTTTACTAAAATAATCGTGAAGCTGGTTTGCAATATATCTTTTAAATATTTTTGAGATTGTATTCGAAATGAAAATAGGCCTATAATTAGGTAGATCATCTTTTACCCCATTTTTGGCCTGGGGACTGAAAGTCCCCAAGGCCTAAGTTAGCATACCAGATTTCCAACCCTACTGACAATTTAACTGTGCTATGTGCGAATAACAACTGTAAACATGCGCTATGAGAAAGTAGTGCAGGTCAGACCTGATCAATCTTCTGTTTGAATATCGCATACGATAAGAACATATTACAAAAAAACACAGTGCATACAACATCAAACGATTGCAGAAGTGTCCATAGCTTACGGGCTCTATTTCACAATTTTTTTATGGACTCTGTTTTTGAAATTACTGCGCCGTTAGCTGATTACGGAAGATAATCATATGCATAACACGGAAAAGTACGGATATTCACGGAACGTACGGAGCTCGATATAAGAGTTTGTAGATTGATTTTTAAATTTATCGTCCCACTTGAACAAAGCGCAGATCGAATTATTTTTATTAGTCTCTCAAATTATTCATAGTGTTGACCCTGTGTTTATTTTTCATTTAACGTAATCATTCGTTCTGTGTCGTACAATCATTTCCTTTCATACTGAGAAAACTTGAAAGTTTTAACTTGTAGTTGGATCTTGTCGAATTACAGTGGTTTCGTCGACCTCCCGCTTCGTCACTAAGGATTTATGTTGCCAGTTCGTCACCAAAGTTTTGTATAAGATAAATATAACAATAGGATTTCACACCTACTTAAAGGTGATTTACTCAAATGATAATTCAAAGTTCACACAGTTAAATGAGAAACCATTTACATTTACTGCACAAATTTTTTCTATTTGTGTCCAGTCATATTCTCTGTAGGGACCTAGTGTGTTTATTATGTATAGTTTGATAATATTTAGTTATTTTTTTCATTTTCTGAATAAAAGTTTTATAACTATAACTTGTTTTGTATATTTTGATACTAATACTACCTTAATCCAATCCATTCATAAAACATAAATTCAAATTGATTAATATGACTGATAATAGTCAACTAATTACTTAATTTAGATGAAAAGAAGTCTTCATATACCCCGATGCATCCTATAATTACGTGTAATACCAACGTTAATAGGTTTGTTTGATCCCATTTATGTCAAACTAACAATTAAATATAGAATTAAATAAGGGTGACGAAACCACAACCTCTTTTGTACACAAAAGTCTTGGTGACGAAACGGGAGGTCGACGAAAACACTACCATCCGATCTTGTCAACTGCTACTTGCCTTGGAGAATACTTGGAGAAAAAAATATAACTAGACAATATATGTTACTTGGTCTAACCTTGGAGTGAATAATCTTTGGAGATTAAACTTTGGAGTTCGATTTTGACAACTGCTACTTTCCTCGGAGAAAAAAATGTTAGTTTATGCTACTTGGAGAAAATAATATGAATCATATGATATAAATGTAGCTGAACTGAATTCTGCTGAAATGATGTACTGGTATTGCAAATAGAATTGGACTTACGAGTTTTAATCCGAGATGTACGTGTTTCGCTCATGTAAAAGTAGTTATAATTACCGGTAATCTTTGAATAGTAAAATAAGGTAATGTTTAATGAATCCATATGCAGTTACTGGAATTTAGATTATTTATGTTTGAAATTGACTCATCCAAAAGACATGAAACCTTACTTATACTTGTAACTATTTATTGCATTTTAAAACTCCACTGAGCCAAAAGCCCATAGTCAGTTTTCCTTGCCCAGCACAAAATTTACTGACCACCGGATCACTGTGAATTCCTTTGACTGTATAGGCCATCTTTACCTTGCAACATGCAGCAGGTGAAAAAGTTATTAGCCTTGTGAATTTATATATGTTTGGTAGTTTTGATAGACTTTGAAGCTGACACAAATTTTTTATGGTTCCATAACAGAATATATTGTCTGCATAATAATTATTAATACGGACTAAGTCAGTCAGGAAACTCGTGCAAAATTGGGACTTTTAGTGACAACTAATACTAGTATAATTATGCTTTAAAGTATTTTTCTTCTGGTGTTTTTGGTCTCTATAGTATAAATTTTAAACTTTGAGCACAAAGTTTGTCTGGAAAGTTCGCATTATGGCATACTCTCTTATTTGTTCAGCTAATTTTAGTCAGTCGCATGATTGTTTACCGAGAGACGCAAGAGGTAGACAGTGTGTTCCAACATGTCTGATGTTTTTTGTGTTTATAAAAGATAACATGGCTATTCATTCTATTCAGGCCAAACATTTACATGATATTATGTTTGCTGGAAGTCTTTTGTATTGTGCTATGAAAGAAATCAACAGTGCACTGGATTTAGTAGATCCCAATGATCTACCTAAACGCATTTCTTTTGGAGATAAATTATTATATCTAAGCACAGAGATGTTTTTCTGGGTTTTTTAGCAGAACTGACCAAACCGACTACGTGAACATACATACATTGAATAGTGCTTTTGCAGCATCATTAAGCAACTTAAGACAAAAGTACTATTTGTTGCTTTTTACTAATACGTCACTCTCGGTTTTATATCATGAAGCACATTTTTATCTTTTTGATAGTCATTCCCGTGATGAAAGTGGGCTGAGCTGTGCAGATGGTGTTTGTGTCCTAGGAACTGTGTCTTCTTTAAATGCATTATGTGAACATGTTCTTCAAGTTGCATTGTCCTGCGGTTTAAATAGAGATATTCCATGTCCTTTTGCGCTTCATGTGATTAATGTTTTGAGAAATCCGGATCGAAACAATGCACAGCATAGTGGCCGTACAGTAAAAATTGCTGACCCTGAAAACGTGAGCTTCCAAATTTATAATAGAGCAATCAGACAGCGGTTAAAGGCAAATGACGCAGCTGGTCCATCGTGTTCAAAAAGACAAAAACTCCAAGCAGATTTATTGAAGGGTCGATCTTTTTTAGATTGTGTAGATGATCTTAATGTGCAGTCGGGTGCAGAATCTGCAGACGTACTGATTGAAGAAAAAAATTCAAAACAAAAAGATTATGAAATATTCAAGAAACTTATTCAGAATGGGCCAGACTATGTGTGCTCTTGTTGTACGCAAACATTTTTTCAACATTCTGTCGCAGCTGTTTCTAGAGTACAAGGGGTTGCTGTTGGTGACTTACAAAGGTATCTTACAGGTTTTTGCAGTGTTAACAATAAAGAATGGATTTGTCATTCATGCCTTCAGGCAGTTAAAAAGGGGAAAGCGCCATCTTTTTGGGTGAAGAATGGTTTAGAATATACTCAAGAAACCAGATGAGCTTCAGCTTTCAAACCTTGAAGAAAGATTAGTGTCGCCAAGACTGCCATTCATGCAGTTACGGGAAATGCCACGAGGTGGTCAGATCAATCTAAAGGGAAACATTGTAAATGTACCACCTGACGTAACCAGTACAATAAAAGAGTTTGCCGAGAATGATAAGTGACACAGAAACAATAATGGTGAAATTGAAGCGAAAATTGTCTTACAAACATCATGTTGCATTTGAGAATATTCGTCCAAACAAAGTGTTTGAGGCTGCAAAATGGTTGGTTAGGAATAGTCCCCTTTTCAGAAGTGAAGGTTATTATAATTGTTGTTGATGATTTATGGTTGCAGAAACCTGCAAACTGTTCATCTCCATTTCAGTCTGAAAGTAATGCTTCTCTTGACTCTTGTGAACAGGAAGATCTATAATAGTTGGACAGAGGTTGACAATTTCTCAGATAGGCCAACAATCAGGACACATTTCTCCAGTCAATAGATTTTAGAGAATTTAACCAAATCCTGTCCTTGGCTCCTGGTGAAAATAGTACTCCCTTAGCAGTTTTTCAAGATATTCAGTCAGAAGTAAATTTGACTGCAGAACTGTTGAAAATGATAGATGTAGTATTGTTTGGATTGAGTTTGAGGATGAACATGTTGGTCATCAGTGGAGACATAGATTCAAATATCTGTACAAAGTAGGAATAGAATTGTCATGGACAGCAATTTTTGAAGTCACTAGAAAGTTCACTTACCATTACTTTAAAACATACCTTATTGTGCGAAGACAGTTTCCAATACATATGTCGTCTGGAAAAACTATTCACAAAGCACAAGGCTCCACTATGAAAAGTCTCGTTGTAAACTTTGGAAGTAGAAAAATTGACCATATCCATTATGTTGCACTAAGTAGAGTAACTAGCCTATCTCAGTTGTATCTTGTTGATATCAGTCCTGAAAAAATTAGCTTATCAGAGGCAGTTCTTTGGGAAATGGAGAGATTACGAAGTACAAAAGCCCTGATGAGAAGTGTTCCTGACTTGGCTCATTCAAGTTCAGAGCATTATACTTTATGCTTCCAAAATTGTCGTTCACTGAAACAACATATTCAAGATATTCGTATGGAATTCAACATGTTAAGAGCTGACCTGATTGGTTTTGTTGAAACACGTACTTCAAGAAGTGAAAACAGCAGTATTGATATACAAATAGAGGGGAAGTGCATTAAAAGTTCATCTTTTGACGAATGTGCACATGTATGGAATTGTTGTCGATAGTGAGAATCCATCAATGCTTGACAATTTGAACTTTAGCACATTATTTGGCATAGAATGTGCCCTTGTAAAACTGCAGAACAGTGACATTCTTGCTTTTGTTTAATACTGTCCACCAAAAAGAGCAACTGCCCACAATATTCAGGCTTTCTTCAATCATTTACATCAGTATGGGTAGTACTTCAGACAGAATAATTGTTTTGGGAGATTTTAACTTTGACCCATTTAAGAATAAAGGTCCTGATGCACATCAGCTCCACCCATTCATTCGCATTTTATTAACACCTACAACTAACCATGGTTCTTGCTTAGACCACATATACATTTCTTCTGAAACAATTAATATTGTGACAACTGGCACCTTAGAGTCTTACTATTCTGACCACAAAGCAGTCTTTATTACCTACAAATATTGACCATTAGATTTCCATCTTTTCATTTCTGATAGAAATATGAGATTTCTGTTTCTTCACTAGATCACCAGGGATCATCCTAGGTAAAAAATTTAGGGAAAAGTGAGCCAGCACCTGGGGGAAGTGAGTTTATACATACACTGATAGAGTAGTCAATCATTTGTCAATCAATCGGTCTATCAATCAGTCATTTAGTTAATGTTTTTTTTCAACCTTACATGTATGTAATTTTGATTACTTTTTAGAATATCTTATTATGTTTTAGAATATTTATCATCATTCAATTGCTATTTTTGTTTAAAATTTAATTAGTTTGCATTCTTATGATCTTTTTTTTTATAATTTGCAACAGGTGCTGGGCATTTTATTGTTTTACATAGTTTACAATTTTATTCTTACAACAGTGCATTTGATTGACTGGAGGTCCGGGTTTTGATCCATGAAAATCAAGGAAAACCCGTTTTTGACATTGAGTGTTGGCACCACTAAGGGGCGAAGTTTCCGTTTCATATTGACAAGTGACAATTACATCCACTTGCGGACAGTAAAACAGCTACATTTTGTGCTAGTCATGACTTCCGAAAATTTTGGCGATTTGTAAATCGCTTTGATCTTATTAAAGGGCGAGGTCAGCGTTTGCTTTTGCCCACATCGCCCTCTAGGATGATCCCTGGTCACGTATTTTTCACATAGCATTTTAGAGCATTGATAAGCTGTTAAAGATGTCCAAGTTTTTAGATCAGTCAAATGTTAGGAAAGTAACATGGTCTTCAAATGTTGCTCTAATGGCTTATTTTGATTTGCATTAATATATACTGGAAAGGCATCTTTTTCAGTAAGTTACTTCAGTTGATGAGATGTTCGGAAATGGATTCTGCTTGGTGTATATAATTTGTCCTTTATCATCTAGATATATACCAGAACACAATGCAATTTTTGATAAGCAAAATCTGCTCAGCTGTATGTTTAAAAAGCCACATATTATCTTTAATGCAGTTTTTAATTATAAATAGCTTTCGCAGTAAATACCAGTATTACTTATTAAACTGTAGCTTTTAGAACCCAGAAAGGTTGGTTAGGTAAACTTTCTGTGAATAACTGAAATAGTTTGGGAATATGGGGATAAAGGTTAGAATTGTATGTCAGGCCATCCTTAAAAAATGTTTGTCTGTTTACAGTGGTTCAACCCACTCAACAAAATGTTCCGTACTTAGATTTTGTTTTGATTCTTCTCGGAAAACAAAATGCTATTAGTTTAGCATCTTTACATGTTTCTGTCAATTTATTCCTTGAGTAGTCTAGATATTGTTGAACAAGTGTAAGCCTTTCAAAAGACTTCATTCTAGAGCATTTTCATTTCTTTTTTTTTTTTAATACAATTTTTTTCATGCTCAACTCAAGTTTCTCAGCACAGAGCTTTTGGTCATCTTAGTTCTTCATTCTCATGAGAATGAAAATGATTGTTTGTTTCTATAATAAATATGGAATCCTGATGAACATCACTTCAGCCAAAAATGTTGATTTTCTGTCTTTTCAGATGTCAACGCTATCCCAGGTAATGAGTGGTGACAGTAAGGTTCCCTATGAAAATCTATAAGAGGGAAAATTGTATATGCTTGGGAACCAGTGACATACAAAAATGCACAAGGAGAGACGAGACAATCTAAAACTGTAGCAATAGCAGATAACAACACAGCTGTCAAGACTATTTATGATGACAGCAGATTTGGGAAACTACTTGTAGGGAATACAGTCGTGCTAAGAAATGTAATAAGAAGAGATGGGTGTATCATCCTCACAGTCGTCGAAGATCTTTCCAACACAGAGCATTACCGTTCCTGAATGCAGATTCACAGAAGGAAAGGCACTGGTGAACCCACCTGATGCTCCTGTTGTTCCTTTGAAACAAGTTGTTAGCTCACCTGCAAAGGTGAAGACATCAGTATGTGGAAAGGTGATTCAGGTAAGTCTGAGAAGTCCATAATTTACGACGTGTCTTGATATTAGCTCATAATAATAGAATCTTTAAAGAGAGAAAATTTCAGTTCAGTGCAAGTTACTCAAAATAATCGGTGATAATTTAATCCAAATATACTGTATTGTACTACACGTTTGCTATATACAGTGTTACTCAGTTGCTTCAAGAAAGTAGTATATTTGTAACAATACAGTAAACCTCGCTTATAAGGAACTCAGATATAAGGAACACTCGGTTATAAGGAACAGTTTTCAATTCCCCGATCTAAATCCTTTATTCAATGTAAAAATCCTCGGTTATAGGGAACTCAGTTATAAGGAACACTCGGTTATAAGGAACAAATTTTCCGGTCCCAAAGTACAAAATTCAATGGAAAACACCTCGGTTATAGCGAACAGACATAAAGAATAAAAATTATTAAAAATCTGAACGCGTCAGAGTAACGTCTGCACTTTCATGCGCGTTCATGTTAGCCTACATGAATAAATTATTTCATTTCTATGATCTTTAGTTTGTTAATTCACGGATACAATAAAAAGAAAAAATATATAATAATATCATTTAAGTTTAACAAAGACTAGATCTAGACGATAGAAGATTTAATATTTACTCAAAAGTTTTATATTTGTACATGTAATAAGTATTTTATGTTTACTATAGTGAACGAAAATCAGTCACGGCCTTGGTCACGGTTACTAAACCTTGGGATCTAAATATGGCCAAATAAAGTTAAATTTGCAGTTCTGACGACACACCTCTTGTCAGTAAAGTCGATGCTATGGATGCTGTTAAAACTAAGGTCGTATTTTGAGACTAATTCCAACACCGACGACTCAGTATTCCGAACCTCTTAAATATTGAGTCATATTATTCACTCTCAACAATTTCAAACGAGTATCCTTGATTATTTAAAGAAGTCATAATCACCCTGTACACAGACATTAAGTTAGTGCCGGTGTAGATTCCATATGCAAATTTGTTCGCTATACAAATTGTGTTCGTTATACAAACCTCGGTTACAAGGAACTAGTTCACTATACGGATATGAGGAACCTCGGTTATAAGGAACAATTTTCTGAGGTCCCAAGCTGTTCCTTATAAGCGAGGTTTACTGTACACACATGTATTTATAAGAAATGCTGCTTTGGATTTAAAAATAAAGTTACCACTATGCATTCTTTTTCACAGGATGAGGAAGAACGGAGGTAATGGTCAGGAATACCCCAACAAAAGTGCGAAACCTTTATTTAATGGATGTGACCATGGACAAGGTCAAGGTTTCTCTGTGGAGGAATACCTGCAAGGAAATTAGAACAGGAGATCATGTTAGAGTGTCTGATGTTGTTGTAAACAATTATAAGAATGAGACCAGTCTGAACACAAGCTACTCAAGCACAGTCACTGTAAGTAGATATACCTCAACTTTTCATTTTTATGCCCCCCACAAAGTGGGGTGCATATAGCGTTGCACTTGTCCGTCCGTCCGTCAGTCCGTCAGTCTGTCAGTCCGTCAGTCCGTCCGTCCGTCCGTCCGTACGTCCCGAAATCTTGTGAACGCAACTCCTCTTAAACCGGATGGCAGATTTTGCTTAAACTTCCAGGGATGAACAACCTTAATGTGTAGATGGTAGTAAAGGAAGGAATTTTCGCGCGGACCAAATTTAACAGAATTATGGCCCTTTGTTGATTTTTTCACTATATATCTTGTGAACGCAACTCCTCTTAAACCGGATGGCAGATTTTGCTTAAACTTCCAGGGATGAACAACCTTAATGTGTAGATGGTAGTAAAAGAAAGGAATTTTTGCTGCGACCAAATTTAACAGAATTATGGCCCTTTGTTGATTTTTTCACTATATACTATGTAGAAATTTTGTGAACGCAACTCCTCTTAAACCGGATGGCAGATTTTGCTTAAACTTCCAGGGATGAACAACCTTAATGTGTAGATGGCAGTAAAAGGAAGGAATTTTTGCTGCGGCCAAATTTAACAGAATTATGGCCCTTTGTTGATTTTTTCACTATATACCATATAGAAATTTTGTGAACGCAACTCCTCTTAAACTGGTTGGCAGATTTTGCTTAAACTTCCAGGGATGAACAACCTTAATGTGTAGATGGTAGTAAAGGAAGGAATTTTTGTTGCGACCAAATTTAACAGAATTATGGCCCTTTGTTAAGTTTTTCACTATATACCATATAGAAATATTGTGAACGCAACTCCTCTTAAACCGGATGGCAGATTTTGCTTAAACTTCCAGGGATGAACAGCTTTAATGTGTAGATGGTAGTAAAGGAAGAAACTTTTGTTGCGACCAAATTTAACAGAATTATGGCCCTTTGTTGATTTTTTCACTATATACCATATAAATTTGTTGCGACCAAATTTAACAGAATTATGGCCCTTTGTTGATTTTTTCACTATATACCATATAAATAATTGAACATATAAATTTTACATTTGTAATTTAATTTAACATGTACATAAGGTTACCTTAGATCATTTTAGGTATATGTACAGAAATGAAACAGTGGAATGAAAAAGTTCCACATAAAAATCTTACATACAGATATGCTTGCTCTTGTTTATGAGCACATCTGCACAGTGGGGGCATCCGTGTCCTTTGGACACAATTCTAGTTTAACACCAACATTACACATGTCACATATGCCTTTCATTACATATTAATTATCAGCTAAGCATTTTTAATGTTTGAAGAATAGGGAAGCATGAAATGCCTGTGTAAAACCAGTGAAATGGTATTGGTAGAATAGACATAATACTACAGCTTCATTAGATCTACATATTAAACTAGTGTTGTATTTTTAAAATACGGATACAGCTCATGAAACATCATGGCATGTTTTATTGCTTGAATACTGATCCTTTTGGCAACTAAATAAATCACTGTGGTACAATATATATTGTTGAATCTATCTAATTGCCTAATAATATGATAGCCAAGCTACTGTAAATTAGGTAATATTTCATGATGATTTAATTTTCCGTATTCGTCATGGTTCCCCTCTTAGCAAATTTACTACTACTTTCGTTATAGGTCTGTCTGCTGTCAAATTGCAAATTTTTGTCACATGTATCAAAGATGCTGAATGTACATTAATAAAATTGTTCCATTTATGAAACCTGGATAGACTGATCCCTTCCTGACTTGAAAGTACTACTTCTAATGTAAAACCATGCATATATGTGTGTTTTTGAATATATTTTAAAATTCCTAGATGTCACAGAATCACTATAACTTTTATCCCCCGCCGTGAAGCAGGAGTGGGATATAGGAATGGCCTCTGTCCGTTCCTGACATTTCCTGTCCGCTCCATATCTCAAACCCCTTGAAGGAATTTTAATGAATCTCGGGTCAGATGTACACCTCATCAAGACGATGTGCAGAACCTATGAGCTGGTCACACTGGGTCAAGGTCACAACTTCAGGTCAAAGGTTTGAGTCTAACATTTCCAAATGTTCACCTCATCAACATGATGTGCAGAACCCATGAGCATGTCACGCTGGGTCAAGGTCACAACTTAAGGTCAAAGGTTTGAGTCTAGCAATTTTCTGTCCGCTCCATTATCTCCTTAACCCCTTGAAAGATTTTGATGAAACTCTGGTCAAATGTTCACCATTTCAAGACAATGAGCAGAATGCATGATCTGGTCATGTTGTGTCAAGGTCACAACTTAAAGTCAAATGTTAGAGTCTTTGAGTTTCCTGTCGCTCCATATCTCCTTAACCCTTTGAAGGATTTTGATGAAACTGTAGTCAAATGTTTACCTCATCAAGTTAATGTGCAGAGCCGATGATCTGACCACGCTGACTCAAGGTCAAGGTCACAACTTAAGGTCCAAGATTTTAATCTGTCCGCTCACAAAACCTACTCATTCCTACTTTCCAGAGGCCTGTTTCTTTGACCACTTGAACAGATCAGTAACTTTATTTGGCTTTTAGAAATCCACGCTATTACATTAATTCATTCAGTGTTTTTATTTGCGGAGGGGAATATAGCTGTCTTTTAGACTGCCTTGTTAAAAAATATTCTGTTGTCTTCAGAAATTGGAACAACCTACAACAGAGGCGTGATAGCGGTTGTTGGTGTAAGTGTCAAAGAAGAGCGCACAGAAATCCTTACGGAAGATGACAATGTGCAGATTGTACCTTCAGAATTACTTTTAGCTGCCCTTCCAGAAGGAACTCATGATTCAGAGGCTTTCTTCATGGAGAGAGATGTAACCAACCTGAAAATCATCTCAAAAGGAGCTGATATAGTTTCCATTGAACTTGAACAAAGTGATGCGATGAACTAAAAATGTAGATAGACACAAATGTTCTTGTGGGTTTTTTGAGAGGGTTGGAGTATGAAGTGATGAATTGAACTAAAAGTTTTGATAGACACCCGTGTTGCTAAGGGTTTTTAGAGGAGTCTGGATATGACATGATGATTTGAACTAAAAGTTTAGATACACACGCATGTTGCTAAGGTTTTTAGAGGGGTCGGGATATGACATGATGAATTTAACTAAAAGTTTAGACAGACACAGTTTTTTAGAGGCATCGGGATATGATGTGATGAATTTTAACTAGAAGTTTAGACAGGCACGCTAAGGCTTTGTAGAGTTGGTCTGGATATGATGTGATGCCTTGAACTGAAGTACATAGCAAACAGTGTTGCTAAAATTTGTTGTTCTTTTTTACTTTTTGATTTCAGATTAGATTCCTGTGCATTGTGAAGTTTGAGCACGAATGCTTTGTTGATTTTATTCTCTTTCCTTAAAATTACTTGCTTCTGTTTATCTTTAAAGAATGGATCGTTTTTATTATTCTATGTGTCTGTGTATGATGAAAAAGAATACTTATCTTAGATTTCAAATTTGATTTTTTTAGAAACATTTTTGATACCTATGGTAATGTTTTGATTACTTTATACAGTAATAAAGTTGCTAAGGGTTTTTAGAGTGAGGTTGTGATATGAAGTAAAGCCATTGACTGAAAATGTTCTCTAAAGGAGCTGATATAATTTCAGTTGAACTTGACTAAATGATGCCTTGAACTAAATGTTTAGATAGACACAAATGTTCCTAAGTCGGTCATGATATGTTGCTAAGTGTTTTTAGAGTAGGGTAAGGATATGAAGTAAATGTTTTAGAGGCGTCAGGATATGATGTGATGAATTTTACAAAAATGTTTAGATCTTTTGGTCCAATCTTCATACATGGACAGAATGTTCCCCTTGGAGAAATCTTGGGCATTTGGGGTTCTGAACATAGGTCAGTAATGCAAATTTCTTAAAAAGCACTTCATCTCTAATATCTGTTGACTCGGATGAGCAATATAGGACCATCATGGTCCTTTGTTTTTTTATACATTGCTTTTTACTTTTATTATAGTATATTTTTATGTAATTTTCAATAAAGACATTGAAATACAATTCACTCTGTTATTTTCATTCAAAAGATGATGGAAAGTAAATTTCCACCAAGCCATTTATGGCCCCCAGGCCTTCAGCGCTCACAGCGCTTTGATTATATATTGGAATAACATAAGCCTTTTTCCATATGTCCGGAAAAATGCCAGTTTCAATACTACAGTTTATAATACTTGTTATTGGAATTACAATTTGGTCTCGTTTTGGGGAGGCTGCGTTTTTGGTACGTGGCATTCCCTGTTTGATATTATTTTTGTTTTTTTGACCATTTTGGCATTTTAAAATTTCTTTTTAAGGTTTCTGGGTCATAATTTAAGTTAAGGTCACCTAAGAAATAGTATTCATTGTATTTATCAGATACAGATGCAATTTGGCGCTGAAACTTTTCTATCCAATCTTGTTTTGTTTAACCGGCTGTTCAACGACCCAACCGATCCTTTCAGTACTCTAACCTGATCCTAGAAATGCTGCACTTGAAATGAGGATGAGTGAGAAATTTTAAACGAAGTTAAATTAGTTGAATGTCCGTTTCATTAGTGGATTCCTGTTGTAAAGTATTGTATTTAGCCACTTCCACTTTTGTCGGAGGTGCAGGTATGATCATCAGTTGACAACAGACCCCAATGCACATATGCAGAAAAATGTCCCCTGCACCAATCGGTGAATTCATGAATAGACAAGAAAAGGTGTGTTGCCACTGGCCAGGCACTCAAATGACTGGAAAAAAGTTCAATGTAAAGAAGAACATTAAGGAGACTGTTTCAATTAGTTCTTTGACCGAAATGACAGTGGACACTATAAACGATAAGAAATAATAAAATGTTATTTCTAATTACGCTGCTCGCTAAACTAAAGTGACAAACGTTTTAACTGCTTCTCTAAACATTCTTTCCTGCTCATCATTTTCTAAGACGATTTTGCTTGAATCGATTCCAAAAAGCAGCACAGTAGCGCTCCTGTTAAAAAGACTAACCTTTGAGGCGGTATAAAATTTTGTTTTAAATGGTCCTACTATCGATACAATCTAAAAGAAACAAGAAAGGTCGGAAATTTTCCTATAAAATAATGTTGCAGGAAAGGGATTGAAAATGAGAAAAGTTTCTCAGTGTATTCATGTTTGTTAGTAACAATGGAATAAACTAGCATACATCAAGTAACAACGTTTACAGTAGTGGGATATTTGCTATCTTCACAGATTTCGGAATAAAGAAAGTATTCATATATTAGATATACTTTATCATACAATATAATAAGGACACTTTCATCTGTTATTTCTCAACAGTATTTTACCAGCCCAATGGTATTATTGATAATTATTAATAAACATTTACTAATACTATTTAATAGACCAACCTTTCTCATTGAAAACAGCACTATATTGACAAGTGTGTATTGTTTGTATTGTCTATTATTTATCAACAGCGCTTTACCGTCCCAATGGTATTTAGGAAAGAGATTCATATAAGCTGTATAGCTTTCTTCTCAATCCTGGATGCTGTTTATAAATGTATTGTATTTGTTCATGCTTTGATAAACGAATAAATAATGTTTAAACTAAACTAATGGTATATACTGTAAAACTCCGTTGTCGTTGACGATAATGAAACTATCACTTAGATCTATAATTTTACGTAGCCATCATTATGCAAATGAAGACTAGATCAGATAACATTTAGTAGTACCCATAATTTAAGTTAAGGTCACCTAAGAAATAGTATTCATTGTATTTATCAGATACAGATGCAATCTGGCACTGAAGCTTTTCTATCCAATCTTGTTTTGTTTAACCGGCTGTTCAACGACCCAACCGATCCTTTCAGTACTCCTTAACCTTCCGATCCTAAAAATGCTGTCCTTGAAATGAGGATGAGTGAGAAATTTTAAACGAAGTTAAATAAGTGAATGTCCGTTTCATTAGTGGATTCCTGTTGTAAAGTATTGTGTTTAGCCACTTCCACTTTTGTCGGAGGTGCAGGTATGATCAATGGAATAAACTAAGTAACAACGTTTACAGTAGTGGGATATTTGCTATCTTCACAGATTTCGGAGTAAAGAAAGTAGAAATATATAAAAGAAACGTCACTTCATAATTGTTTGACAGTGTATCACTGCGCAATATATTCTTTAATGACTAGAGTCGCTTGTGCTGAGATTAGCTGAAAATGTGAGCAGTTTGACAGATAGTATCTCTTCATATATTAGATACACTTTATCATACAATATAATAAGGATACTTTCATCTATTATTTCTCAACAGTATTTTACCAACCCATTGGCATTATTGATAATTATTAGTAAACATTTACTAATACTATTTAATAGACCAACCTTTCTCATTGAAAACAGCACTATATTGACAAGTGTGTATTGTTTGTATTGTCTATTATTTATCAACAGCGCTTTACCGTCCCAATGGTATTTACTGTAAAACTCGTTGTCGTGACGTAATGAAACTATCACTTAGATATATTTACGTAGCCATCATTATGCAAATGAAGACTAGATCAGATAACATTTAGTAGTACCCTTAAAGGGGCACTCCCTAGCAGATAATATACTCGAAACACAGATTATTTGTTCAATGGACGTAAAATGATAAATAAATACAATTTTAAAGAATAACCTATGGCGAAAAATGTCTCATTTTACCACAATTAATCAATATAGAGGCCTTCTGTAAGAGATCGCATCCACCCATTAATTGTACAACAACAACTCTACATAGATTATTGAATGGTTTACGGTACTGTAGTATATTTCAAATCCGCTGATTATTTCGACAATGACTTTGAATGCATAGCTGAAACTTTTAGGTCAAGTTGTAATACTTCAAAATATTCCATTATTTGTCTTTTGGAGGTTATTTAGTTTGACATCAGTTATATGGTATGTCCCTTTCTCAAAAATAATATACTAAAACATAAAATGATAAAGTAATGACTATAATCTACAACACAAGTAAAAATCTAGGTAGAATTTAGAAAATCGGTTGAAAATGTTGACCAAACTCGGAAAATCGGTTGAAAATGTTGATGAGCTTGGTTGTACGGCACCACTATACTATACGTATAAATACAAGTTTCAAAAGCCTTTGTAATGCTTTATAATTTAGTAGCGTATAATTTCAAAAAATGCAAATATACTTTACAGGAATTTATCCTGGAACTTTTTTATTTGAATATTTATTCTACTACGCGTCATTTTAGAGAGTTTGAAGAACTTTTTTGTTTCAGAAAACTCTAAGAGCGAGCAGCTTTAAATAACTGAAGATGTGAATTGACGAAAAACAATTATTGTTATTTACAAAATGAACATTATGACAAGAGGGCCATCATGGCCCTTTATCGCTCACCAGAGTACAACTGCTTTTAACAAAGTTGCTAAAAAATAAAAAAAATTTTTTAAAAAATTTTAGGATATTTGGGCTAATTTACCTAGAAGTACAGATTTGGGTGTGTGATTTTTTTGACCCAAGATGACCCATATTCAAACTTGAGCTAGAAATCATCGAAACAACCTTTCTGACAAATTTCCAGGACATTTGGACTGAAAATGTTACCTCTAGAGTATTAACAAGGCTTTTCCATATTTGGGCTCTGTGACCTGGTTTTTGACCCCAGATAACCCATATTGAAACTTGAGCTAGAAATCATCGAAACAACCTTTCTGACAAATTTCAAGGATATTTAAGCTGAAAATGTAACCTCTAGAGTGTTAACAAGGTTTTTCCACATTTGGGCTCTGTGACCTAGTTTTTAACCCCAGATAACCCATATTCGAACTTGAGCTAGAAATCATCAAAACAACCTTTCTGACATATTTCCAGGATATTTGGGCTGAAAATGTTACCTCTAGAGTGTTAACAAGGTTTTTCCATATTCAGGCTGTGTGACCTAGTTTTTGACCCTAGATGACCCATATTCGAACTTGAGCTAGAAATCATCAAAACAACCTTTCTGACAAATTTCAAGGATATATGGGCTGAAAATGTTACCTCTAGAGTATTAACAAGGTTTTTCCATATTTGGGCTCTGTGACCTAGTTTTTGACCCCAGGTGACCCATATTAAAACTTGAGCTAGAAATCAACCAAACAACCTTTCTGACAAATTGCCAGGATATTTGGACTGAAACAGTATCCTCTAGAGCCTTAGCAAGATTTTTCTATTTTTGGGTCATGTGACCTAGTTTTTCATCCGAGATGACCCATATTCGATCTCGTCCGAGTAATTATCGGGACAAACATCCTGACCAAGTTTCGTGACAATTGAGGCAAAAATGTGACCACTAGAGTGTTAACGAACTAAGTGTGGACGGACGACGGACGACAGACGACGGACATTCATCGATCCTAATAGCTCACCCTGAGCCAGCTCAGGTGAGCTAAAAAGATGACAATAGATTTTTTTCATTTGTTTCAACACAAATGCCTGTTGTTAACAGTTTTGTTACTGACACCAGTATTTTTATCTGAAAATTTAGTTATTTTTTCAGTGCGATTTTGGGCCGAAATTCGGCCCCATTCCCCTCCTAAAATAATATATTTTATCCCCAAATTTTTTACAAACTATTCCCCTCAGAATAGTGACAAAAATCTTTGACTTACCTAAAATGCTGATAAATGTTTTTGATTAATTTAATCAAATGTTGGCCAAATGTTTTATAAAAATGCAACTTCCCATCAATCAAAAAGTTTCAGAATCATTTATTGCAATCACTTGATACCTTACATGTGAAAAAGTCAGCTGAAAATCGCAGATTTTTCGTTTGTCACCTATTTTCGTGACCTTGATTTTTATTATTTTTTCATAGAAAATGGTGAACACAAGACTCAAAAAAGATAATGTATACAATGTTTTCAATTGAAAATAGCAGTATTCATTTTATTCATGTGTGTTTTAACACCAGTGTCTGATGCTTTGTTACTGACACCAGTTCTTTTATGTGAACTTCTGTTTCTTCTCTATATAATTGGGAAAAGAATAATGTAATAAAAGTCAACAAATTTTCAAGGGCATTTTGCTCCGGGAGGGGGGTGTTCTTATGTCGGATTTTAGAAGAGAAAGCAGGTCCATGATGAAACGAAGTTTGTCATGTATACAAAAGTCTTTTTTTCTTCTTTTTTTTCCCTCCTCCGTACGGAGCTTTTTAATTTCAAACTTCGAGTAACAAGAAATAAAACAAGAGGGCCATCATGGCCCTTTATCGCTCACCCGAGTACAACTGCTTTTAACAAAGTTGCTAGAAATCATTGAAACAACCTTTTTGACAAATTTCCAGGATATTTGGGCTGAAAATGTTACCTCTAGAGTATTAACAAGGCTTTTCCATATTTGGGCTTTGTGACCTAGTTTTTGACCCCAGATGACCCATATTTAAACTTGAGCTAGAAATCATCGAAACAACCTTTCTGACATATTTCCAGGATATTTGGGCTGAAAATGGTACCTCTAGAGTGTTAACAAGGTTTTTCCACATTTGGGCTCTGTGACCTAGTTTTTGACCCAAGATGACCCATATTCGAACTTGAGCTAGAAATCATCGAAACAACCTTTCTGACAAATTTCCAGAATATTTGGGCTGAAAATGTAACATCTAGAGTGTTAACAAGGTTTTTCCATATTTGGGCTCTGTGACCTAGTTTTTGACCCAGGATGACCCATATTCGAACTTGAGCTAGAAATCATCTGAACAACGTTTCTGACAAATTTCAAGGATATTTGGGCTGAAAATGTTACCTCTAGAGTGTTAACAAGGTTTTCCCATATTCAGGCTGTGTGACCTAGTTTTTGACCCCAGGTGACCCATATTAAACAATAACATTAACAATCTAAAAGCCAAAAATAAATAAAAATCTATTATTAGTAACAGTGACCTTGACCTTGACCCTAGTGACCTTGACCCCGAAATTTTTTTTTTGCTTAAAACAATTGAAAAACTAAAAATACAGTCGACTCTCGAAAACTCGAACACCCTCGGGGAAGCAAAATTTGTTCGAATTTTCGGTAGTTCGAACTTTCCGGAGTGAGCATGTCGGCCATATTGGAGATGGTACTAAAGACCGTTCTGTAAGAACGCCGTTCTGTCTAGAGTGAAGTGTACTAAAACCTGTGTAGGAACGTACTCGATTATTTACTATAACTGACTCTGAAGTCGTAGAAAATTCTTAAAACTTATCATGATAGGAAGCTTGGGTTTTGAGTCATTTACTCAATCAAGCTGGCACCTGCTCAATTTTCACGAGGTGTGAAAAACATGCGACCGGCTGATTGATCAATTAACGAACGACACTGTTCGAACTTTCCGGAGTTATTCACACTATTTTATTAATGAGCGGACACTAATATCAGTTCGAAAGTTCCGATTATCCGGGTTACGATTAACCGTAGTAGAACATATTGAATTTAGAAGGAAAAAATTCGGGACCCGAAAATGTGTTCGAATAATCGGGGGTGTTCCAATTATCCGGGTTCGAACTTTCGAGAGTCGACTGTAGATGAAAATCTATTTTTAGTAACACTGACCTTGACCTTGACCCTAGTGACCTTGACCCCGAAAATTTTTTTTTGCTTAAAACAATCTAAAAATTAAAAATAGATAAAAATCTATTTTAGTAACAGTGACCTTGACCCTAGTGACCTTGACTCTAGTAACCCAAAGCTTCCTCTCCATCCAAGCTACCTACACACCAAGTTTCATTACAATTGGTCACTCCTAACTAAAGTTATTGAGCAAAAACCATTTTTCTATTTCTAGTAACAGCGCCCTTGACCTTGAACCTAGTGATCCCAAATGCAATCCCAAGCTTCCTCTCTACACAAGCTACCTACACACAGAGTTTGATTGCAATTAGTCACTCCTAACTTGAATTATTGAGCGGAAACCATTTTTCTATTTTTAGTAACAGTGACCTTGACCTTGACCCTAGTGACCCCAAATGCAATTCCAAGCTTCCTCTCCACACAAGCAACCATTTTTCTATTTTTAGTAACAGTTACCTTGACCTTGACCCTAGTGACCCCAAAGTTGAACTTGACCTGTATTTCATGAAGTTGCACGTGTGTACCAAAAATTATTCAAAAGGGTAAAGTCGTTCATGAGTTATCATCCGGAAACCATGAAAACCGACCGACCGACCGACGAACAAACCGACAAGCTCACTCCTATATACCCCTCAAACTTCGTTTTGTGGGGGTATAATAATTTTTGGTACACACGTGCAACTTTATGAAATACAGGTCAAGTTCGACTTTGGGGTCAGTAGGTCAAAGGTCAAGGTCACAGTGATTCTGAACTGTAAAACAGAAGATATTTAAAAAAATTCCTATATCAGCCTATGTAAAACTAAGTGACCACCCGCGCGGGGTCAGTTCTGACCCGGGGTCATAATTTGAACACTCTTGGTAAAGGTCCACTAGATAATGTCACATACCAAATATCTAAGCTCTATGCCTTGTGGTTTCAGATAAGACGATTTTTAAAGTTTTTTCCTATTTGTTACCATAGCAAACAGATCTGCATTAAATGGAATTCTTTGAACAAGTTTGATATAGCTTCATGCAAGAAACATCCCTGTACAGTTTCATCAACCTTAGACCAGTGGTTTCAGAGGAGATGTCGTTTGAAGGAAATGGTGGACGGACACCGTATGACGGACGACATACGACGTACGACGGACCCCGGACGGTGAGTGATCCTAATAGCTCACTCTTGCACTTGTGCCAGATGGTCTAAAATACATCAAATTTACATCCAAATTTTCTGAAATGTTAGCATATATCATAACTATGAATTCTTTACAAATATTACTATAATATGGAAAAAAAGAAAATCAGCGCACGTATAATTTACACATTTATTGGCATGTTTCGGCCGTAAAGTCTTCTTCAGAATAAAAGTATATTAACAAATATGACATCACATCCGTAAGACGGACGCGAGCGTCAAAGTGCAAAATAGCACATAAACGTTTTGAATATTTTCAAATCTGTATGTATGTATGTATGTATGTATGTATGTATGGATCAAACAAAGATACAGCGGTTTTAATGACAAAATATCATTCAATACATTGTTTAGCAATAAAACCGACATATCCATATTTAACAGGAAAAATACAAAGATAAATAAATATTATTTCATATTATGAGAGTGAAATACAATACAAACAACTAAAAACTCTAAACAGAATGCACAGTCTTGATGCAATAAAAACAAAAATAATATCAAACAGGGAATGCCACGTACCAAAAACACATCTCCAGGTATTATGCATCTTAATGCTCCATAATCGCCTGGAAATCATACTGTGTTCTATTTACTTTCAAAAAATGTTGACGCATACCTTTCCCTCGTCTGAACGTCATTTTGTTCATGAAAAAGAGATATATGTGTTGGTAATATCAATGATATGAGTAATTATTACACCCAAAATGATTACAAGATCTTAAAGCTGCTCGCTCTCAGTTACCGTTAAAAAAATATTTTCCAGAAAAATTGACTTTTTTATTCATAAATGAAAAACTAAAGGCTAGGAAAATCTAGGTAGGAGTTTCGCAGAAATCGATTGAAAAGGTCGGTTACACGGCACCACTACACTTTATGTTTATATTGAAATTTGGTAGCGTATGTTTTTTTAATTTAGAGATATACGTGACATTAATTTATACTGGAACCTTTTTATATCACTATATGTTCTAAAATACGTTATTTAGACACAGTTTGAAGAACTTTATTTTCTACCATAATCTGAGAGCGAGCAGCTTTAATTTTTTCTTGTAACAGTGATACACCAAAACTTTTCAGACAAAAGGGATGCCCATTCCTTCGAAGCACTATTTTGTTCTTTCCCTGCCGTGTAGTTGAAAGAGACCCCCTGAGGCCTATATACAGACCACTATTCCAGATTCGGGGATGGCCCTGTAACAGTACATGTTGCTACTTTATATTGATATCATTAAGTTTTAGATATTTCAAATGAAACTACCAAATATTAATGTGCTTCTGTAGAAAACAGTATTCAAAGTGCCCATTGATGTTTGGTACCCTTTATCTACATACACAATGTACTCAGTACTGCACAGAGTGTGCATATTCCAACATACAGTAAACTCTGTTTACAAAGAACTCCTTTGAGTCATTCAAATTTGCTCCTTGTATCCGGAGAATGTTTATATCCATTTATACTGAAGCGAAAAAGAAACGCAGGGTAACAAAATATGTAATAATATCAAATCGGCTATGTGTATAAGTATGCAAATCGGTCAGATAACTATCTCGGTCACTGTGCTCATCGACCTAAAATCACTCAAAACCAGTTTAAACAGTAAGTGCATGATATCACTACTTCTACAAAAGAGCCGTTTTGATATTATTACATATATTGTTACCCTGCGTTTCTTTTTCGCTTCAGTATACAATGTAGCATTAAGTAAAGCAGGAATAAAATCGGACCCAGACAATTTGCTCCTTAAATTTCACCATATACTAAGACGTTATATACGGAGTTTACTAATTATGTATTTTTACCATGTATTAAGTTTGACGTTTGTTGCAGTTTATTATCATAATTATAAGTAAGGCTGACAACAATGAGGACAACATTTGCTTGTTACGTTTATTATTGAAACGTTCATGTAGGTGCAATAACAAGATAAGTAAGGGATACAAAATGTTTATGTGCACCAAGATTTTCAGTTACACTGTTCTTTTTGTATTTTGTGGCTTCAACATTTGTTGTTTTCTTCTGGGGGGGGGGGGGGGGGGGGGGGGGGGGGGGGGGGGGGGGGGGGGGGAGAAAAAAAAGGAAGAAAAAAAAAAAAAAAAAAAAAAAAAAAAGAGAAAAAAAGGGGGGGGGGGGGGGGGGGGGGGGAGGGGGGGGGGGGGGGGGGGGGGGGGGAGGGGGGGGGGGGGGGGGGGGGGGGGGGGGGGGGGGGGGGGGGGGGGGGGGGGGGGGGGGGGAGGGGGGGGGGGGGGGGGAAAAGGAAGGGGGGGGTTGGGGGGGGGGGGGGGGGGGGGGGGGGGGGAAAAAAAGGGGGGGGTGTTGGGTTTGTTTGGGTTTTCTTTTTCCGAGTGAAAGTAAACAGTAACAAATAAATATATAGCAAATAACCAGTAGCTAATGGAACGTGACCTGGTAAAAATGACAAGTTACAACTTGCATGTAACAACTGGTTACTGGTGAATGGTAGTTAGTAGTTGGTAAGGGAAGAATTAGTTTCTGACAGGTATATATATATTGACGATAGATGTTATTACAACCAATGTGGTCTAACTGTTACCGTAACGGCCCTAATGGTTACTAAATGGCTTATTGAGTAAAACATTTTGTTAATTCATAGAGTACATCAAAGACAGTGAAATTACTATACAACAGTCGCCTGCGACTGGGCAACGTTAGTATGAACCTTGTTGGATCTACTCGACCTGGAAAAGGCAAGATGCAAATATCACAACAATATGTATGTTTGTAAAGTCCAATCGTACATGCAGGTGTTCCCAAAGGATCTATTTTAGGCCCATTTTTATTCCTGGTATGTTTCAATGATATCGTTGATGACATCGGTTCTCATGTGCATTTCTTTGCCGACGATACCAGTTTGCATATAATTGTTGATCATCCTATTCCAGCAGCAGAAATTCTTCAGTCCGATATCGAAAAGGCATCAAACTCGGCCGTTAAATGGTTAGGCATCCTTCTAAATCAGAAACAATGACTGTATCACGAAAATCATTCAAACCATTTCATCCACCAACTTCTTATGAATGAACAACCCATAACTTCAGTTACCTGTCACAAACATCTTGGTGTCCATCTCCTAAAGATTGCTCTTGGCACATCAGCTTATTCAAAGAGAGGGCCTGGAAAAGAATTCATGTTATGTGTAAACTCAGGTTTCAGCTAGATAGAAGGTCTTTAGAAGTCATAAACCTATCTGTCATTAGGCCTCTTATTGATCTTATTGGTTTATGTCAACTGTACACAATATGAGAAACTTGAACTCGACAAAATTCAGAATGAAGCCTCCCGTATTGTTTCTGGTGCTACTAAACTCGTATCACTTCATGAACTTCATACAGAAGTTTCTTGGCAAAACATTGAATGTCATCGACATATCCATCAGCTTATTCTTCTTTACAAAAAGAAGAACGGCCTTGACTCCTGATTACCTTTCAACTCTATTACCACTATCTTTAGGCGAAATATTTAGGTATAATTTACAAAATGCTTCTAATATACAGCCTATACGCACGAAAACATCACTTTACTACAATGCTTTTCTGCCATCAGTTTTGAGAGACTGGGACGAACTTTCAACAGAGCAGCAAAACTCACCATCGTTGGCCTCCTTCAAAACGCAATTAAAAAGCCAAATCTCGAAATAACACTCTACACGCTTTTAAATGGGGAACGTATTCTTAGCGATGATACCAATATGAACACATTTCAAGCTGTTCAAAACTTCATCCGTGAAAGCAGACGATTTTCATGAGCATCTGTAATTGAATGTAGCAAGCTTGTTCCACACAATCACCCCAGCTGACAAAAATATGCTAATTATCCTTTCACCAGCAACCACTATAGGTATATAAATTAGGATATAAAAAATTGATTATCCTGAATCATGATGAACCGGATGGTCAACGACCCAACCGATCCTTTCAGTATTCCTTAACCTTCCTATCCTAGAAATGGTTCCAATGAAATGAGGATGAGTGATATAATTTAAATGAAGTTATATGAGTTAAATGTCCGTTTCATTAGTGGATTCCTGTTGTTAAGTAATGAATTTAGCCATTCCTGCTTTTGTCGGAGGTGAAGGTATGATAATAAGAGGCCTGTTTCACCGTTGACAATCCTTACACACAACTGAACCCAACGCACATATGCAGAAAAGTAACCCCTTCCAATTGGTGTAGCTATGTCCCCTACATAAATAGACACGAAAAATGCTTCCATCTGATATTGTAACCTCTGCCGTCCCTCGTGGGCCAATACTTGTTCAGTACATGTACAGACTTAATTTTAAATCAATGTTAATGATTTGTCGTCAGTTAAAAATAAATTACTTCTGTTGTATGCTGATGACTCTAGGTAAATGCAAATCTGTTTCAGATGACCTGAATCTTGTAATTCACTGGTTAATAGACAACAAGTTGTCCCTACACTTAGCTAAAACAGAGTGTACCTTATTTGGTTCCAAGAGTAGATTAAAGTAATATTCTAATCTCAAAGTTACTTGCAAAGGCTGTTAATCTTCTGTCACATAGTTAGATGTTCCATCCAATCAAAATCTATTATTTGAGTCCATGGCTTATTCAGTACTCCAAAAGCCTAATTCCATGTTGAAGTTTTCATATCTTAAAATGGACAACCTAAATCAACAGTACTGGCCATGTCCCTAGTTCAATGATATTATGACTACATTTGTATGTCTGTTCTATTTGGTACAATGATCTGATATAAGTATCAAAGAATAAGTTACAAGTCACCCAGAACAAGTTAATGAGGGTTGTTCTGGCTTTGAACTGCACAAGCCATATGCATGTAGATACAGAACATTTTGACATCTCAATTGGTTACCTGCTACAGAACGTGTACAACAGAATACAACTGTATCCTCTGTCATGTTTTCAATATTAAAAATGGTTAAGCCCCAGTTTACATGAGTGACCATTTTGTGTCCCATGATAATGTACATAATTATAGCACAATGGTTCGCAATTAGCGATTCCAAAAGTAAAAAGTTAGCAATAAGCGATTCCAAAAGTTAAAAGTTAGCAATAAGCGATTCCAAAAGTTAAAAGTTTAGACTCCAAATCTTGCAGCCCATAAAGGTTGCACTTTGTGAAACAGGTTACCTCATGATATCACACAAATAACTAAACTCTCTGCTTTTAAACGGACATACCCTATAACTGATGTCAAACTATATAACCTCCAAAACATAAATAATAGAATGTTTGGAAGTATTATAACTTAATCTAAAAGTTTCAGCTATGCATTCCAAGTCATTAACGATAAAAACAGCGGTTTAAAATATGATACAGTACCGTAAATCATTCAATAATTTATGTAGACTTGTTGTTGTACAATTGATGGGTTGATGCGATTTATTACAAAAAGCCTCTATATTGATTAATTGTGGTAAAATGAGGCATTTTTCGCCATAGGTCCTTCTTTGAAATTGTATTAATTTATCATTTTACGTTCATTGAACGCATAATCTATGTTTCGTGAATATAATCTGCTAAATGTAGGGTGTGCCCCTTAAAGGTTGCTGACTTATAAACGTCATTGTTTAAATAATTTAAAGTAAATGTTATTTTTGATTTAATCCAATATGATCATACAGTAATTTATTATTTTAGTATGGTTAATATATTTTCCTTAATCATTAGTGCTATATTATCATGTTGATATACGTACTGTCTCACAGAAATGAAATTAATATATTGCGAGCCGATGATATTCTAGTTAATATATGTGATAATGTAAAAGCAATTATGTGATATTCTGTGATACTGTACAATTATTCATTGCCTGTGTATGTCATGCCATCAACTCATAGGCACCACAATGGAAATAGGAGTTAAGTCTTTTTGTGTAATCTCTGGTGTTGGTGCGCATGTCCATTTGGTGATATTAATTTATTGTACTACATGTTCTTTTAACCATGTATGTACTACATAATAAAAACTCTTATCTTATCTTATCCGGGGTGATTTTGGTGTTACTCCACACAATGTACATTAGTATATATCAAGCCCTTAATATAACATAATAATGAGTATTTCTTACTCTGTAAATACAGTACTGATATATTTATGTGTACAATCATAATTAAAACAAAACAGTTGTTATCTGTAAGTTATAATACTGATTTTCTATATTTGATTTTGGATTAAAATCGAAGGCATACTATAAGCAAAAGTAAAACTACCACAAGCAAATTCTTTGTACATAGTTGCAGAATAATTTAATGATTGATAAATATGGTGGTGTTGAAAACCCTACTGGTGAGAGCGGCATCATCTTGTAAGATTTTTAAAATCAAAAATATATACGAAGACTTTGATATAATGGTATTTTAAGTCTGTACATGTATTGAGTTAAATGTCCATTTCATTAGTGGATTCCTGTTGTTAAGTAATGAATTTAGCCATTCCTGCTTTTGTCGGAGGTGAAAGTATGATAATAAGAGGCCTGTTCACCGTTGACAATCCTTACACACAACTGAACCCAATGCACACATGCGAAAAGTAACCCCTTCACCAATTGGTGTAGCTATGTCCCCTACATGAATAGACACGAACAATGCTTCCATCAGTGCTTCCACCGATATGACAGTGTTCACTAATTAACGATAAGAAAACCAAAAAAAGAATGCTACTTGTAAAGACGATGATGAAAAACCTGAAATCACAATTGTTTCAACTGCTTCTCTCAACTTTCTTTCCAGGTAATCACTTTCTAAGGCGTTTTTGATTGAATCGATCCCGAAAAAGGCAAAGTAGAGCTCCTGTAAAAAATACTATCATTTGAGTCGGTATATAATTGTGCTTTTTTAAATGGTCCTACTATCGACACAAATTTCACGAAAACCAGACTTTTCTGTTTAATAATGTTGACGCAAATGGTCTGAAAATGCGAAAAGTTTCTCTGTGAGTAACAATAGAATAAACTAGCATACGTCAAGTAACAACTTTTATAATATTCGGGAAGTTGCTGTCTTCACAGATCTAGGCATAAAGAAGGTGAAAATATATAAAAAAAAGCCTCATCTTACAAACATAATTGTTTTATGTTTTATGTTTTATGGAGGCTGCGTTTTTGGTACGTGGCATTCCCTGTTTGATATTATTTTTGTTTTTTTACAGTATATCACTGAACAATAGGTGTTTTAATATGTTCTATGGTGACTAGAGAATCTTGCGCACAGAGTTGGAAATATCAACAGCACTTATTTACATAATACAAAAGTATGTGGTGAACTGATTGTTGAAGTGATTTTTAAATATAAAAATGTGAGCAGTTTGACAGATAGTACTTCTCTTCCTGATCTTTTGATTGGGTAGTAGATATATTTAACAATATAATAAGGGCACTTTGTCTTTTATGTACCAACAACACTTTACCATCCCAATGGTATTATCGGTAATGATTAGTTTATACTAATTTATTTTAGCTTTAGTGTGCAGAAAGCGTGTAGCTTTTCGAGTCACTTTCGAGTCCGCTTCCTGGAAAAACTAGTACTGGTGTCATATGAGGAGGTACGGTCGTGACCCCAGTGGGGCTCGAACCCGCAACCTCCAGGATGAGCGGTAGACACCTTAACTTCTACACCATAATGATTAGTAAACACTCGATTTATTGGACCAATATTGGCCAGTGTGTACTGTTAGCACCGATAAAGCTTTATTAACAGTATACTTAACAACTTTAAAAACGCAACATTTTAATAAGTCATATATTCATCATAGATTCATCTCATCATATGCAAAAGGTTGACGTTTGCAAATGGAAATAACGTTTGAATTTTGTAATGAACCAAGGAATGGCAAAAGACATGGTGTTCTTGAAATACCAAATTACTCACAAAAAACTAACAAAGCGACACAATATCTGTCAAAGCCCTGGTTGAGTTTTAAAGTCGTTAAGTATAGTATTGTTTTGCAATAAAGTATTTCAAAGGTGCTTACAATTATTAGCACACATTATGAAAATACGTCATTATTGTATTCAGATCTGAGATCAATAATTTCAAAATTATATTTACGTCTATTGTTGACAAAACTGCAACTGTTCAACAGGTCTGGATAAAATAGAGAGATGAACCCTGATTCAGTTCTGATATCTCACAGATTATGTATGACAAGGAGAAGGCTTTTAACTGTTTTAAAAAGGATAAAAGTGAAACAAATGTTAATGCTTGTAAATTTTGGAGAAATACAAATAAAGTTGTAATCAGTGATTCCAAAAAGACCTTCTTCCAAATGCTTTTGGAATACACTTAAAGACTTGGATTTACCTTCCAAGAAAGAGTCATCCTCGTCACAAGCAAATTTTATCTTGAAAAAAGTACTTGAAAGAGTGGTATATGATCAAGGTTGAGTGTAACTTTTGAATTCTAGAAAAAAGGTTACATTGTACTTTACTAATTTCAGTCAGGCTTTAGAAGTGGGTTTTCTACTAAAACGAAAAATGTACCTGCTTGATACCTTTAACTGATTTGCTCAGATTGAAAATGGATAAAGGTTTTATTGTTGACATGATACTATTGGGTCTGCAAATAGCTTTTGATACTGTAGGTCACGCAATTTTGTTTGAAAGTTCAAGGTTCTGGCCTCGGTTACGACATTTTGACATGGTTTGGATCTTACCTTTCTGATAGTAGCTTGTAGATGTCGCGGGCACATACTCTGATATGCTCCAGTAACATGTGCCGTCCCCTCGTTGGCCAATACTTGCTCAGTATATGTACAAACGTTTATTTTAAATCTCAATGAGTATTTCCTTCTCTTTAAATACAGTATTGACATATTAATGTGTACAATCATAATTTGTCGTTATCTGTAAGTTATAATACTGATTTTTTATATTTGATTTTGGTTTAAAATCGAAGGCATACTATAAGCAAAAGTAAAACTACCGCAAGCAAATTCTTTGTACAGAGTTGCAGAATAATTTAATGGTTGATAAATATGGTGGTGTTGAAAACACTACTGGTGAGAGCGGCATCATCTTGTAAGATTTTTAAAATCAAAAATATATACAAAGACTTCGATATAATGGTCTGTACATGTATGAAGGAAATGTAATGAAGTTCAGCCAAATGGTGCGTGCGGAATATATATGTCTACAAATGTGTTCTGAGACTCCATTTTGTTTACTGCAGTTGCATGCACTCTCCGTATGTTCCCTGCATCAGACAGTTAAATATTACATTTCTTTATATTTACTGTATACAGTCTAGCTTTTGTTATTGCTGTGTCTTTTCGGTAAAGTTCTCAACCTATATTATATTACTCTTACACGGGACTGAACAGTTTCCCAATTATAGTGGTCACATTTCAACTTATTACAATGTTATTTAAATGACTTCTTATTTTTTATTCTGTAAGAGATAATAAAACAAAATCATTTTAGTTCTGTTTATGAGATCATCATTTCGTGTTCATTGATATTTTATATGCGAACTTCTGTATAAGTGTACCTACAATGCTCTTTGAAAACTATATTAAACAAGAGCTGTCACTTGTAAGTGACAAAAGGTTCCAAGATAGTGACGATTGAATATGATTCTTGTGCATTCGACGACTATTCATTGCTAAATATACACATTCTCAAAGTTTGTATAGAATCAATTGCATATTGAAGCAAGGTGAGCGGAAGCAAATATAAAGAAAATAAAGGAATACAATTCACAAATGGTGCAATATATGGTTCAGGTTCTAGGGTACTGCACTTCCCTTTATAAGGTCCTAATTCAATGTATGCAATTTGAACGATTTTCCCTCACCACGTTACGAGTTCTGCTCCAGACAAGAAAATGTAAGAAAGGGGGGTAATTAAAAAACTAGACAAGGTAGAGTTATGGTTCTCTTACACTGCACATCCTCTCATTGTACTCTTTCACTGTATGACGTTTCAAGTAACTCCCTTAAATACATTTGCAGTTATATATGCTCAAGAAAGGGAGAAAAGATAATTAAATTAAAGCGCTGTTGGTGCTGAATGCTTGTGGGCTTTAGATAGCTTGGTGGATCATCTTTTGAATGAATTGTATATCAATGTCTTTATCTCTGTCGGAAGGTAGGAAAATTATATATATTTTTAGAATAAATATATTTAAGTGAATATAGATGTAATCGTTCGTAAATAAGGTTTTCAGGGAAATTACATCATAAATTTAAAAATCAAACTTCAAACTCTTATATCGAGCTTCGTACGTTCCGTAAATATCCGCACTTTTCCGTGATATGCATATGGTTAACACAAGTTGAAATTAAGGTAGTACACTGTTTCAAACCTTGATAAACTTAATATTTGCATAATCTATATCTGATAAATGACTAGTGTGCAAAATTTGAAGACGTTTCAAAGTTTGATTAAAAAGATGTATTGTTTTTGTTGCCCCACCCCTACTAGAAATACTGGCATTATTTAAAACTGCACTAAAAGTTTGGAAGTATTTATTGCGTTGCGCCTTAGTGCAACGCATGTTTGGGGTCACGTGGTGAGGTGGCAATGATCAATTTATCATCATATCAGAAGCAGTGAATAAATTCGTTTATAATACTGAAAAGACTCTGGTGAAGTTACTGACATTGTACTATATTCCAGTGGTAAACAGTGCAGTAATCTCAATTTTCTACAAAAGCGCAGTTATTTTATTGATAAATTTATGAATTATCGTGTTTTATATTAAACAATATTTTAGTTTGTTTCTTTCGGCAATTAACAGCTTATTTCGGTTAATAATTAGGTTGGGGGTAAAAAGCTGACTAGAGCACACCAGAACCCAAAAAAGGCCAAACGTGCCTGAAACTTTATTATATTATTTCGCTATTACAAATATCTGCATTGAGTAAATGTTTAACCAAGCTTGATTTTTAATTGTTAAACTGTTGTATTTGTAATAATAATAAGCACCAAGAGCAGTGTCGAATAATAACTACTTTTAAAACAGATAGTCGGCGCAATATTTAGTATATGAAAGCCAAAGTTTTATAGCAGAAATTAATTTTTTCAGTCGGAAGGCGCCAAATGTCACAAAGTGAGAAAAAAGGAACCTTGACCGGGATTCGAGCCCATGTACCTTCGGTTGCAAAGTTTTTATACTGAATGCTCTCCCGACTGAGCTAACCACACTTGTCAAGTTTATTGTCGCCGCACTCAAGTGCGGCGGACTGTCTGGAATGGGATATTTTTTTGTACGTGGAGGGGCACGTGACTTAATTTTTTTCCCAAGATTATCCGATGCAAGATCAGTTTACCCACTGACAGTAAAGTTTTACAGAAAAAGTATTTTTAATATTTTTATTGTTTTATCTAAAAAAGTTAAATCTTTTAATTTATTCCCTCATGTGGTGCACGATTTCAAATGGTCAAGGTCTATTTTGATCGATAAAATATTTGAAACCAGTCTACGGAAAGTGAATCATAATTTATTTTTAGAAAGTTAAAAATAGTTCTCACGTGATGTAAACACTAAAGCTATCCGCTCCGTATATACAAAATTAGCTGACAACTCAGCTGTTTTAACGCAAGGTCAGACGACTTTACAGTTTTAAATGGGGCTATTCCCCGTCTATTTTTATCGAGTAAATGTTACCAACTACTTATCACTATATGAAACTTCTATGTAAAATTCCCGATATATAGTAAGGTTTAACAACTGATTAAATGTTTGTTGTTAAATAAAATGTATAAGATTGCATATATTAAGAAAGCTAAGATCGTAGGCTTTCCAATGATGCATATATTGTGACAATATCACAAGAAACCATGTCAGACAGACAGTTTACAAATAGCTTATTTTCAATTCATTATAAGCGTAATACAGTCAGTTTATCCAAAAATCAAGGGAGATAACTCTCAACTTCACTCGATACGCTTCGGATATCTACGCTGTACAGTTTCAAAGTATTAACTTGGAGCACTCTTCTGATACTGTTATTCGAAAAGTTTTCTTACAACGGTACGATCTGTGTATGTTATATACTCGCGATGTTTTCACAAAACGTTGATTCAGCTGGGTCATTTTCAAGAAAACAGAAACAGAAAATACAAACTAAACTATTTTTATTGTCAGTGTAATACTTTTGGATATATATTTCTTTTACATATTACGCAACAGCATTTTACAAAAATTGAAATGAATCACGTCTTGAAGTGGTCATATTTTGATGGGAGAACTTATTTATTATATATTCTTTATAACACTCTTTGTAACATGTTAATGCGCAAACAAAATTTAACAGTATTATCATTTTTTAGTTTAAACATATTTTATTCCCAAATATATACAATTGTACATACAGATTAACAGATACATAATTATACAAAGAGAAAAAGGATGAGAATGAATGACAATATACTGTCTTATTTGATTCTTCTCCTTACTTTCGGTCAAAAGCGAGCTATATATACGACTGTGCCGAAAAAAGTTTTAATTTGTAATAGAAACTATAAAGTCCACCGCACGCATCTGTTTGATTATTATATCATGTGAATAAACGTCCGTGGTTCACCGTAACTTATGTGCTACCGAGTTTTGATTGTGATATTTATACGGTCAGGCCAAAGACTCACTTTTTGAATAATAAATCGACCCCAGCATTTCTCCCATAATGCTGTTAAAACAGAGTAATTCATGTCTAAAGGGAGAACTTCTTGAAGGAGATGCAATCCTCCTATTTTGCCAAACGGTGTTATTTTTTTGTATGTCAAAATAGGGTATAGCTGTGGATTAGGCCACGAGTTATAGCAACATCAGTAAACGGCCCTCTCCAGTACGATGCTTATGAATATGATGGCAAAATGGTTGTGCAGAAGATTTTGTTTTACATAGAAACTTAGCAATGTAAAACAGAAAGTTCAATATTTCTTTTTTTAAAGGTCCATTACTAACACCAAATCGAATTTCCTTTTAAATTAGGAATTGTAACAGGGAAATACAGTTTGAAACTGGCTTCTGAAACTTTACAATAGCCGTAGAGTATTTCCCTTTTTGAAATACTGCTGTAGAAAAACGAGTGAATGTTTGTGTGTTTCCTTAGATTGACCTGGATGGTCTTTTTGTCATACCTTCGCTTTCTTGAATGTTTGTAAACAGTCAGGCATATACTTTGCACATCATTGGAAGTAAAGTTCTTCAATTATAATTCAAAATAAAATATTATGGAAAAAGAAGATTGTTAAAACATGTTGAAATGAGTTAAAGCGTAAAAGGTTAAAACAACTACTGTATACTTTAGTTGGCATGGGTTTGGCAAATACTAAGATGATGCATATGGCTTGTTAACATTGTTTAGACTTCTAAATAATTTGGTAGGGAGATTTCTACAAGATTGTGGTATATCTTGTAGTACATAACCAGTTTGGAGACTAGGCGCCTGTACTCAAGGGTGTAACTGCCTAGGGCGATATGTATATATGTTACCCTGGTGTATCCGGAATAATAATTTCTGACCTATCTGAGTGACCATTCCAGCTTTTGTATGTTTACATGTGTGTGCAGCGACCATACGGATGATGCGTAGTCTAAATGCGGTCTGACCAGTGTTTTGTAAGCAGATGATTTGGTATTTCCAAGCTTTATTTATTTATGTTACGTTTGAGGAAGCGTAGTATTCTGTTTGCATTTGTTGATATTCGGGAGATATTTGTGTTTCAGCTGAGGTCTTGACTGAAGTCTGCACCACATTATTTTGCATATTTAAATGGGGAAAGTGTTTGACCATGAAGCTTATGAGGGAATTATATTAGCTCTCTGCAACGTGTGATATGGGGGACATATCACTTACTCTTAGGTTGAATTCCACGTCCCAGTCCCTTCGTCCCCAATTTCCTAGTTTAGAAAGATGATCATTTTGTAACAACCTTTGACAATCAGAAAATGATGTTACTACAAAATAAATGACTCTATCATCACCACCTGAAAGGTAACCTTGTCAGGGAGATCGTTTATGTAAAGTATGAAGAGCAGAGGTCCCAGGACAGAACCCTTTGGGATCCCGGTTGTAGCAGGGACTTGACCAGACTTACTTCCATTAACCTCTACTGACTTGGATCTACCTATTAAAAAGAACTGGATCCAAGACACTGTTCGAGAGTTTGGCCATGTAGTAAATATTTGGATTAAAATGGATTCTTGACCTTGTGATATTTAGCAGTCTGTACATTAATTGTGAGGGGTTAAATGTCCCCGAGTATTCACATTCGTTCATTTTGAAATATAAACTGCGTTCCGTTATTTATATTCACCTTTTAATTTTAATTCGTGTTCCGTATCATTCTGATCCGTTTCGGATGTTGATAGTTAGCTCACTGAAGATTATCCGGTTGATTTTTCGGAACGCATTATACACGTGTTAAATTACGCAAACATGGGTATCAATCTTGGAGATGTATTTCCAAACTTTGATGCTGAAACAACAGCTGGAAAAATAAAATTTCACGATTGGCTGGGAGATAGGCAAGCATATTTTTTATTACTTTTGGTAGAGTAGTTTATCAATCGAATCAAAGCGCTGAAAGTACGTATGTCGTAAACTGCACAGTCGGGCTTCAAAAATTAAACATTTACAGTGTTCCCACTCTCGTAAAATATTACGTAAATCACGCAAAAAAAATAAATATCGCGCAAATAATTTTCACCACGTGCGAGATCGCGCGCATACGAAAATGCTGAGGACGATTTGGATCAGCTGGAATCCCCCAATATGTTCTAAAAATAGATCATGGAAACTCGGCCAATCGGTCCGCATAACTGCTGGTGATTTACCGTTGACGTCAGGAAATGTAGACGGGTTTGATATTCGAATGCTCTGGGAATTAATATTAGCACTTTAAAAGTGTGACCAATCTAATCCGGGCTTCGTCTGCAAAAATGTGGCAAACAAAGCATTGTGTTTTGCTTCACGGCGAATAAAATAAATGATGCCCAACAACAAAGTGAAGAGTTACCATCCATAAGTTCTGAAACAACTACAGTAGTGTTAAAAATCGGAAAAAAGTACCCGAAACGGTTTCATAACAAGTGGTTGCCACGAGTTGTAAAAATTTTAAACGGTCGCCGCTTGTGTATCATCTAATTTTCATACCCCCAAAAATTGAGATTTACCCCATCTTTTTGTGTCCAGGGGGTAAGTATACCCTTGAAAAAAATACTGAGTGGGAACACTGATTTAACATTCTGTTACATAGTTCAGAAGTGAATAAAAATCATCTTGAAATATGTTACTATATTCATTTAGAAATCACTGAAAAACGTATTTTTGAAGAGTTTCGGTAAACTACAAATCTTGATGTAAGTTTCTGGGACAACAGTTTTATAACTATGAACTGTAATTTGTACACAGGAATCGGAAATATTGTCAAAATTCTACAAGTTATGTTTATCTTTTACTCATCACTCACTAAAATAACTTCTTTAAGTTATTTTTCACTCATGATAACTCATTCAAGTTATTTTCGTTCAAATAGTATAAAGATTTAACATCATTTCATTTTTTCAACAAGAATATGAATTTTCTGGGGAGTTATACATTTTTTTTCTATTTCTTTCATCAATGAACTTCAGAATTATGAAATAAAATCTGTTAAGCCACCACAAAACCTTCTTACCTCAGGGCTTTGAAGTAGGACATTCTTCAGGTCATCTCTAAGACAATTTTGGCAATAAATCCATTATGTCAAATTGAAAAGTCATTACTGTCAGCTATAAAGAACGAACCTGCATTTTTTTCTCTTATCTAAAGGTTTTTGCAGAGGTAATCTGCTAGGAATTACAGTGGTTTCGTCGACCCCCCGTTTCGTCACTAAGGATTTATGTTGCCAGTTCGTCACCAAGGTTTTGTATAAGATAAATATAACAATAGGATTTCACACCTACTTAAAGGTAATTACTCAAATGATAAATCAAAGTTCGCACAGTTAAATGAGAATACCATTTTCATTTACTGCACAAAATTTGATTAAAAAACATATTTCATTTATCGGTTTAAAATTCGATTTTACATCTTAATAATTATTAATAAAAAATAAACAATGTGTTTGACTCATCGAATTAAGATTTAAATAATTATTTGTCTTTTTTTTCCGATATAATGGCTGAGTGTGTGTTTGTTATTTATAGTTTGATTAGTATGTTATTTTTGTCATTTTCCGAATAAAAGTTTTATAACTATAACTTGTTTTGTATATTTTGACACTGCTAATACTCCCTTAACTCAATCCATTTTTAAATTCAAATTGATTTATGTGACTGATAATAGTCAACTAATTACTTAATTTGGGTGAAAAAAAATGTTCATAATAACCTGATGCATCCTATAATTACGTGTAACGACAACGTTAATTGGTTTGTTTGATCCCATTTATGTCAAACTAACAATTAGATATACAATTAAATAAGAGTGACGAAACCACAACCTCTTTTGTACACAAAACTCATGGTGACGAACTGGGAGGTCGACGAAAACACAACCACCCTCTGCTAGTAATGAAGAAATTCAAGAAAAACTGAAATTTTGAATAGTACATGTAACCTGTATAAGTTATTTTCAGAAATTCCCATTATTTTGGTCAGCTTTCAAGGGAAATAATTCTTTCAGCAAAGGGAAGTAATTTTATTAACAAAATATTTCAAATATCACTTACTGAAGTTATTTTCAAAATAACTTAAACAAGTTATACCCCTGACTGGTTGTAGTGAAAATGACTTGGACTGCAGTGAAAATAATCGCTTACTTCATGAATATTTTCTATTTATGCATGGAGCAGCATAATATATGTGTAATCAATTCTGATAAATACATTTTAATATTAAATTTAATTTTTCCCAGGTTTTAATTATTGATATAGTCCCAATTACTGATAATATTCACTGCAGTCTCAGTCATTTTTGCTACAATAACAACAAACACAACATGGAGCCTCGGACGTCAATAGGATCTTTAAATATCCTTAAAATATAACTGAAACATATGGCAAGGATAAAATATTGACATTTTCGATTTATTATAATCATTCTAGAGCCCATTTTGTTTGCAGTCTTGATCGTTTTGCCGTTAATAGGGCATTAAGGTTTGACCTAGAAAAGTGACGTTTCATTCCTTGTGTTTTTGTTTAGTGACATTTAGCTCTGACCGTACGGATGCCAAAACCTCATGAAATAGTGATAATATTTCCGATTCCTGTGAATTTGTACTTTTTTTTGGAACTTCTACTTTCAGTTTCCATATATTTTATATGTGAGATAGCCCCAGTGCAACAATCTGTACCCCGTATTTTCATTTTGGTTTCTTTAAAATGAATTGATATGTGCTTTTTCTATGAATCTGATTCTGGATAGTCCAAATGTATAGACATGGTGCTTGTTTCTTGTTTATCGTTATTAAATGTTCATTTTTAGCACACCTGGCAGAGTGAGCTATTAGGATCGCTCACCTTCCGGGATCCATTGTATGTCCGTTCACACTGACTTTCCTTCAAACGACATCTCTGGAACTACTTGGCCAATGTTGACGAAACTGGGCAGGGATGTTCCTTGCATGCAGCCCTATCCTAGTTTTCAAACAATTCCATTCCATGCAGAACTCTGGTTGCCATGGTAATGGATAGGAGAAATCTTAAAAAAAATATTCTCAAGAACAGGAAAGCCCAGATCTTAGATATTTGGCATGTGGCATTGCCTAGTGGACCTCAACCAATTTAAGATTGTTCAAATTATGAACTAAGGGTCAAAATTGACACCACCTGGAGGGTAACTTGATTTTACATATAGGCTTATATAGGAATGGCCTTAAAAATCTTTTCTGAAACCACAAGGCCCAGAGCTTAGATATTAAGCATCTGGCATAACCTAGCGGACCTCTACTAAGATAATTCAAATTATGACACCTGGGTCAAAATTGACCCTGCCAAGGGGTGACTTGTTTTTACATAAGCTTATGCAGGAAAAACTCATAAACCACAAGGTCTAGAGCTTTGATATTTAGCATGTGGCATTGCCTAGTAGACGTCTACAAAGATTGTTCAAAATATGACCCCTGGGTCAAAATTGACCTAACCTGGGGATCACTTGATTTTACATAGGCATAAAGGAAAAACTTTAAAAATCTTCATCTCTGAAACCACACAGCCAATTAAGAGCTTACATATTAAGTGTGTGGCATTGCCTAGTTGACCTCTCTAAGATTGTTCAACTCGTAACCTGCAGGCCTAGATTGACCCTACCTGGGTTGTCACTTGTTTAAAACATAAATGCTTATATTAAGGAAAACTTTGAAAAAAATCTTCTTGTCTAGAACTGCTATAGGCCCAGAAATTAGATGTTTAGAATTTAGCTTTATGTAGTGGAGCTCTACAAAGATTGTTTAAAATCAGAACCTCCAGGTCAAAATTGAGCCTTTCTGCTATTGATGACCTTGTATTATAGCCAATGATAGCGAGGTGAGCCACATAGGGCCATCTTGGTCCTCTTGTTTCATTGATTTTTCTGAAAGTCCTAGGAATTTAAATTTTTAGTATGATGGTTAATAAGAATTCACACAAAAAATTATTAAAAAGTTGCTTGCACCAGTACTCTTTCCTGAATCCTTATTGTAAGGATTATCATGATTATTGTAAGGTTTCATAATTATAATTGGAATGTAAAAGAAAACATACCTAAAATCTGGCAACTATAACCTGTAACAGAAGTATTTTTATGGACTGTTTTAGTGCTGCTATTTCTATGTACATTTGTAGACTTTGCATGGAAGTAAATTTGAAAGAGCTACTTCAATGTCCAAAAGTGAGATTGCGTAATCCCCCTCCCCCCCCTGCAACCCTCACCAGCCTGCTTAGTGCTGTGCTTTAATCATATTATTTAAGCACTCCCAAGATACTATAGAAACATTACCATATAGGCATATTAGAATAGTTGTTAATACACAGTCATTTACATGTATGTAGTTTGTTGCCAGTTCTGATATTTGCGATACATGTACATTTAAATGAATAAACCTGTAATATTAAAACCTTATTACAAAGTTTTTTTTAGTATGCCTTCATAATTATTAAATTGTATGAAATTTAAGAAGATCTGTGTTGTGCATTTGAAGTGCACAGTTTTATTTTATTTTACATGCTGTTGGCTGTGTCATAAATCAGTATAAAAAACTTTATTAAGGTCAGTGTAAATGATCTTATACAGATATATTGAATTACCCCGTAGTATTATATTTAAATGTAAGGCTGCGAACCTCTTAAGTACTGGTGTACTGGTGTGGCAAATTGTCTGTATCATGTATCAAGGTATTCAAACGTTAAACAAATAAATTATGCGAGTGTCTAAAAAAAGATAAACCACATGAAGTTATCCCCAATTTCATTAAAATCCTATCCTAATTTACGCTCCTCTCCTTACAGTTAGCGAAGCGAAGATACTGAGTCTGATTTTAATGAGATTGAGTTATCCCTAAACACGTCGTAACAAGACTTATATACAGAAGAATTAATGCAGTACGTGATTTTAAACACGTTACAACAACAAGACTTATATACAGAAATTTATATTAATGCAGTACGTGATTTTTGCCCATATTTATTTGGGTTTGGAGAAGTTAGTTACATTCCTAGATGAAAATCGTAGTTTTTTCTCAAAATTTTCAATGAAAAGAATTTGATGAATTTGAGCCTTTAGGCAGTAAAAAATATTTAAAGTCCCAGGATCACTTTGAATTTACTGATATAGTACTGTACAGTATAACATAAACTTTTTGGTAGAATGTTCTAATCACTTTTAAGAGCTTTAAACTTGTAAATGTGATCCTGGGACTTTAAAAAAGCTTAGCAAATAGCAATTCAAGATAAGAAGGATAAAGAAGCCTTTCACCATGGTTGGTTGATGCTATTAAGTATTGGTATAGTTAATTAAGAAGAAATTCTCGAAGTTAGACATTTAATTGTTGCTGAAAATTCTCAGGTTAGGGCAGCAGACAAGGTACCCATGGTAACATTAATGTATATAGACTACAATGTATATAGTTATTATACGGATACACTTTTGCCAAGTGAGAAAGTAAAGGACCCTTTTTAAGCACTCATCGAACATAACAATGACATATCCAAGCTTATAACATTATCTGTTCCCTATCTGTATCTTTGAATTGTTGCCATTTATTATTTTTATCCCCGCTATTCTTTAGGTATTGTCCTAAGTCCAACTGTTGTGCTTTTCTTTCCGGAGCCATATCTTTGTAAATGAAGTGGTATAAGTCCATCCTCGTATAAGATGGGAACTCAACTTTGCCTCAATATCAACATTGTTTTTGCCAAGATCCTCTTATAAGACGGGTAAAATAATTTCGAGAATTTCTGCGGAAAAAAAAGCCAACTTGAAGTAAACTAAATTCATGGTATATAAAAAGCAACAGAAATGGGACAAAACAAATCACCCATTATTCATGTTATTCGAAACAGATTAAGAAATCTCGCCGACATCGGCCATATTTGTGATGCCATTTTCATAACAAAATTGGGATAAGTGCTTCGTTAAACAGATAAAAGCTGTTACGAACAGAAGTAATATCAGATCTCTTTTATTAATAATGGGTAAGACAGATTTAAGATTTAGATAACATGTGAAATAGTTGTGCACATCTACAACAATTGTCCCGTTTTGGTAAGTTAAGATTGACCTTGACCTTTTGGAGTTAGACCTACTATTTTCTAATATTATGACAAGTATAATTTTACAAACACATCAAAGTATATCATACCCTAGAGGAAATTGTGAAGTTCCATCCAGGGGGCATTCGGGTGGGGATGGGGGAGAGACAGTTTTGTTTTTGTTGTAAAAATGACCTGTAGTTTTGATTTTCATACTGATTTTTGCATTATATTTCACAGTTGGGGAATTCTGTTCTCTCACCCAGCAGATTACACACCTGTTTGCACAACAGAGCTCGGCCATGCTAGCAAGGTCAGTGCACAGTTCGTTAAAAAGGGTGTGAAGTTGATAGCTCTCTCATGCGACAGTGTCGAGGATCACAAGGGCTGGACCAAGGTATAATATTATGATTATCCCATTTTAAAGTAAAGACCCACCTCAGTGGTTGAATGGTTAAGGTCCTTGACTTGAATTTGTTATTTTTAACCTCTCACAGTTTGAGCCAATTTTTACAGAGTCGTCTCGTAATGTTAGAAAGTTGGCAATTTCTTTCTCAGATGGAGTCCAGGTCTGGTACTTACCAGGAAGTGAAGTTAGGTTAGGTACCCTTCTGTAAATAACTTACAATTCAATTTTTGTATGGTTGAAAATTTTTACATTTAATCCATAAAAAAGCATAGACATGGTAGAGGGGTAAAATGGTAACTGTCCTGTTGTCTGTCAGTCTGTCCTCTAGAAATTTTCTTCAATGTTGGAAAAATACCTCAAATAGTTTTTCTGCAACATTTTTCACTGGCTTTGCATGGTTCTTTTAAAAAACATCATAATTATGCAGTTGCAATTAATTCTGGGAGCTTCAGGAGGATTCAACCAAATTTATCGAGTTACAACACTTTTTAGTAAAATTTCGCAAGTATAAAATGTTCAGACAACTTGGTCTCATTATTGTATACTATCATTTTGTAGACTTTGCACATTCCAAGCGCATATATCATATGAAACTTAATGCCGTCAATCTTAAGTTAATGTTAACTATACGGTAATAGGATCTTCAAAAAAGTGTGTTAGGCTTTACAAATGGTATGTTAGATCAGTGACTTTATAACAGTCCAAACACGTTAAATGAATTTATCTGACATTAAATACACCAATTTATGTTTTTTTTGGTAGATTCATTTTACCTTAGGTCATTGGGCATAATACCATGCAATACAAATTTTATTTAATGTCAGTATTTCATAAACAAAAAACATTAGCTATTGATAGAAGCTATTGACCGACTAGTACATCAAATACACATTTAGTTATTTACAGTTATTTGATCAAACAGACAAATGTGTGTTGAAGAGTATTGCCTAAAAATAGAAACTGTTAAATTGTTGATTTTTAGCTCTACTGGATGAAGTCTAGCAGAGCTCATGTCATAGTGGTTTGTCCTTTGTCTGTCTGTCTGTCTCCTTTATGACACTTTTCATTTGACTTTCAATACACTTGTTCTGGTGGTTGCCTGCAACCTGTAGATGATCCCTATTATTTTGGGGTCAGTGGGTCAAAGGTAAAGGTCATAGTGACATTTGTTAGCTTTTCCTTGAAAACGTTCCAAAATATTTTCACAAAACTTACTCAGAACAGTCCAGTAGAGAAATACTGGCCCACTTCGAAATTTTTTTTTGCTCAATATCCTTAGATCTACATCAATGTCATAGGATGAGTGGTCGTACTGAGTAGATGATCCCTACTGATTTTGGGCTCAGTGGGTCAAGGTCAAGGTCACAGTGACCTGTTAGCTTTTTCCTTGATAACATAGTTCCCATTAATGTGAAATATTTTGGAAAACAGTAAAGATGGCTTTTTTCAAAGCCATATTACTGCATCAGGAGAATTTAAAAAATCCTCCTTTATGTTACACATAAATTATATCGTACACAAATTGTAGGCTTAATCTGCAGACACGTAACTTTCTTTCACACCTTTTGATTACGCTATTTTTCACAATAACTTCACTTCCTTCTCCAATAGTGTGTTATAACACCAAATAAAGAAACCACGAGGCAAAGTGGGCCAGTAGGACCAAATTACACTGGCAACGCTTGTCTGGTTTATATGTTTAGCTACTGGCATTTTACACAATTTGTGGCTAAATAATCATAATATTTGGACAAAACTCTGACTGGGTATTGCAGTCAGGTAAAACAAAACTCCCTATCTTTTCAGATTTTGTTAGGTACCAGTATGCATGGGAGTCATACTGGGGTCTTAGCAAGTTCACCCAGGGAGAAATCCCAGGGTTTTCAGCCAGGACTGCAAACATTTAATCTAAATGAGAAATCTTCATTCTTTCTAAAAACAACAGTTTAATATAAAATGCAAACTGAGCCTTAGCCATGATTTTGGCAATTTTAAGCCGATGCCATTTCCATTTTTAGCTCGACTTTTCGAAGAAAAGGGGAGCTATCCTACTCGCGTCCGCCTCGGCGTTGGTGTCACACCTTGGTTAAGTTTTTCGTACCACCCCACTTTATTTCAAAACTATTAGAGGTATGGCTTTGAAACTTACCATACTTGTTTACCATCATAACCTCCATCTACAGACAAGAGGACATAACTCTGTCAAGGTTTTTGACAGAATTATGGCCCTTTTTGACTTAGAAAGTGTATTGAGCTTGGTTAAGTTTTTCGTACCACCTCACTTTATTTCAAAACCATTAGAGGTATTGCTTTGAAACTAACCATACTTGTTTACCATCATGACCTACATCAACAGACAAGAGTATATAACTCTGTCAAGGTTTTTGACAGAATTATGCCCCTTTTTTACTTAGAAAATACATTGAATATGGGTAAAATCCACTTATTGTCTTAACTCTTTGAGATATTGCTTTGAAACTTTGAATGCTTGTTTAAATCATTACCCCCATCTGTAGGCAAGAGAAGGTAACTCTGTCAGGGATTTGTTTTAAAAATCAAGGCCCTTTATCGACTTAGAATCTTGGTTAAGTTTTTCGTACCAGTCCACTTTTTGACTAAACTGTTTGAGATATTAATTTAAAAGTTGGAATACTTGTTTACCATCATGATCCTCAAACATGGGCAGGAGAAGGTAATTCTGTCAAGGATTTTATTTGAATTATGGCCCTTTTTGACTTGGAAACTCGGGTAAAATTTTCATTCTTGTCCACTTGTTGACTTAACCATTTGAGATATTACTTTGAAAGTTGGAGTACTTATGTACCATCATGAGACCTATCTGTAAGCAAGAGAAGATAACTCTGTGAAAATGTTTCTTGATTTGTACTTAGAAATTCCTAGTTAAAGTCTTGTGTGCCCTTAACTGTCAAAGTTTTGTTTTATTGGCAAGCACTAAAAAAGTCAAGCGCGCTGTCCTACTGACAGCTCTTGTTAAAAGAGAGTTGTTCAGTGTGGTATTTTTTGAAAAAAGTTCTTGAACAGGGATTTTGTTTTCACCAACTTTGCAAGATTACTTAACACACCCAGGGCTAGCATAGGCCCATTTTTCCTTGGGGCATTTGTTACTGTGTTGCACTGTTTGTGTAGCACACAAAACATTTTAGTCTTTAAAAGTTTTAGCCGATATGATTTAGTTTTTAGCCAATTTCACTATTTTGAAGCCAATATTGGCATTAGCTAATGCCAGAGCTAAGTGTTATTATGCGCACGTTGTAGTTATTGACAATGATTGTGTTAGAGAAACTGTTTGAAAAGAGCTTTGTCTTTATTAAATAGAATTGCATCACCTTTATTCACCTTCAAATGGTCAAGGTTAAGTATGTAAGATGTTGATAAAGGAAAGCCATTATCAGAATTAACCTTGATATAGGAGTCAGGTATCTGATAAACATGACAGAATATGATAGTGGAAGTGCCACCGTTGATAAAAATAATCAGATGCTATAGTTATTGATGATAAAAACTGTTCAAGTAGAAACAAATACTTGGGTTTTGTCTCTTATTCATGAATTTTTATTATTGTCATTTATCTCATGTATGACCTTTTAAACACACATGATATACCGGTACATGATTTTATACTTTTAAATCATGGGTGATCAACCAAAACATTTTACTCTATGAAAATCATTGTAGTAGTTTTCGTTTTGAAATAATATATAGGTAAGTGTTCATGAAAATAAATTGGTCAGGCGCATCACATTCCATTCGACCATCTTATGGTAGTAAATGTATCAAAATGAACATTAACCTATTTAGTGTTTGAAATTTTTCTTTTTTAAATCGACAATACTCCCCTATTTACTGACTCGGAACATAGTAAAAACTGTTGTTGATTTACTAAAGTTAGTAGTTCAAGTGGTAGTTGTATCAACACTGTGCTGCGATTAACCAAAAAATAATTTCAAACACAAAGCTGGAGATACAGGGGTAATCCCTACATCTAGCATATTATATTCCCCATATATAACGAAATATATAAATAATGTGTTAAATGAAGGTAAAATGATCAATAGATACAATTTTATTTAAAAGAACAATTTATATCTAAAAGTGCCTGCGACATTTTAACACAAATAATCAACATAGAGACGCTATCCACACATTAATTGTTCAACAACTTTGCTTAGATAGTTGATTGTTTTTTAAAGCTGAGCACTCGCTCTCGGATTTTGGTGAAAAAATAAAGTTCCCCAAACTCTCTGAAAATATCCAATGTTAGAACGGCTAGTCATATAAAAAGGTCCCAGTTTAATTTGCTGTCAAGTACATCATTCTGTATACTTGAAATGATATGCTTCCAAATAAAAAGGCGTTACAAACGCTTATGAAATTCCAATATACATGTACATTTAACCATATAGCGTAACAGTGCCTTTAAACCAAACCCCATTAACATTTTCAATTGAATTATGGAAATTGCTGCCTAGAAATACTTTTGCTTTAGCTCAACTATTCAAAGATTAAGGAGGCTATTGCACTAGCCCCGGCGTCTGCGTTGGTTAAAGTTTTTTATAAAGTCAAATATCTTGAATACTATCAAAGATATTGACTTGAAACTCAAAGTATATGTTTTCCGTCTACATCTACACTTGAGGAAACAATCCCCATAACTCTGTTTTGATTTTTGAGAGATTTATGCCTCTTTTTAGCTCAAGTGAGCATGAAGTGCTAAGGTGAGATATTGTGATCACCTGATGTCTGTCGTCTGTCTGTCGTCTGTCTGTCCACACTTAACCTTGTGTATGCAAAAGAGGCTGCATTTTACACTGGATCTTCATGAAACTTGGTCAGAATGACAACTTTGACAAAATCTAGGTAGAGTTCGAATAAGGGTCTTCTGGGGTCAAAAACTAGGTCACAGGGCCAAATCATAAGAAAAACCTTGTGTATGCAATAGAGGTTACATTTTTCAAACTGCCAGAGTGAGCTATTAGGATTGCTCACCGTCTGTGTCTGGAGATATTTAGCATGTAGCAAAACCTAGTGTACCTCTACCAAGATTGTTCAAATCATGACCCCCGGGTGAAAATCGGGTCACTTGTTAGCTCACCTGAGCATTTAAGCTTGACAGTGTATGCAATAGAAACTGCATTTTTCGCTTGATCTTCATGAAACTTGGTCCGAATCACAGCCTTGATGAAATCTAGATAGATTTCGAATATGGGTCATCTGGGGTCAAAAACTATGTCAAGAGGTCAAATCATAGAAAAACCTTTTGTATGCAATAGAGGCTGCATTTTTCATTGGATCTTCATGAAACTTGGTCAGTATGAAATCTAGGTCCAGTTCGAATATGGGTCATCCGGGGTCAAAAACAAGGCCACAGGATCAGATCATAGAAAAACTTGCAATAGAAACTGCATTTTTTACTTGATCTTCATGAAACTTGGTCAGAATGACAACCTTGATGAATACTAGACTCATATAATGGAATCCTGTATATATACATACATTCGTGTCTGGACTGTAACTTTGTCATGCATTGAAGGATTTTAAAATAACATCCCAAAAATATTCAGCACATCAAGATGATGTGTCGCGTGCAAGACCCAAGTTCCTACCTAAAAGGTCAAGGTCACACTTAGAGTTTAAAGGTAATGGAAAACTGTATGCATGGTAACTCTGTCATGCATGGAAGGATTTTAAAATTACATGGCACAATAATTGTTGAGCACATGGAGAGGACACAGACTGTGAGACACCTCTTTCAGGGGCATTCGTCACTTATTAGGGACAGCTCTTGTTCTTTAGTTATCCCCCTGCCGAAGGCGAAGGGGATATTAGAAATGGTCTTTGTCCGTCCTGCGTGCCGTCCCAATTTTGTCCGGAGCATAACTCCAAAAGTAGTACCGAGATATTTTCTCAAACTTCATACACTGACAGAGCACATTGGGAGGAAGTGCAGTGTGTAAGAACAATAACTCTACCTTGCCTACCTTTAGAGTTATTCCCCTTTATCAGATTTACTTGAAAACCTTTGTCCGGAGCATAACTCCAAAAGTACTTGAGGGATTTTCTTCAAACTTAATACACTGACATAGCACATTGGTAGGAAGTGGCAGTGTGCAAGAACAATAACACTACCTTGCCTACTTTTAAGTTATTCCCTTTATCAGATTTACTTTAAAAGTTTTGTCCAGAGAGCATAACTCCAAAAAGTACTTGAGGGATTTTCTTCAAACTTAATACACTGACATAGCACATTGGTAAATTTTGCAGTGTGCAAGAACAATAACTCACCTGCCTACTTTAGTTAGATAGAAAAATATCATACCTATACTGATAATGAACATTAATATAATTTTGCAAACCTTCTCTTCATTGCCTTATTCTTTTTCCACTTACTTGAAAACTGTACTCTGCATGACCATAACTATAATTATTATGGCTTTTTAAGGATTTCCTCTCACCAAGTAAAATGTACGAAAGTACAACCTTCAGGTAACTTCTTCCTGGCGGGGGGATTAACCATGTGTAACATGGCTCTTGTTAATTTTATTATGCCCCGGAGGTGGCATATTTAAATACCGTCTGTCCGTCCGCTTCTACATTTTTTCTGCGCTGTCTAGGCTTCTCTTTTTCATGCATTGAAGGATTTTAAAATAACTTGGCACAAATGTCTAGCACATCAAGACGACGTGTCACGTCCAAGACCCATGTCCCTACCTCAAAGGTCAAGGTCACACTTAGAGTTTGAAGGTAATGGAATCCTGTATATATGCACATTTTTGTGTCCGGACTGTAACTTTGTCATGCATTGAAGAATTTTAAAATAACCTGGCACAAATGTCTAGCACATCAAGACGACGTGTCGCCTGCAAGACCCACGTCCCTACCTCAAAGGTCAAGGTCACACTTTGAGTTTGAAGGTAATGGAATCCTTTATATATGCACACATTCGTGTCCGGACTGTAACTTTGTCATGCATTGGAGGATTTTAAAATAACTTGGCACAAATGTCTAGCACATCAGGACGATGTGTCACCTGCAAGACCCACGTCCCTACCTCAAAGGTCAAGGTCACACTTTGAGTTTGAAGGTAATGGAATCCTTTATATATGCACACATTCGTGTCTGGACTGTAACTTTGTCATGCATTGGAGGATTTTAAAATAACTTGGCACAAATGTCTAGCACATCAGGACGATGTGTCACGTGCAAGACCCACGTCCCTACTTCAGAGGTCAAGGTCACACTTAGCGTTTTAAGGTAATGGAATCTTGTATATATGCACACATGTGTGTCCGTACTATAACTTTGTCATGCATTGATTGATTTAAAAATAACTTGGCACAAATGTGTAGCACATCAGGCCAATGTGTTGCGTGCAAGACTCACGTCCCTACCTCAAAGGTCAAGGTCACACTTGGAGTTTATAGGTAATGGAATCCTGTATATATGCATACATTTGTGTCAACTCTGTTCTGTAACTTTGTCATGCATTGATTGATTTTAAAATAACTCGGCACAAGTGTTCAGCACATCAAGACAATGTGTTGTGTGCAAGAACCATGTCCCTACCTCAGAGGTCAAGGTCACACTTAGTGTTTAAAAGTAATGGAATACTGTATGCATGGTAACTCTGTCATGCATGTAAGATTTTAAAATTACATACCACAATTATTGAGCACATGGAGAGGACAAAGACACCTCTTTCGGGGGCATTCGTCACTTGTGAGGGACAGCTCTTGTTCTATATGAAAATGTTAAACATATATAACAAACTCTGGATATAAGGAACAAATTGAAGTGGTCCAAAAAAGTTCGTTATAAATGGAGTTTACTGTATACCCTAAAAAGTAGGTGGATTGTCAGTTTTCTTACGACGTCTATTGACTGTAGTCAGAAGAGATTTTCACTGTATTCTGGTATTCAATATTCATATTTAAGCATTACCAATCTGTATAATTTATATGTGACCTTTCCTTGATAATGCCTATTCTTTTAATATACATTATTTTATCATGTCATTTCACACATTGTACATTGTATTTAATATTTGACAGGATATTGAAGCTTTCACAGCTGGGTCAGCATTCAGCTTCCCGATTATTGCCGACAAAGAACGTAAACTTGCAGTAGAGTTGGGTATGCTGGATCCAGTGGAGAAAGATAAGGCAGGTTTGCCCCTTACCTGCCGTGCTGTAAGTATTAATGCAATAAAGTCAACTCAAACTTATGTCAGTCAATTTCTTGCTTATCTTGGAGACATTTGCAGTCTTTGTGAAAATGTGAAATACGTGACTTGTACAGTTAGCTCATATTTAATGGCAGTCAGTGGGAACAACAAAATAATTTTACCAAAAAGAATTTGACTTAAATTTTAAACAGTTTTCTAGAAGAAATTTGATATTGATTGAAATGTAGGGTAGGTTTCTTTCAATCAACAATTTTGATTGTTCCTGCTGATTTTGTGTTATAAATAACTTTATTTTATTTTTGTTAGCTTTGCTCATGTCATTTTGATTTTGCTGTAAATGGTTTAATTTGTCTGGAATTATTTCTGTATCTCCCTAATCCATTATGATGCACTGACTATACATGTATTGAAAAAAGGGACTTACTTGGTGATGGATGTTTTTACTGTTTGAAGTGACATCTCGTTATTATTGGTGTTAATGAAACAGTAAAAGGGACGTAGAAAACCTGATCAAAGTCAATTTACATAAATATACTTACAGTTACCAATATTAACTGAAATCTTAAATAAATTAGTGGTTAGAAAATCAAGAAATTGGACAGATTCCAATAAACTGGTCCTTATTTATGATCTATATGTCACGTATTTATGGATGTAACAATAGGATGCAACAATACTAAGTTAAAATATGATATAACAATAGAATGTAACAGTAGGATGTAACAATAGAATGCAACAATAGGATGTAACAGTAGGATGTAACAATAGGATGCAACAATGGGATGCGACAGAAGGATGTAAGGATGGCTTGATTATTAACCTTCACAACAGCACGTGAGTTGAGTGTTGGACTATTCTGTGTCTACTACAGTGCACCTGTCCCAGTCTTTTGAAAGCAAATGTTTGCTTAATTCATATAAACACTTACTGGTATATATATAAACTGTAATTTCAGGTGTTTATCATCGGACCTGACAAAAAACTGAAGCTGTCCATGTTGTACCCAGCAACCACTGGAAGAAATTTCGAGTATGAATTTACGTCACATCACTTTATTTTTAAATTAAAACCAGATCTGGCTCATTACCACAAGTCAAAAACTTTTGATTTCAGGGGTGAGTTAGGGGTGGGGGATAGGGGCGGTGGGACTCTTGTGCTACCGAAGGAGTTAACAGAACACTCTGTTATTGATCCATTAAAAAGAAATTGATAGTAACGGGCCAGGCTGGTAATAAACTCTTGATCTTTGCTTTCAATGAATAGTTACAAAATAATTGAAGAAATATTATTACAGATTTGTTGTTAATCTTCTAGTAATGAATATGATTTCATTGAACTTATCATCGGGTGAACTGCTTTGGTCAATGATATAGTAATAATAGTATTATTAGTAGAAAGAAAACCCCCAAAGTCCAAAATAAACAAAGCAAAATTATATTTTTGTAACTAATGGAAAATTTTGCTAATCTGTGTGCCTGGTAGCTTTGTACTAGATAAAAGATTGGCCATAGTGTTATTTATTGAAGAATGTAAACCAAGTTTATAGGTTAAAATATTTACAATTTTTAAGTAACTTTTTATCAAAATGGTTTTATTTTACCTTTGAAATTGTATTTTCACTGATGAAAACTTTTTCTCATAGTGGGTGGATTTTGTATAGGTTTGGACCCTGTTGCTTGAGGTTAAGTTAAAAATCAGCTAAATGTTTGGGTTTAATTTGTACATTTTGAAAGACTTACATTGTTAAGCATTGCACGTATTAAGAATATTAAGAAAAAACTAAGATCTTTATAAAATAATTTCTGATCATTACACAAGTTTTTCCCATTGTTTGGGGTAATATATTGAGTAAATTGACTTAATAGCTTGTCTTTGTGACAAGTGTGTGTGCATGTTGGAAATGCAAGACTATTTGCATGTATAATTACCAATTTTTATCACAGTTTATGATAGCTTTAGTTAAGTTTACTATAACAATAGCCTGGTGACTGCGTGAATTGCCAAACATAAAAAGAATCATTATACCGGTATGTGATTATTCAGAGTTTTGTATTTGTGCACAGACTTATTCATTAGTATCAATGCATACCTCCAGTCTACCATGCAATAACATACATTATGTGTGTGTGTATATTGTTGACCATAATCACAACTTCCTCTTGCATTGAGAGGTTTTATGATATTGTATATTAGAAATGTGCAGTTTGCAACTTTTTGTCTGTTTTGTGAAACATAAAATTTTGGTCTCTTAAAGACGACCAGAGTAAGTGGTTAGAATCGTTGTTTTGCTGATTTGAAATCAATGTAGCCTCTAAATGATTGATGGTCATGGGTTTTAGCCCCCGTTGCTAACAACCATGGCCTTATGCGAGTAAATTGACAGTTTCTTACACTGGGTAGGAGCCGTATGTTCTTCCTGTCAGCATTGATTAGGTAAAATAGCTTAAACTGGCAGAAACCCCCATGAACAAAACTACATTTGCCATACTAAAAGAATATCCTAAAATTGGACATTTTAATAGTTTTTCTAACTGTAACAAGCTACATGTAACTGGTCATCTAGTCTGATATTTTATTTTTTTCAGTGAGATTTTGCGTGTTGTAGACTCACTTCAACTGACAGCCACTAAAAAGGTAGCAACTCCTGCAAACTGGAAGGTAGGTTTGACTTTGAACAGTCCAACTACGGTCGAACCTGCCCTAACGACCACCTGAGTGAAGCCTCATTGGCTGATCTATTATTAAACTCCTCCCTTGTGACTTCAAGCAACAATAATTGTTGCATGAATTAATCATAGGCTTAGCGCATGGATATTGTATCTCTTTTTAGCTCGTCTGATTTTTGAAAAAAATGACGAGCTATTGTCGTAACTTGATTGTCGTCGTCGTCGTCTTCGTCGTTGTCGTCGGCGTTGGTTAAGTTTCGTGTTTAGGTCACTTACATGGAAACTATCAAAGCTATCACTTTGAAACTTGGAAAGCTTGTTCATCTAATACCCTTCTTCACATTGTATGCTAAAGATGCTGAGTCTGACCTGTTTTTTGGGGAAAAAAACATGAATTTTGATTGATTTTGAGAATTGGACATAGCTTCTTCATTTTTTGTTAGATTGATTTCAAATTTTTCACAAACAATTAATGGATAATGTACTTCAATATATCAAACGGGGTTTTGAGTTTTACATTTGCGGAGGGGGGGGGATATTTTAATATTTTTAGCTAGTCTGATTTTTTAAGTTTTGTGTTTAGGTCAGTTACATGCAAACTATCAAAGCTATCACTTTGAAAGTTGGAATACCTGTTCACTATCAAATGTACAATAGAATGAAGGAAGAGTTTTACAAGTTACATAACCCTGTCATGTATTTTGACTGGGTTATTGCCCCTTCTTAACTTAGAAAGTTTCACACACACAATATTTTTGTAATAGTGAACATAATGCAACCAAACTTAGTGTATAGGAAGTATTTATGAATATTTTTTAAATTGGATTGTGTTTTGGGGCTGCTGGGGTCAAGGTCACTGTTACTAAAAATAGGAAACCGTAATATATTCAATATCTTTAGTTACAGTTGACATAATGTAACCAACTTTCGTTGTAGTAAGTATTTAAGAAGATCTTTAATGATGTTGTGTTTTGGGGCTCCAGGGGTCATTGTCAAGGTCACTGTAACTAAAAATAGAAAACAATAATATGTTCAATATCTTTAGTTACAATTGACATAATGTAACTTAATTATTAAGTGTGTAATATATATAAATGAAGACTTTTATTGGGATTGTGTTTGGGGCTCATGGAGTCAAAGCTCAGGATTTTTTTCTAAAAATAGAAAAATGGGAAAAACAATATCTTTAGTTGCAGTTGAATAATTGTGACCAAACTTATGTCTAGTAATTATTATGAAACCTTTTGTGGGATTGTGTTTCGGGGTCAAGGTCAAGGACACTGTTACTTAAAAAAAATGGTAATAAATAGACCGTAAAAGGATAAAGTCAGACGAGCGTCAGGCACCCGTAGGCGGTGCTCTTGTTTTATTTATCCCCCCGCCTAAGGCGAAGGGGATATTAGAAATGGTCTTCGTCCGTCCGTCCGTGCGTCCGTCCCAATTTTGTCTGGAGCATAACTCCAAAAGTACTTGAGCGATTTTCTTCAAACTTCATACACTGACAGAGCACATTGGGAGGAAGTGCAGTGTGTAAGAACAATAACTCTACCTTGCCTACTTTTAGAGTTATTCCCCTTTATCAGATTTACTTGAAAAACTTTGTCCGGAGCATAACTCCAAAAGTACTTGAGGGATTTACTCCAAACTTAATACACTGACATAGCACATTGGAAGGAAGTGCAGTGTGCAAGAACAATAACTCTACCTTGCCTACTTTTAGAGTTATTCCCCTTTATCAGATTTACTTGTCCGGTGCATAACTCCAAAAGTACTTGAGCGATTTTCTTCAAACTTCAAACACTGACAGAGCACATTGGGAGGGAGTGCAGTGTGTAAGAACAATAACTCTACCTTGCCTACGTTTAGAGTTATTCCCCTTTATCAGATTTACTTGAAAAACTTTGTCCGGAGCATAACTCCAAAAGTACTTGAGGGATTTTCTTCAAACTTAATACACTGACATAGCACATTGGTAGGAAGTGCAGTGTGCAAGAACAATAACTCTACCTTGCCTACTTTTAGAGTTATTCCCATTTATCAGATTTACTTTAAAAGTTTTGTCCAGAGCATAACTCCAAAAGTACTTGAGGGATTTACTTCAAACTTAATACACTGACATAGCACATTGGTAGGAAGTGCAGTGTGCAAGAACAATAACTCTACCTTGCCTACTTTTAGAGTTATTCCCCTTTATCAGATTTTACTTGTCCGAAGCATAACTCCAAAAGAACTTGAGGGATTTTCTTCAAACTTAATACACTGACATAGCACATTGATAGGAAGTGCAGTGTGCAAGAACAATAACTCTAAATTGCCTACTTTTAGAGTTATTCCCCTTTATCTGATTTACTTTAAAAGTTTTGTCCAGAGCATAACTCTAAAAGTACTTGAGGGATTTACTTCAAACTTAATACACTGACATAGCACATTTGTAGGAAGTGCAGTGTGTAAGAACAATAACTCTACCTTGCCTACTTTTAGAGTTATTCCCCTTTATCAGATATGCTTGTCCGAAGCATAACTCCAAAAGTACTTGAGGAATTTTCTTCAAACTTAGTACACTGACATAGCACATTGGTAGGAAGTGCAGTGTGCAAGAACAATAACTCTACCTTGCCTACTTTAAGAGTTATTCCCCTTTATCAGATTTACTTGTCCGAAGCATAACTCCAAAAGTACTTGAGGGATTTCCTTCAAACTTAATACACTGACATAGCACATTGATAGGAAGTGCAGTGTGCAAGAACAATAACTCTACCTTGCCTACTTTTAGAGTTATTCCCCTTTATCAGATTTACTTGAAAAAAAATTTCTGGAGCATAACTCCAAAAGTACTTGAGGGATTTACTTCAAACTTAATACACTGACATAGCACATTTGTAGGAAGTGCAGTGTGCAAGAACAATAACTCTACCTTGCCTACTTTTAGTCAAATAGAAAAATATCATACCTATACTGATAATGAACATTAATATAATTTTGCAAACCTTCTCTTCATTGCCTTATTCTTTTTCCACTTACTTGAAAACTATACTCAGCAGGACCATAACTATACTGCTTTTTAAGGATTTCCTCTCACCAAGTAAAATGTACGAAAGTACAACCTTCAGGTAACTTCTTCCTGGCGGGGGGATTAACCATGTGTAACATGGCTCTTGTTGTATATGAAATACAACATGCATGTGCTAACCCCAGGTAAAATTATTATTATTAAAGTATATCCTGAGTAAAGAGATCACCTGTCTTAAGAGACCACAATTTAAACTTCCCCTGTGTGGTTGCATAAGAAAGGTTTGACTGTGCTAGTGTAAGTAAAGAAGACTGACCCTAGGTATTTGGAAACATACAATGCACTAGGAATGGTTGGGAGATGTTGATGAATGGGGAAAAAAGGGAAATTCATTAATCATTCTAGTTTTTAAAGCTGCTCGCTCTCAGATTTTGGTAAAATTTTTCAAACTGTATGAAAATAACATGTTATAGAACACAGTCTTATGAAAAGGTTCCAGTATAAATTCCTGTCATGTTTATCTGTAAATTTGAAGTAAAACTCTACCAAATAAAAAAGCCTTGCAAATGCTTTTGAAATTCCACTATAAACATAGCAGTGCCATAAAACCAGCTCTTTCAAATGATTTTTGCAAATTCCTACCTAGATTTTTACTTCTATTGTTGATACAAGCTTTTAGGTTTATATTTTTGTATTAGTATGGTGTTTTTGAAAATGTTTATTTTTCACAAATGGCTAGATTTCCCAGAGCGACTTTATATTTTGAACAAAAACAAACCTTGTGGCTTAAAAAGATATCTCCTGTCTTTAAGTTGCAGTTTTCATCAAGTGATATAAATGGGCATAATGGCTGCCTTGTTTCTTGTCTCATTATTGACTTAATTATTTTCTAGTTATGATGATGTGATTTTTCAGAGTGGAGGTGAATGTATGGTAATTCCGTCTGTGTCAGCAGATGATGCCAAGACTTTGTTCCCGAAGCATAGAGTACAAGACGTTCCATCTGGGAAAGGTTACCTTAGGTTCACACCAGACCCAAGTGACAAATAAAGAGACTACTGAATTGTTACAGAGCTTGCTATCACTTTTATATAAACTGCTATATCTTTTGAATACAGATAAACCTGTCTTATCTTACACCCTTTGGGACCATTTGATCTAGGTGGTAAAAGCTGGTTGCCAGTTAAACCGATTGTAAAAGCTGGTTGCCAGTTAAACCGATTGTAGGTTATAAAAGCTGGTTGCCAGTTAAACCGGTTATAAAAGCTGGTTGCCAGTTAAAAGCAATTCTCTGTAATATATAGGTGGTTTTTTTTTGGACCAGGAAACTGAACTGAATAAGGCCAAGTGCAAGATAACACAGGTCTTACTGTATCTGTTGTATTTTGTTAACAATGCCAAGTGCTTAAACCATTCTTACTACGAAAGAAAAGGACGAAATTGTTACACCTTTTAGAAGACTAGTATTGAACCGTGGATCCCGAATACAGCGGTCAGATAGACTGCCTTTGTGTAAATAACTGAACTAGTGTTGAATATATAATAGACGTTAAACCCACTGAAGGATTTTGAATGCTTATAAAAATAACTTTAGGCTTATTTGCTTTGAGTGAACCTACTCAACTACAGTGTATGAGAAATTTGAAGAATTTATGACTAAACTATGATATCAAAATCCATTGTAACATTATTTACAATACAAATATACATGTCGTCTTATCTAGAGAGTTCAAAATATGGTACATGTACATTTGTGAACATGTCCACTGCTTATGTTCCCATGCTGGTTATCTTCTAGTGTATTTTTATCACTTGTTCACAACAGGACTCTTAAGCAGGTTTAAGCAGTTTTTTGTAACTAATGTCAAGGTTAAAGTTTAAATGTTTTAATTTCTCCTGTTTCTTGAAAAATAAAGATTTATAATTTCAATTAAAAACTATTTTTGGAAAAGAAAAATCATGAAATCCTCCTAGCACAAAAAACTCTAATGAAAAGAAATGTATGTTACTACTGTATTGCATAAGTACTGATTTTTAAGTAATACAGAACCTTTTTTTCTGGTTGAATGTTGTTCTGTATATCTTAGTTGTAATAGCCTTCAGCAAAAAGCTTGTTATGATATGAATAATAAAAAGAGGATATATTTGTAGCATATAGTTGTTTATTTACTTTCCATATGAAAGCAGTTTTATTTATTTGTGCTTTTTGGGTCCACCATCCCACACCATATCCCCTCCAGTGATGACAGATCACTGACTGGGAGCAGACTTCAAGAATTTTTGACAACAACAGGCAGGTAAGATATCTGGCTTTGATAAGGATTTAATGAAAGCAATGGCAGCGAACATGTTGCCCAGTAACTGAAGGTGTTAATGGGTAGTTTTGGGCTCGATTATTAACATATTTCATCGCTGATCCAGAACGTGAAAATGTTTGTTTTGGCTTCAAATCGGCTTTTTTAACTGAAAGAATTCCAGTAATTTTGTGTTATACATGAACACGTTTATCCCTCGGGAGCATGTACACCAACTATAAGCCGCACATATCTTTTCTGGCTCAAAGCCAACATATTGGGGGGTTAAGACTGCATATCCTATCTCGGTGCTAGCAGGTTAATTTTTAAGACTCGTGGCTCAGTGCCAACATATATGGGGTTTAGACTGCATATCCTGGCTCAGTGCTACCAGGTTAGGCCTTAAGATTATTATCCTGGCTCAGTTTCAGCATGTTAGGGGTTTATACTGCATATCCTGGTTCAGTGCCAGCAGGTTAGGTTTTAAGACTATATCCTGGCTCAGTGCCAGCAGATGAGGGGTTTAGACTGCATATCCTGGCTCAGTGCCAGCAGATTAGGGGTTTACACTGTATATCCTGGCTCAGTGCCAGCAGATGAGGGGTTTAGACTGCATATCCTGGCTCGGTGCCAGCAGATTAGGGGTTTAGACTGTATATCCTGGCTCAGTGCCAACAGAGGGGGTTTAGACTGCATATCCTGGCTCAGTGGCAGCAGGTTAGGTTTTAAGACTGTATCCTGGCTCAGTGCCAACAGAGGGGGTTTGACGCTTCCTGGCCGTGTCAGCAGGTTAGGTTTTAAGACTGTATCCTGGCTCAGTGCCAACAGACAGGGTTCAGACTGCATATCCTGGCTCAGTGCCAGAAGGTTAGCTTTTAAGACAATATCCTGGGTCAGTTCAAACAGAAGGGGTTTAGACTGCATATTCTGGCTCAGTGCCAGCAGGTTAGGTTTTAAGACTATCCTGGCTCAGTGCCAGCACATTATGGGTTTAGACTGCATATCCTGGCTCAGTGCCAGCAGGTTAGGTTTTAAGACTATATCCTAGCTCAATGCCAGTACGTTAGGGGTTTAGACTGCATATTCTGGCTCAGTGCCAGCAGATTTGGTTTTAAGAGTATATCCTGGCTAAGTGGCAACATATTACAGGTTTAGACTGCATATTCTGGCTCAGCGCCTAGGTAATGGGTTTAGGCTATCCTGGCTCAGTGCCAGCAGGTTAGGGGTTTATACTATATCCTGGCTTTGTTGAAGCAGGTTAGGGGTTAAAACTATATCTTGGCCCAGTACCAACAAGTTAGGGGTTAGAGTATATTCTGGCTTTGTTCCAGCAGGTTAGGGGTTTAGACTACTAGTATATCCCGGCTCAGTGCCAGCAGGTAAGGGGTTTAGACTGTATCCTAGTTCAGTGCTAGGTTAGGCGTTTGGACTGCATATCCTAGCTCAGTGCCAGCGGGTAAGGGGTTTAGACTTTATCCTGGCTTTGTTCCAGGAGGTTAAGGGTTTAGACTATATCCTGGCTCAGTTTTTGCAGGTTTGGGGTTTAGACTGTATATCCTTGCTCAGTGCCTGCAAATAAGGGATTAAGACTATATCTTGGCTTCGTTACAGCAGGTTAGTGGTTTAGGCTGCATATCCTAGCTCAGTGCCAACAGGTAAGTGGTTGAGACTACCCTAGTTCAGTGCCAGCAAGTAAGGGGTTGAACTACATAACTTGCCTCAGTGCCAGTAGGTTAGGGGTTTAGAATATAGTGCCAAGACGCAATAGCATTAGTAGGCTGAAGACTGACATGATACATGACATCAAAGTTTTGGAAAATTACAAAAAATGTATAAATACAACAGTTCATTTTAGCATGGGTTGGTCCAGGTGAGGACCAGTCTTGGGGTTATGTTCTTTTTTTTATTTTCAACTCACCTGAGCACAAAAACGTATGCCGTCTGTCTGCTCATACTTGCCATGTTAACACTCTAGCGGTCACACTTATCATCCAGTTTTTATCTCAATTTCTACGTCAAGTGCGAGTGATGGTCAGCTGAGGTAAAAAACTAAAAAAGCACACGGTCAAATCAGGGAAAAACACAACACTTCAAGAGGCCACATTCAATATTCAATCTTTATGAAAATGAGTCAGTAATTTCCTGGTCAGCTGCGAAATTGGGTCACTAGGGGTCAAAAACTAGGTCTATAGTTTAAGATTGAATTTCGTTCACGCGATATAGGAATAGTTTTGCCGACTTGTCATTGTATATAGATACGTCTTGCAAGGAAGCATGATAAAGTAGATGTTAGACACAGAAATCACATTTCCTCCATTCTAACTTACCTGTACGAACATTTCTGAGTCTCGTCGTAAGTCTGTGTTATACCAGGAACGTAGTTGATTCTACGTTCCTGGTTATACCATATGGACCAGGGACCTTAATCACCTTTCAAAAACATAGAATTTTAAATTAGGACAATTGTGAACATTTACAATACATAACGAGGTTTCTAAAAATTGCAGTAAGTTAAGTTGATCTGTAATTTCTTTTGCTAAACGAGAGTTATGTTGACCCATCTGCAACGATTTCATTACAATGGACAGAACTTAAATATTTAAAATCATGATTTTCCCTGAACATTGCATCATTTTCAGTTATTTAAGATGTGCGAATAGCTCGTTCAGTCAAGGACAGCTCTTTCAGTCAAGGACGACCTGTTGTTTTTACTTGCGTACGTGATGAACGGCATGACATTTAATAGCTGAACACTACCGTATATATATTGCGGTTTTTGTACAGGCTTGTTCGAGTAAAGTCATACCGAATACATGTACTGTCAAACCGTGCTAAAATGTCCAATACTAAGGAAAGCGAAAATTCAAATATATTCTAAAAAGCACATAAATAAGTTAGTTTTAATAAAAAATGAAAGTTGGTATGTAGAAATTCTAAATAAATCAGTATATGTACTTTTATTTTTCTATGCATTATGAAGAAAGTTAAAAAGACCTGGGTGGTCATTTTGTCGATTCACTGAGATTCAACATAATACACATACTTTCCTTCGTGTTCCGAACACTTTTTGTAAATTTTAACATGCCACTCTTCATTATTAAGTGTTTTGCATAAGGTAATATACTTGCCATCGAAATAACTGTCACTTAATTTTCGCTTAGTGGTGGACCTTTAAAGCAGTATCTTCAAAATACAAATAAAAAGTGAATCAAATTACTGCTGCTTTTCTGGCTAGCTTGTTCGGTAACTTACTTACCACAACTCGAGGCAATACCCCAATTTAGCTCTTGCATCCCTTGTCACAATAAATTGTCAATACCATACTATGTTAAATGAATTAATTAAAATATGACTTGATATGGCTTTAGAATAACGATTTAATTAACAAAATTAACGTAATTTCATAAAATTCGCTAGACACAATTATAGTGAATGACGTTATTTCAATTACGTCGACGTTATAACTTCCTACAAGGGAGATTACTGTTATAAAAAGGGAGATAATTAATGTAATTTGATGGCGTTAAGCCTAGGTTTGAATTTGTTAATAAAATAAATCTCTTTTGCTAACCTAGCTGAAACACGTTATTTTTTTTGATTAAAAGAAGTGAAACATTTCAGATTCTTTATTTCCACATCTATCTAAATGTTCACTTAAAAGAATTTGTCATGTTGAAGGGTCTCTCTATATTTGTTGTGCATGGATTGTTCTACGTGTTCTTAGCTTTTCCCCAGTATGGCCAATATAGTATTCCCTACACCCGGTACATGTTACAACAATACATTTTGTACATCGCATGACATATCGTGGTTTACGTAGAACTTTTTTCCATTGAAATTGTAAAAGTATTTTCAACAATATATTGACAAAGCGAACAGTTGGGTTTGTGGCATTTTGTTACTTTAAATGGTTTAATTTTAGTCTTGTAAAGTAACTTTTTAAAATTTGGTGCTTGTCTGTTGCTGTTAATAATTTTGCAGTTATTTAAGATCACGGGCATATCAGAGTCATTTTGTAAAAGTGGCAATGTATTTCTTATGTTATGAAAAAGTTCTTGATTTTTAGGATTGAAAGTTGAGACATAAGGAATACTGTCATTAAACTGTTTAGGTTTTATTTTCAAAAATTCAGATCTTGGTGTTTTTAAAGCTTTTTGTATGCTGTATTGTATCAATGGTTTTGGATAGCCTCTATTGATGTTCATGTAAGCGAATGTGTTTGAGTGTGGTGTTTGAAACTATAGTGCAAATTCTTTTAGCTAAGGTATATTTGTTTTGGTATGTTTAGGATGACAAAAATTGAAACTGAGATACTGCTTAGAATATGTTGGTTTGTAATATATAATCTGTTTCAGTTACATTACACGATTTGTTTGGTAATATATGTATATATATTTATATCCTGAAAGTTGGCCTTACACCAGTCATGAACCTAACCCCGGCCGAATCTTTAGACTGCACCACTAACTCACTCATTTATTTATTCATTCATTCATTGAATTGTCCATCTTTACGAAACCGTACTGTATAGGTCACTTACTGTGTACTAGTGTAAGTGAGTGAGTAAGACTTGTTTTATGACGGGAAATGTCACCCCATGCTGTACAGTGTGTTAATATGCCTCGACACTTTAGTTTGTACTGACCTATTTGTGTCAGGCACGTGCTGTGAACATGTGAAACATCAATTCAATAATAATGCGTACTATTTCGATTCATGTAGCCATATTATAGTCGGTATCCGATTTCTTAAAATCGTTCAGCACTGTAGTGTAAGACAGCAAGGTTCTTTTGTTTGTAAATTGTAATTTAAAGATTTTATAGATCTAGATTGGTGGAACCTATGCTCGCGGTATCTCCGAAAAAACGGCTATTTATAGAAGAACAGATGAAGACATATTTTTCAGGGTATATTCAGCATGGACAGTTATTTAGGCAAAGTCATGTTTTAGTCTTCTTTTCAACGATATGAAATTATATGGTTAAGCCGTTAGTCAAATGTAATATGTGGCCTTCACCCGTTTTTAAGTTTCGACCGGCAATGTTTCGAACTTTTGAAGTTATTGAAGGTTGAATCTGGTCAGGTCGAAGTTTTGAAGGATAGAAACCGGAAGTGCTCGACCATTTTGTCGATGTTTGCACCCAAAGCTATATATTTTGAGGCCATAGATCGCTTCTTGGACGAGAAAGTGCGTAGGAATCATTTAGGTGCGATCACGAGTGTTTTCGTATTCAAATACCTTCGTTTAAACACATTTTGGCTCCAAACTTTTATTTTAGTACTTTTTAAAGAAACACTTGTTACGCGCGCTTCTATTCCTTTACTTCTAGCAAGAATATCATTCTGTTCAAATGACTTGCTTACGAAAAGTAACTCCATGTCTATACAGGTATGCTATTCTCCTCTTTACATGGAACAATTCTTTTCTTTATTTTGCTTAAAGAAAAATCACGTGAAACGATTCAGCTGAGCAAGTAACTGGTAGTAATATGAATCGTTTGCACCCAGATTTCTTGTTCGAAGAGAATGATATTTGACTGTTTCTTTTAGTTCTAATTCAAATAGGTCTGTATTTTACATGTCGCAATTAAGTTCATGTCATGCACAGAGTAATTTAATACTGATACGATTTGTATTAGTAGTCACGAGCTGTTTACGACGTTGTATCCTTGTTTATAACGTATCATCATAACTTGCATGATGGGGAACAGTTTTCGCACGTGTTTATGCAATCACGTTTGTAACCAAGCAAACTATAGAAGTAGGGACATTTCACTTCAAACTTTATTGCAGAGATAAAAAGAAATGTGTATTGTTCTGACATACATTGCTTTTAATTGAAATAAATACGTCTAGCGATGGAAACAGGTCTCGAAACCAAAACCACAACTATTTAGATCTACAAGTTGACTAAAATCTGAAAACAATTCAGTTTCCTTTCATTGTAGTAAAAGATCGTCTACCGCATGTTTTAAAAGGGTCAGGTTCAGCTGATTGAAAATCCATTTTACATATTGCTCGTATGATGTTGCAGATCGCTGTGCATTTTTCATCGACATTTTTTATTATTTTATTTTTTTGTGGATATTTTTTAATTTTACTGTTTACATCGTTTTTCTGATCTAGGGTGACATTTCAGTCTGATGTATTTTAAATTTCAAAGTGATACGAGTATTACATACCTTTTGAATAATCTTAGCTTTTGGGAAGTGAAATGATTAGGGGCAAAATGGCTAGGCGAGAAGCGTGCCTCGTTCTGTATCTTGCACTATCCACAAAGACATGAAAAATAATTCCTACGCACTTTTTCGTCCATGAAGCGATCTATGGCCTTAAAATATGTCGATTTGAACGAGAACATTGACAAAATGGTCGCGCAATTTCGGTTTCTATTCGTCAAAGCTTCGACCTGACCAGATTCAACCTGCAATAACTTCAAAAGTTCGAAACATTGCGGGTCGATACAAAAAATCGAGTGAAGGCCACATATTGCCTTTGGCTAACGGCTTATTCATACAATTTCATAAAGTTGAAAATCAGACTCATCCCGGTAGGAATTCGTTCGACCTAGTTTAAACATGAAATCCGCCGTAAAAACGAAATAAAAAGAATGTATCAAATGTCACTTCACGGGCACTGTACAATTGTGTAATTAACCATAGGAAAGTTATCATTATACACTCAACAAAATAGCTGAGTAGGCCTACACCGTTTACAATTTACCGGATGATTCTGTCCTAGATTATCTACATTTTGATAAACAACAAAACGAAACATATAACTTAAATGTATTTGATGTTGTTTAAGTAAAGCCAAAGGGGTGTAACTTAGTAGTATTTTCTTGGAAAATTCGCGCCTAGATCTACGCGAACAGCTCAAAATATGTTTGAACTCTTTACCTCGTGTACATTTACTCAAAAGTCAAAAGTTATTTTACTACATTTTGCAACATAGAAGGAAAACATGTTAGTCTTGATATTGACACGAATATTTTACGCAATGGATATAAATTTAGCGAAACGGATATTTTAAACTTCCAGCCGCGGTTACTTACCCTTACAATAGTCATTCAAACTTGAGGGTGTGATCTTAGTCTGGTTCCCGACTTCCTATGATAGTACGTAGTAATAAGGGGAATTAACTCCAGACTAGTGTGATCTGTGCAGTGTCGTAAATCTAGAGATTTTGAACAAAAGAAACGATGATGATAATACTCAGTTATCCCCTGTATTCCGTATATAAACACAAATCATAAATGTGTGGCCAATGGGCACCACCCAAAACACGCTTCCTAATACGGTTCTGTTGAGCACTATTTGATTACATGCAGGCTCATATTTAGGCTATTTTGAAATATTTAAAATGCGTTAGATGCAGGTGTCATCGGAAGATAACATAATATCTATGAAGGACTAAGGCAACTACTTTCTCACCATAAAGAACCGTGCATCAATTGTTTTGTACATTTACAAACATTAAGATCCGCCTCATTTCATACCATTCAGGAGCTCCTGTCAGTAGTCAGATTTGTAGGATACACATACACCATAACTCAGAATGGTATGTGCGTTTGAATCGCGTCTTGTGCAACTTAATATTCCCAAGGTTTCATAGGGTGACACTTGTAAATGATTTGTTAAACAGAAATGGAAATTGTTATACCTTATGACTTTATAAATATATTTGATAAACAAACAAACTTCCTAGACTATCAAAACATCAAAGAGTCTAGGTTGTTAAGCACAGGATTATAGATCGTTTGAGGTTTTTCGGGCGTAGGTTCGAATCCAGCAGGAAGCAAATTTTTTTAAAAAACTTTTTCTTCTTTGTTTTCATTATTTTTGCATTTTTATGCCCCCGAAGGGAGGCATATTAAAATCGCACCGTCCGTCTGTCCGTCCGTCCGTCTGTCCGTCCGTCTGTGCGTCCCCACTTACAATTCGTGTCCGGACTGTAACTCTGTCATGCATTGAAGGATTTTAAAATAACTTGGCACACATGTCTAGCACATCAAGACGACGTGTCGCGTGCAAGACCCACATCCCTACCTCAAAGGTCAAGGTCACACTTGGAGTATGAAGGTTATGGAATCCTCTATATATGCACACATTCGTGTCCGGACTATAACTTTGTCATGCATTGAAGGATTTTAAAATAACTTGGCACAAATGTCTAGCACATCAAGACGACGTGTCGCGTACAAGACCCACGTCCCTAGCTCAAAGGCCAATGTCATACTTAGAGTTTGAAGGTAACGGATTCGCCTATATATGCATGTATGCACACATTCGTGCCCGGACTGTAACTTTGTCATGCATTGAAGGATTTTAAAATAATTTGGCACAAATGTCTAGCACATCAAGATGACGTGTTGCGTATAAGACCCACGTCCCTAGCTGAAAGGTCAAGGTCAAACTTAGAGTTTGAAGGTAACGGATTCCTCTATATATGCATATATGCACACATTCGTGTCCGGACTGTAACTTTGTCATGCATTGAAGGATTTTAAAATAACTTGGCACAAATGTCTAGCACATCAACATGACGTGTCGCGTGCAAGACCCAAGTCCCTAGCTGAAAGGTCAAGGTCACACTTAGTGTTTAAAGTAATGGAAAACTGTATGCATGGAAGGATTTTAAAATTACATAGCACATTTATTGAGCACATGGAGAGGACACAGACTGTGAGGCACCTCTTTCGGGGGCATTCGTCACTTGTGAGGGACAGCTCTTGTTCTACATATGTTTATATTGTTTTTACACTAAAACGAAATTAAATATTTTGTACACATAAGCATTAGCTTATTTGAAGATTTTATTACTTGCAGGCCCGGCTAAAATCGATGATGGGAAATTTCAAACTCTAATAATTTTAGATAGAGATGGTAAAACATTTGGAATTTTTGGCATGCAGTTCCCAAAATGTTATAGATAATTATGGATATACAAAAAGTGATGCCCAAATTCTAGACAATGTTGATTTTTCTTCAAAACTTTGATGTTCAAAATTGAACATGGTAAAAAAATACATGAAAATTGTAATGCTATCTGATTATTTCATAAGAGTCTTACAAACCTTGTTGACAATATTATACATGATGTATAATTTCTGAAAGAAAATATAGTTCTTATTACATTGATACCAAATTTGTACCAAATTATTGAATAACAAATGAAATACATATATTTTCTTATCTCTCGTCTGATGCCATTTTTATAAATAATTAAAAAATGGGGGTAGGGTTATTAAAATTCTTATCACTTAGTTATTTCGTCGTAAATTTCTTTTTTATATACTGGAAATGATAAAGATTAAGAAAATATCAAGCCTATCATGATTAAAATTGGTGCTAATTAGGGTCCCACTACCTTAAACACTAATTTCAACTGGATATACACATACAAACTCTATTTACTGTGACAAATGATCCTAAATTACAATGGTTCCGGTTCAAAATAAATCACAAAATCATAGGCACAAATTATTTGTTGCAAAAGATTGGGATGAGGGATGATAGTAGATGTACATTTTGTTATGCATTTATTTGTTGGCTGTCAAATATCAAGTAATTTTTTTTTCGGGGTTGGGGGGGGGTGGGGATAAATAATAAATGTTAAAATGTAGATACAAACTGGTCCAGGGTAGACATTTTATTAGGTAATCAAAACTTCGTCAGCTATTGTTACTGTAATTTTAGCTGTTAAATATCATATTTTCTTATTCAGAGGGGAGCGGTGGTGAAGAGGTTAAGGTGTCGGCCGCTCATCCCGGAGGTTGCAGGTTCGAGGCCCATTGGGGTCACGTCCGTACTTCCTCATATGACATTAGTGCTGGTTTTTCCAGCTAGCGGACTCGAGAGTAACTCGATAAGCTACAAGCTTTCTTCACAATCGAGCTAAAATAAATTAGTATAAACTAAATGCAATATATATCTATGTAAAATCAGCTCCTAGATTACAAACGTTTATTAACCAAATTCAACTTCGTATAAGGGCAGAAATGTTTACAGTAAAGAAACTTCAAATTATGAATTATTTTTACAAAAAGTGGAATTAGTTAATAGCGTTGGTTGGGAACTGAGTGAGGTGCGTGGATGGGTCTGGTGTCACAGATACTGCACTGCTGTCTTTATTGTTTTCACGTTATTTTCTTATTTTTCTTTCTGGCTCTTTTAAGTTTACTGTACTATAGTAACTAAAGATATTTAGCAATCTGCTACATTGTATGTTACTGACTGGTGTATCTTACTGGCTTTGTATCTTCTTTTTTTTCACTTTTTTTGTTTGCATATGAATTATGGAGAGGTTTTAAACTAAGATGGATAACCATGGTAATGTATATAGAAAATATGTTTGAGGGAGTTGCTCCCCTTGATATATATATTTCCTCAGTTTCATGACAAATACCCAAATTTGCTCCCTTTGATAAATATTGGTTTATATAGTTTAAAGTCACTTTGCCTTTAAACTATGAAAAAAATTCTAAACACAATGCCATGCATATAGACATACAACTAAATTACAGAGACTTTTGTTTCCTACATCTTTCACCTTGCTTTTTGGATCGATTGATTTTTCAATCGGGCCAATGTTAACAGAGTATAGCTTCCTTACGACCGAACGCTTTACATACAAACAAGTAGTTCCATATATTCAATTGCTACGAAGATACTGTCTTCTGTTTTAAAAATTATATAGGAACAGATCTAAATAATATCAAAACATTTCAGATAACATAATATTGTATTGTTGTTTTTCTTATAATTTGTCACTAAAAATCAACGAGGTATCTGTTATGTATAGAACTATTTTCCTACGCGGTTTTGATCACAACAGTTTTCTAGTCAGACCGGAGACACTAATTTAGTGTTTCTGCGAGAGCGCATTTTCTGCACTTTTGACGCACTCATTTTGCCAATGACGCAACAGAAATAGCAAATAGTGTCTTTTATGACGCAATTAAAATGTGTATGATCAAATTACTACAAAACATTTCAAAACCTCGCAAAACGCTTCGAAATGCAAGATAAGTTGTTTACAAAATACGCTTCCGGTATGGGATATGTCTTATTTTGACCCTATTCCGTCGTCGTTGTTGTCTGATTTCGGATCGATCCGCATTTTGTACCATTAAGTTTATGTGTGTATTGGTTCGTATGATACCGTTATCATGGTATCGTAGACGCATAACAAGAGATGGTCGACGAACCTTAACAGAAGAAACAAAAACGTCGTTTTGAGTGATTTTAATGATAATTTTGTAGTAATTTCGATCAGACTGTCACTGTTGAAAGGGATTTCAGTGTGCCAAATAATATCAAAGTTTAATGTCTATGGTTGAATGCACTTATGAAAAATTCTCTTTTTACCCTGCTGTGGCCTCAAAAAAAAAAGTCTGACATAGACGAGATAAGACACTGGTCGTACTGAAAGGCTAACAAAAACACGTGCAATGACGTATTCTACTTTAGTCTTCAAGTTTTCCTCCTTCATGTAAGTACTATTCTGCTTGTTTTATGGATTTATTATGCAGGATGATTCTAGGTTAAATTCCCGTGAACATTATACACGTTATCCAATACTTCATGCCATTTATTTGGCACGCTAAACAAAAAGCTAAATGCCACCACAACCATTTTCGGTGTAATTTTAGTGGTCACCGACCAAAACTGTCAGTAAATGCAGAATTTTTTATATTCGAATACCACATATTTCAGTTCTGTTTTAAATCCAGATTTTTCTCTCCCCATTTAATTCGTGATCTATCATCCGGCGATTATTTCAAAAGAACTATTCCTTTATGCATCCGCTTATTTTTAATCAATCAGCAATCAAACACATAGTGTATGTCCGCATGTTCCCTATACAAAAAAGCCCGGTTCAGGTTCTCACCTATTTAGCATACTTATACCAAAAGAAGTTTTCATCAAATGCAAATTAGTTAGTGTATAACCTCCGTTGCGTCTTTTAAACTTTCACAGAAAAGCCAGCTCGAACCATGGATCAGTTTTACAATTTTACATAAAAGCAAGCTCGAACGATGAATCAGTTTTACACTTTTACATAAAAGCCAGCTCGAACCATGAATCAGTCTTACACTTTTACATAAGTCAGCTCGAACCATGGATCAGTTGTACACTTTTACATAAAAGCCAGCTTGAACCATGGATCAGTTGTACACTTTTACATAACCGCCAGCTCGAACCATGGATCAGTTGTACACTTTTACATAAAAGCCAGCTCGAACCACGAACCAGTCTTACACATTTACATAAGTCAGCTTAAACCATGAATCAGTTTTACACTTTTACATAAAAGCCAGCTCGAACCATGTATCAGTTTTACCATTTTACATAAAAGCAAGCTCGAACCATGAATCAGTCTTACACTTTTACATAAGTCAGCTCGAACCATGGATCAGTTGTACACCTTTACATAAAAGCCAGCTCGAACCATGGATCAGTTGTACACTTTTACATAACCGCCAGCTCGAACCATGGATCAGTTGTACACCTTTACATAAAAGCCAGCTCGAACCACGAACCAGTCTTACACATTTACATAAGTCAGATTAAACCATGAATCAGTTTTACACTTTTACATAAAAACCAGCTCGAACCATTTATCAGTTTTACCATTTTACATAAAAGCAAGCTCGAACCATGAATCAGTCTTACACTTTTACATAAGTCAGCTCGAACCATGAATCAGTTTTACACTTTTACATAACAGCCAGCTCGAACCATGGATCAATTGAACACTTTTACATAAAAGCCAGCTCGAACCACGAACCAGTCTTACACATTAACATAAGTCAGCTTGAACCATGAATCAGTTTTACACTTTTACATAAAAGCCAGCTCGAACCATGAATCAGTCTTACACTTTTACATAAGTCAGCTCGAACGATGAATCAGTTTTACACTTTACATAAAAGCCAGCTCGAACCATGGATCAGTCTTACACTTTTACATAAGTCAGCTCGAACGATGAATCAGTTTTACACTTTTACATAAAAGCCAGCTCGAACCATGGATCAGTCTTACACTTTTACATAAGTCAGCTCGAACGATGAATCAGTTTAACACTTTAACATAAAAGCCAGCTCGAACCATGGATCAGTCTTACACTTACATAAGTCAGCTCGAACGATGAATCAGTTTAACACTTTTACATAAATACCAGCAGGAAACGAGCATATCTGCAATTCGCATTAAAATCTTGGACTGCACTCACAGTGGAAAACTCATCTAGAGTGTATCCGTATGCAGTTTTATTTCAAAAAATGGACTTTCATCTTTCAAACTTGATAATAACATTCATTATTCAAAGAAGATCTCATTAACTGAATTTGAAGAGCAAAAGAATTACGGACATGATCGTGAAAGCTGATCATAATCAAAACTAGTCGCTTGCCTCCAACTGGTTTAGAGTTAAATTTTGTAAGCAACAATAACCTCACATGACTTTTAAACTGACTGAAAACGTAATTGCTTAATAAAGGTGCAACATATTTTGGTTTACTCAATACTTACGGTAAAATCCTTAAAATCCACATAACAAGATATCATAAACTGTTGATAGCTTCAGTTGGGACGAAGTTTATGCATGGAGTAATTGATGGTGACGCGAGTCTGACGGGGACAAACGTCCGTCTTATTATAGCAACAGTAGGCGGCACGCGCAGAGACCAGCGCCCCATTCATGACATTAGATAGAGAATACAACGCATCGAATTATACAATCATCATTCTTAACGGTCTTAAGCTGGAAAGGCGTTTAAAGGTGTTGAGGTCAGTTCTGATGTCAACGTATCTGTTGTGGTTGTTACTGTTGCCGGCAATCAAACGGAAGGTTATATAGATCTCCGTCTAGATGTGATAGGGACTCGTTACATAGCCACTTCTTTCCGTCTGTTTTACACGTACAGCAACGACATTTTTTGTTGCAGCAGAGAACGATACGGGAGTTATTCTGACCACAATAGTTGATCGACAAACAGTCTCTAACGTAAGCTTTCAATTACAAAAGTTTAAGTCATATCAGTTTAAATATTTATTTAACGAAAACAGTGGTCGTATCCTCCAACAAACCAGTTGCTGTTTTCATTGGATCCGAGGCAGCACGAATTCCCGTTGGTACCGGGAGCATGCAATCAGTTTGGACGGATAATGTACACTGCTCAGTATTACAGTTTACCACACTTAATCACTTCAAATGGATAAAGTACATTGCTCCGTATTACAATTTATCATACTTAATCACTTTGGACGTGTTCCGTATTACAATTTATTACACTTAATCACTTTAGACGGATAATTTACACTGCTCCGTATTACAATTTACCACAACCACTTAAGACTTTGGCGGGGCGAAATGTTGAAAACACGACATATTAAAGGCGAAAACACGACAAACAAAGGGCATATAATCTGTCAAGTCGAAAGGCGAAAACACGAACAAAATAGCTATTTAGCGTGTTTTCGTGTTTTCGACTTTTGCCCCAAAAGTAAAAAACACGACAAATAAGGGCGAAACACAACGCATTAATACCCGCCAATTCGTAAACTCAACGAAAAAGTACGTCGTGTTTTTAACCTTTGTGTGTCGTGTTTTCCCATTTAATCTGTCGTGTTTTCGACTTTTCGCCCCGCCAAGTCGAAAACACAAAAATACGACAAAATAGCTACTTGGCGAGTTTTCGTGTTTCGACTTTTCACCAAAATATTTCGAAAACACGGCATGGCAGAAATCAGCCACCATGTGTTCTTTTTACTCGAAACAATGCTGCCTTTTTTCAAATTCGTGTCATAATTTTATGGAAAAGGTATGGAAGCCTTGGAGGGCCACTTTTGAGTTTCGACTTGCGGGTGTTTTTTTACTTTTGACTTATGACTTTTGTACGCCGTACTTTTGACTTATGACTAGAACTACTGTATTGCCTCTTTGGCGTTTTTATTAAAACAATATAAACACGTCAACACTCAATAAATACAATTTCTATTTAAAAGATTTTAATAAAATCAATTATATATATATAAAAGTTACATCATTTGTGTCAATAGTAACAAAATAAAACGTGTTTTAACACGCTTTTTGTTTTGACTTTTGACTTATTACTTATGATTTATGACTTATGACTTATTACTTTTGACTTTTGACTTATTACTTTTGACTTATTACTTATCACTTTTGACTTTTGACTTATTACTTATCACTTATGAAAAAAGAAACCCTAATCCTAACCCTAACCCTAACCCTAACCCTAACCCTATACACGGTCCTCACTGAGGACCTCCAGCGGCAGGTTCAGGTAATACTAGGAACCTGCTACTGAGGACCCAACAATATAACAATATACTTATACATATTACAGCACTTTAATTTCCTTCGGTATACCTTGTGATATTAACATATAGATACATAAAAACATAAAAAGTAATTTTTTAAAAATGTTACCATAGCAACAAAAAAAAAATTCAATTTTTTTTTACAGTTCCTTCATAGTTGGCTTGACGCCTGGGGGCAAGTCCCCCAACCCCCCGCTTAAAGAAAATTCTCAATTGTATATTATCATTGTTAAAAGAAGGTCTCATGGTAGATAAGAAATATGTTGCTTTATGTACATTATGCTTAATGAGCTAGCTTCTTTAAATAAAGAGATTATTATTATTATTATTATTATTAAAGAAAGAGGACACCCACAAGGCCTCCCGAGCCGAGAGTTGCGTCGCCGCTCACTGCGGAGGCTCCCAAGGTCGCCTTCTGACGCGCCGTCACGGCTCATTGATACTAAAATAAATGACAAAGACAAAAGTAACTTAGTTCATTTATTTACAGCAAACAAGTTTACAGTGCTACGCACAAACATCATTTTAAAACCTTAATACAGGTTCGAATCCCAGTTTATATTGTCACAGCAGATCATTATGCTTTTTATGCAGTACCATTCCTCTTAAAGTGTCTGAAAGTAGCAGTCATAAGTCAAAAGTCAAAAGTTGAAAGTCATAACTTAAAAGTCAAAAACACCCGTAAGTCGAAACTCAAAAGTGGCCCTCCAAGGCTTCCATAAAAAGGTGTTGTCAGAAACGTATCTTAATTTTTTAGCGCTGATATGATTGAAACAGATACTGTGCTATATTTTTTATACTTTCTATCTAAACAGCAATGTTAGAAATGATTTCTTTTGTACAAAGAACAGTCAATTTCGCTGATAAGACAAATTTCTTGGAAATACAAATGTTACAAGCAACAGCAACATCAAAAAGAGAAGAAAGCATCGTTTTAACAGGAAGTAAAAATGATACATCACATAACAGTTCGTAATGATGTGATCGTGATTGTCAAAAAAAAAAAAAAAAAGAATTCTATTTTAGAAACGGGAACATGGTGTTTCCAGTGCGTAGGAGTGACTTAGCTTCAACTCTGAAATAGTCGTGAGATTAAAAGTTATTGATATCATGATAACAACATTTAGAGAATGAAAGGTTCATTTGTATGGTATCATTAGTGATGCCTGTACTGTATACTTAAGTTAGATTCCTTTTTGTGGATGGGGTTGATGTGTGTTGGGGGGGATTTGCTATATGAAATTTAAATTTCAAGACAGATTTTTATAGTTGTACGTGTATATAGTTTGAAGTATACGTCATCTCTCCTTTTGTAGGTTTGCTATGTTCAAACATACATAAGAAGTACGGCTGTGAAGCTACATTTATATAGATCGGGCTGTATTCAACCTGAGGTAACTTTGCCTACTTCAGTATATGTTTTAAATCAGAGTCAAATGTCATTTAATATTTAAAACATGTGTAAGTTAAACGCTATGTGTAAAGCGTTGTGTCATATGTTTGTATATATTGTAGTAACGGGCCTTGGATATCAATTTTAAATAATTATTAAAATGTAAGTAAAATATTTTTTCACTTTGTAGAGGGGAAACTTGTAATTTTAAATGATTATTACGTTTTTGATACAAGCTGGCCTCGACGCTTTGGTAGTACGATACATTTTAATATGATAAACACGCAATGAATTCCAAACATTGTTAAAAGCAGGTAACTGAGGAGAGGCATGGTATCCTACCTCTTCCTTACATGACAAAGAGGAAGCCGGAGACCAAACATAACATTTGATTTGCTCATGAAAGATGAAATTTCAAGAGATATACGGTTGCCTGTACACTTGACAATCATCTGAGGAAACTCCCGCTCATTTCTACGAAAAGGTACCTCAATGTGGTTTGTTTATATAACTTGCCATAAACTGCTCAAATTGGACCACTCGGATGGAAGCCATATCAAAGTAAAAAGCGGTCAGATTTCTAGGCATTTTAAACTTGACTTTGTAACTTTATGTGAAATAGCAATAGCAGTAGCCGGATCAGAAGCAATGGTTGTGCACGACCAAGGTACATATGATTCTGGTAACTATGATACAAGAACACTTTTAGATATCAAATTTGTTGTTGAGCAGACGCTATTTAAGATATGTGAATTATGGACCCTAAATGAGAAAAGATGATCTTCCGTCCAAGAGCAGTACCCAATATAAGTTAAAGCATCCAAAGTGAAAGCTTTTGTCGTTTTATTGAGCGTATTGTGTGTCTGAACGACGTTCTGTATCTACAACCAGTATTCGACACGTAAAGCAGAGCATCTATGTAGCAAGTAGCGAGTGGCATGTCCCAACCAGTATTCCAAAAGTTAACCGCTGAGCAGAATCTTATTTCATTTATATCTTCCCAAAAATGGTCTATTTCAGAATAAACATAATTTGATTTATATATGACGTAGGTCTGTACGGACAAATCTTCACTGAATGATATGGCAGTTGGCCACGCTCCTTTGTGTTAATATTGTTGTCCCTCTGATTGTTGCAACATGAATTGTTCATCAGGTTACACAGCCCCATCTTCAGTTGGTAGGTACATTTGAACATGTATTAGTGGTCTAAAAACTAAAACAGAGTATTAGTAGTGTGTAGAATAACCAGATCTCGTTTTCACTTACAAGTAAAATACAAACAGGCTCCATGTTAAATAACCAAAGATAAGGGTTACCATAACTATTTTCACTTTTGTTATCCTCAGTTTATTGAGTTTTTTAAATGGCGGCCGCAATAGTTCAAGCTCGGGGTGTTACAGACTCGACTATAGTTAGAACCTCAGTACCACACTCAAAATGTACCAATTCTGCTTAACCTTTTTGTCAACATCGAACAACAATAGTTTAACATCTTTGTTCTTGTTCACAGATTTCTACAATATTACAGATGATTAAAAAAATGTTCAGTGCGAATATTAAACATTCAGATATATTAGTAAATGTTTATTTTCTTCTTCTCATACACCGAATCAATGATTGAACGGATGCAATTTTTTCAAAGACCGTTACATGTTGTACTTATGGAGCGCTATTTTCTCCTCATCACTAGACAGTCGCGGCATTTCATAGAAAGACTTTACTTATGTACAATTTCATTCCGGTTGACGTAAGTTAAGGTAACATTGAGGTTATTCAATTTCTTCCACGACAGCTGAATACTAAGACTTTATACTGAAACTTAACTGATGTACTAAAACGATAGTTTCCTTGTAGACAATTTCTTGTTAATTTGTAAAAAAATGCCACTTAGTTTTCTTTATGACCAGTACGGGCCATGTCGTACGGTATCACACATGTGATCGTTAACGAATTATATAAGAATTGAGTATTCAGTGTGTATATATAACTAATATAGAAATTGGCCATGTCACGTAAAAAACCCCCAATAATATTATATAAAATTTAAAAGAAATCCGTGATTATGATCTACATATGCCATTTTAAGTTTGCTTCCATTAATGCTTACAAGGAATTACATCCAGTAGATTTATGAGGGTCTTGAAGTTGAAACTGAACTCATTCGAGCGGTATCTGTCCGTTTCAAGCAATTTGTTAAAATGAACTAAACCTGACTATTATAAATAACTTGGTCTGATATGATCCGAACTGATAAAGCGAGGTCATAAAATCTAAAGTCAATTTGAAAATGGAAACAAAGTAATACTATCCTCTTATTCGAATTATGACAGCAAAGGGTATGATAACATATCTCCAGTTGTCCCAGATAAAGTACACTGTATAGTTTCCAATACGGTCTTTAAATTCCTAACGTTATTTTTCTTACTTAGAAAACGATGTACATCAATCAAATAATAAGACAAAGAACTATAAATTCTTATTTACATATTTGATATGTTTATTCTTCAAAATGTTTCTTTTCATTGTTTCAACCAAACGGATAGATTTTTATCAAAATTTCAATAATGCCGCATTGACATGTGTTTATCTTTCTTTATTTCCAGTTGTGCATAGAAAACTTCTAAAATGATACACACTGAGATTGATGATTGGAAACACGTACTTTTATCAGTAATAATATACCTACATGGCGTTCGCATATGACTTCAATAACCAACGCTATAGTTGCCCTTGGCATTACTACAATGTAGCATGTCTTTAAAAACCTTTTTTCGCAATAGAACATCGTACAATCACGCGTCACACTTGAAAGAACATGGTATACCCAGCTGCCAAGCTTGAGGCTACTATCATATAACAATACAGTGAAACCTCTCAGAAGCGGATACCATTGGGAACACAGAAATGTGTTTGTTGTAGAAAGGCATTCCTTATAAAATTGTTGCAACGGGAAAGAAAAGGTGTGTCATTTTAGACGGGTAGTTGTCTAGGTAGGTGATGGTGTCGTTTATGTATCATCGAATATCAATTGCAAGTCCCTACAACCTACAATGGCCTAAGTTGTCATGTTCTTTTTGAAAGAAATTTCATGGACCAAATAATATCATTTTCCTGTTTATTTAATTTCGCTCGATCGTTTTGGATTTTCAACAACACATCAATTTGGTTTGGCCTAAGCAAAGAAAATATAAAAAAAGTACAGCCTACATATTTGCGATACATGCATTTTGGAAGACAACTTGAACTGCGCAGGTGAAATGTAATGGGCCAAGGACTCCAGAATGGCGCACTAACAGTGTTTTTGGTAAATCGACAAAAACAAAAAAAAACACTTTGTGTTATCTTTGGCGAACTACTATAACTTAGATTTGGATTACCACTCCGTAGCAACGCAAAACATTGTTATCTACAAAGTGGTGAGTGACAAAAAACCATTTACTTATTTTATGTCTATGATTGTCAGTTTTCCTCAGTGGGGGTATCATGAGTGACATGATTTGATAAAATGCCACGTGAAGAAGCTTGAGAACACGCCATCATTAACATTACTTAATCTCCTTTAAGTATAAGTTAGATAAAAAAGATAAAAGACAAGTGCAAGATATAACATATACGGGCAAGTTTTACATTCTTAACAGGAGCGAACGTTCAGGGTTATGTATACACGTTCGATATGAACCATAATGAAAACAAATGTTTATAAAACCTGCTAGTGGTGTAAGTATGCTAAATACATTTCCATAGACTTACATTATAAGGCTTTCGGCCAGTCCGACTACCCTACCCAAAGGCTCGCCGACTGTTGATATGCATTTTATTTTGCAGAATCATCCATGTCCCGCATATAAATAGCACAGTGTATACATGTTATTCAATAATGTATGCCATTAATTTGGAGCTGAATGACAGAAATCCAAGTTTCGGGGCACTTTTAGTGGTCACCGACCAAAATGTCAGTATTTTCAAATACCAAATACTTCAGTTGTAGTTTATATCCAGATTTTTCTCTCACTCAATCATCCAGCGATTAATTCAAAAGAACTATTCCCGCATGCATCCACTTATTTTCAGCCAATCAGCAATCAAATGCATGGTGTAGGTCCGCATGTTCCCAAGACAAAATAGCCTGCTTCCGGTTCTCTCCAATTTAGCATACATATACCTAGTGTAGACCATTGAGTGAAGATTATTGATGCTCGGGTGACCTGTATATGAGTTTGTATGGCAGACACATGTTCCAAATTCTTCGGGGGGCTATCTATTTGTTAATATCAAAGCTACGTAAAATTTGTAAAGACAAGCACCAAGTCAAACGGATGAAAAATCTAAACGATCTGAAAAAGAATTATTGATCATTTTAATTCATTGTTGAATGTGAACTTCAGTAGGCCAAAACTCCATTAGAAGTAACCGAACAAAGGCCTGTATTAGTTATAACAATTACACTGTATAGTATGTCAAACTTGATTAAAGTATGTCTTTGTATAAATGTGTGGAGAGTGAATATATGTTCCAGAACGGTCAAAAATGACCTAACAAGAAATTGACAAAATGCACTACCATTATCCAATCCTCATTTGAACTTGCAGAAATCGCCCGACAATGCATTTAATTTTGCATTGCAAGTTTGGCAGATAGCTGAAATGGACGTACACATTTTACTTTTAACTTTTTAACTTCGCATATCGTTTGCATAGCGTATAAATTTGCTAATACTGTTGCTGAAAGTATTGGCGCGCACTTATTATGTCACCAGCCTCCTTCTTACAGATATTAGAGACGTTCGATTACTGCAGGGTAGCGTGATGTAGTAACAGGTGCGTGGAGTATTCAAAAGCTTTTAGACGTTACCAATTAAATACTTATGTCTTAATTTTCTTAGACTGTCGTTTTTTGTACTTCAAGAATAATGTAGACAGGAACTTTTGGAATGCAATAACTTGTACAACTCCTGATTTCGTGAGTTAGTTTCATAGGCAGGCTGTTCCTGTAAAATATAATAATTACGGTAAGCCTTATAGATAAAGATGTGTGTCATAGAAAAATACAAAGTGAATCAGTTTTGCACCTATATGCTCGCCCTATATAGATAAGAAGTAGGTAGATTATATCCATCGGCATTCTGTGTGGCACTTTTGGATAACAAAGATGACTTCTAAAATTAAAGACTTCATTTGTAATTTACTTTTAGTGGTAAGTTTAAATAGTAATTGTTTTTACGTATAGTAGTGTGATATTACATAACACCAGAAATGAAAATAATTGAGCTACGATTTTTTAAAGAAACGGTTAACGTAACTAGTAAAACAAATATATTTGTGTTCATTAAACATCGTTTCGAAGCTTACATTGGCACACACTGTCAATGGCTCTATGTGTTGCAGTTATCAAGTTTTGGACATTTGATTAAAGTTAAAAAGGGGAAAAACAAACTAAAAGCGATGTATTCATTTATAAAACGTAGAACTGAAAACACGGAACATGGTGCAAACAAACAACACCTGTATTATAATGTAACTAATATTTAAAAGTCATTTGCAGATAATAGTTGTAAATACAATCCAGTATCGCTTATTAGTAGAGTAAAACGGGGGGGGGGGGGGGGGAATCTCCTCATGCGGAGATTGCCCTTTACACGTGACTATGCGGAGATTGCCCTTTACACGTGACTATGCGGAGATTGCCCTTTACACATGCGCACATGCCTACCCGAAGCCGTGCCCCTACACATGTTGCACCACGTGTCATACCACGTTTGGCACCTGCCTCCTGAAAGTCTGCGAGTTTTCCTGAAAGTGTCACAGACCAATGAAAACTAATTAGAACCTTTTAGGAATATGTTTGGGAGATACAAATCGTTTGGGAACGCCTCCTGAAAGTCTGCGAGTGTTCCTGAAAGTATTGCAGACAGGAGCAAATGACCTGGGATGGAACCAGGATGTTATGAACGACTTTATTTCCATTGGCACCGCCTACTGAAAGTTTGCGAACTATCCTGAAAGTGTCGCAGACCAATGCAAACGGATTTTAACCTTTTAGGAATATCTAATGGAGGTAAAAGTTGTTTGGCACGGTCTCCTGAATGTTTGCGGCTATATGTGTCAAATTGTTATATTCGATGTCAATCTATATGGCACTGGTTCCTGCAAATGAGACATGCATGTTGATATTTTGGATTATTTCATTTCAAATTTGGGGAATGCCGTCGAAATCATACAAGTAATACTGGACTTTAATGAGCAATAAATGGAATCTACCCATTGTAAAATTTCAAATGAAACACTTATTAAAAGATAGGACGGTTTATTCAAGCGTATAATGCAATGAAAATAAAACAAACTTTTGCGTATATTTCTCAACATACATGTAGATTAATCAAATATTTTAAAAAGTTGATAACTAATATAATATTTCGAAAGGACATCAACTGCATACTTGTAAAAACCACAAACGGGTATTAAATAACAAGCGAGATTGTCATGGTGACATGATTAAATTACACTTTTTTGAAATAATACCAAGGACACACTGCGACCTGTAAACCGCAAGCCTGTACTTTGAATAGCGTTAATTTTATTGGAGTGAGCGCTGTAGGAAAACGTTATTTTAATCTTGCGTTTATTTTAAATGAATAGTTTTAGATAAAAGCTTATTATTTGATTTAAACTCTTGCTTGTTGCTAGACGTTTTTGTATACTCATAGTTAAATTGTAAACACCACCTATTGGAAAAATGACCGAGAAAGAGAAGTCAAAAAGCAACACCTTTGTTTATAAGCTACATCTATTTTTTCTCCAAATCATCTACAGGTAATTACATTTCTTTAATATAAAAGTATGAGTCAGCCTGTACTTTGAATAGCGTTAGTTTTAGTGGAGTGAGCGCTGTAGGAAAACGTTATTTTAATCTTGCGTATATTTTAAATGAATAGTTTTAGATAAAAGCTTATTATTGGATTTAAACTCTTTCTTGTTGCTAGACGCTTTTATATACTCTTAGTTAAATGGTTAACACCACCTATTGGAAAAATGACCGAGCAGTAATGAAGATACCGAGATCAGTGAAAGTGAATCCAGAGAAAATGTCTTTGAGGACATGAAAAGCACTTACAGAAAAGCCATGATGGACATTTTCGGTAGAAAACTGGTGTAGTTCGATGCTATGAAGAAAGATCCCATCTATAAAGCGATAAAGAAGACTGTCAATCAACTCATTGCAACAGAACACTACGAAGGGGAGGAAGCCTTAAAGTACGCCATTCTTAAACGGAGATTTCTGTTTGATAAAGTGCTGGACAATTATGTTACTCCACAGTTGGAAGAGAAAGAAGATACTGAACAAATGGAAGATACTGAGTGATATAACAGGACTGTCGAACTTGTTCGGCTAATAGTAAAACGATATTGTCGTAGCTAAAGTGAGCTGCATGTCTTTTGTATAAAAGACTTTATGATCTGTGACTTCATTCATTTGTTCCATCTGGAAAGAGCAAAGCATGTGTCTGTTTTATTAAAACTCATGTTTTTATATTAAAGAAATGTAATTACCTGTAGATGATTTAGAGAAAAAAATAAATGTAGCTTATAAACAAAGGTGTTGCTTTTTGACTTCTCTTTCTCGGTCATTTTTCCAATAGGTGGTGTTAACAATTTAACTAAGAGTATATAAAAGCGTCTAGCAACAAGCAAGAGTTTAAATCAAATAATAAGCTTTTATCTAAAACTATTCATTTAAAATATACGCAAGATTAAAATAACGTTTTCCTACAGCGCTCACTCCACTAAAACTAACGCTATTCAAAGTACAGGCTGACTCATACTTTTATATTAAAGAAATGTAATTACCTGTAGATGATTTAGAGAAAAAATAAATGTAGCTTATAAACAAAGGTGTTGCTTTTTGACTTCTCTTTCACGGTCATTTTTCCAATAGGTGGTGTTTACAATTTAACTATGAGTATACAAAAACGTCTAGCAACAAGCAAGAGTTTAAATCAAATAATAAGCTTTTATCTAAAACTATTCATTTAAAATAAACGCAAGATTAAAATAACGTTTTCCTACAGCGCTCACTCCAATAAAATTAATGCTATTCAAAGTACAGGCTTGCGGTTTACAGGTCGCAGTGTGTCCTTGGTATTATTTCAAAAAAGTGTAATTTAATCATGTCACCATGACAATCTCGCTTGTTATTTAATACCCGTTTGTGGTTTTTACAAGTATGCAGTTGATGTCCTTTCGAAATATTATATTAGTTATCAACTTTTTAAAATATTTGATTAATCTACATGTATGTTGAGAAATATACGCAAAAGTTTGTTTTATTTTCATTGCATTATACGCTTGAATAAACCGTCCTATCTTTTAATAAGTGTTTCATTTGAAATTTTACAATGGGTAGATTCCATTTATTGCTCATTAAAGTCCAGTATTACTTGTATGATTTCGACGGCATACCCCAAATTTGAAATGAAATAATCCAAAATATCAACATGCATGTCTCATTTGCAGGAACCAGTGCCATATAGATTGACATCGAATATAACAATTTGACACATATAGCCGCAAACATTCAGGAGACCGTGCCAAACAACTTTTACCTCCATTAGATATTCCTAAAAGGTTAAAATCCGTTTGCATTGGTCTGCGACACTTTCAGGATAGGTCGCAAACTTTCAGTAGGCGGTGCCAATGGAAATAAAGTCGTTCATAACATCCTGGTTCCATCCCAGGTCATTTGCTCCTGTCTGCAATACTTTCAGGAACACTCGCAGACTTTCAGGAGGCGTTCCCAAACGATTTGTATCTTCCAAACATATTCCTAAAAGGTTCTAATTAGTTTTCATTGGTCTGCGACACTTTCAGGAAAACTCGCAGACTTTCAGGAGGCAGGTGCCAAACGTGGTATGACACGTGGTGCAACATGTGTAGGGGCACGGCTTCGGGTAGGCATGTGCGCATGTGTAAAGGGCAATCTCCGCATAGTCACGTGTAAAGGGCCATCTCTGCATGAGGAGATCCCCCCCGTTTTACTCTACTTTTATTGATTTCGTCTAAATGATAAAACAATTGTTCTTTTCATCATTTTGTTATCAAGTTGTTATTACATCACAAGGAAACTTACCGATAGTAACGCTACGTTTAATTTAATAGAGAAAACGTGACAGACTTCTCGTCGCGTTGACAGGTACACAATTGTTGCTTGGTGCCCTATGTTTTTCATGGTTTTGTATACCCGCGGCAAATCAGTCAGTTGTCGTATTTTCGTCATTGAATTTTCGCCCCGTCTTCCAAAAACCGATCAAAGTTGCTAAACTGTGACTTCAGAAGGCTGAATTTTTTATTTGATACATACAAATGAATGTTTTATTTTTTCAGCTAGTCCTCTGTGCAGGAAATGGTCATGCTGTCGCAGACCAATGTGAAGCTTGTGAGTATGCGGAGATCATAGTTGTATATATGACAGATATTTAAGTCAAAATCTCAGAATGTTATGATTGTACAGTCAAACCTGTTAACAAAGAACACAGTTGGGAAGCTACAAATGTGGTCTTTGTTTGCAGATGGTCTTTATTCACAGGTATTTATTTCATAGATGAATGGTGCACTGTGATCTACCTGCTGGTCTTTATTCGCAAGGTGGTCTTTATTCGGAGTTGTCCTTAACATATGCCTATAAACATTTTCCCTGGTATAGCGATGATTGAACCTTCTTTAATGATTACATTAAAACTACTAAGTCACGTTACGGAAAGGGCTAATATGACCTGATTTTAACAATCCAGGGCCCATAACTACTTTATTCATCGGGACTATTTTGCTGGTTAATGTGCCCATACACACTGACCCAGTTTGGTGTTAACAGGATAAAAATTTTCAAATGACATGCAGACAATGAAATGAACATCCTCACCCAATTTAGGTTATCCCATTAATTCACGCGGTCTAGAAAAAAGACGGTGACAATGTTTCGTTCTTCTTTGAAATGATACTGCATGTATAACCCATACAAATTGTTTCTAAATGGCAGCAATTAAAGTTACGAAAGGAAATTGATGAATTCATGTGCTAAATCAGGTGGGTTAGGTACATGTAGTTTGAATTGAAGCCTATCCCAGTTGGATGACCTATTACTTTCTCATTTGTTTTTCTTTACACGAAGTAATATTTTTACGACTTTTTTATGCATTTCATTTATAAAGCATATTTGTAAATAGTGTGAATGTAAAATTTTGGCTATTCTTAAAGCGCCGTATTTAAGATTTTTTTTTATCTTTGCGTTTGGATTTATTTTGTAAGAACGGGATTTTGATAAATCAATGTATTTTTCATTTTTGTGATATGTAGTGACGGGATAATTAACAGATTCAGTTTTTTTATGACTTCACGATGGGCATCCTACAACCTTAAACTAGTACTAGATGTAAAAAGTTGTAGGGTGTGCGACACCTCTAAAGACTTTGTTTTGCCAATGTAGATGTGTTACTTGTTATAGAAAGGTATATGATAATAGTCTGTTTATCACTATATGAGCCCTGCTGTGCGAAAACTCATTATGAGACAAATTTAGCGAACACTATGTATAGGATAGATCACGAGTAGCCGTTGTCTATGTAATTTAGAGTCGAGCGCAGCGAGACGACAAATTACATAGACAACGGCTACGAGTGATCTATCTGACTTAGACCACAGATAGTAGATTGTTTGTTTTTCAGTCTTCTACAATATAACACCAACTACCTCATTTATTCCGTTAAGGCTAACAAGCAACTAAAGCGTTTTCTGTTTGCCTCAAATAGCACGGTGAAATCGTGCAGCTCGGATTTCGAAGAAAAAGGCGCGCAAAGCTATGAACACCTGTACCAGTATTGACAATAGCCACGATTTATTCGTGCAATATATATATATAATTATGTTATTTCAAACTTGATATGACAGAGCGATGAGGTGTTCTTGTAAATGGTCAAGGTAGGTGGCGATTTATAACAATATAAAATATTTTAAGTTTTATAGCTGGAAATACAGCAAAATGTAGCTGTATCTATCGAAGGAGTTACATGTAGTTGGCTGCCTGTCTAGATGGCTTACGTTAAAATGGGTTTTAACGTTTTCAGCAAAATCACGACTGTAAAGAGGTGGCCATCTAATCACCTCTCTTGCATGGTATTAGTTCAGAATCTTTAGGATCAAGTCTCTGCAAGCCGCTAGCTGCTTTCCTATATAAATTATGCAGAGGCTGGACATCACCATGATTAAACATCGTGGAATTCATGCCTGGACTTTGGATCGAACCAGCAATCCACGAATTGACATTCCAGTGGCTAAGTCACCGCTTCTCGGAAGTATGAATTGGTATATATTTTCTAGGATATATCATATTTGCTTCCGGCCAAACCCCTTCAGTAGATAGTAGGCCCTGACCTATAAATCGCAACTGCCAAAAGCCTATACCATTGTTATAAAGTTCTACTTTTTCTAGTTTAAACCGTCTTTCATGTGCAGAACTGCACCTGAGTAATATAATCGAATTATGTTCTTCAACTGGGGTTATATTAATTAAAGCAACACGATGTCGCATATCATACAACACAAAATGCTGTTCAAGAGGATAAATGCTTGTTTCGGTAGAATGATCCAAATACATTTCACTAAGCTGAGTGAGCACCAAAAGTGTTTTTTACGAGTTTGTGCGTACTCAGTATAAAAAAATATAACCTCTTTTCATTTGTTTTAAACCGAAAACAAACAATTGTCTGGCCTCAAATTATCCCCATTTTTAGGACATAATTCAGTTGTCCTTGCTACACTAGAAAGGTCATGCACACTTTGCACGAGGAAAACGATTTGAAATGGACAACAGTGGACTGTTGTATTATGGGATTTATCAAACGGCAATCTTAGCCTGTGATTGGCCGGCTACGGGCAGCTGTTGTCTAAGATTGTTTAGAGAGTTACATACATTTAAGACCTATGTATTCAGGCAGAAATTTGAGATGAAAAAACATACAGAGTAAATGTTATTAAGGAAATGCATTAAAATATATACCGAGCTGTATTTTATAACATGGCAATTATGAAATAATATGTTGTAATGTTTCTACAGCTAATGTTGGGACGAGTTTTATTTTCGGCATCATCGGCTTCTTTAATCGGTACAGTGGTATGGATATCTATCTTCATATCACAACTACAGAGCTAAGCCCTGCACACGTTCGTGTCACCGCACCTTTCATTAACTTTGACAGTTCGTACACTGTCTCAAACTATACATTCATTTTACTAAATGGTACTTTGAGTCAATATGAAACAGGGAAACAATTTAAAGGAATTGAAGTCAATTCTGATGTAAATATTTCTCTGGCTGTTGTTACTGGGAAAGATTATGAGGATATCGTGGAGGGATTTTTGGCTTTACCAGTCAACGCACTCGGTACCCGTTATATAGCTGCTTCCTACTACCCGTACATTTCCCGCAATTATAGCGAGATTCTTGTATCCGGCGTTGAGAGTGATACAGATGTTATATTAAGCACAAAGCTGAATGGACACATAGGCTTTAACAGAACATTTCGATTACAAAAGTTTGAAACCTATCAATTTCAATCAAACAATGATGTAAGCGGCAGTATCATAACGTCAAATAAACCAGTGGCTGTTTTTTCCGGATCTGCAGATGCACAAGTTCCTTTAAATATTGGAGACCGACAGTATTTAGTTGAACAAATGATCCCTACCAAATATTGGACAACAACATTTATTATTCCGCCTATCTATCCTAGATTGCACTTTGTCCTCAAAGTTTTCGCTGATGATGACAACACTGCAGTTCATTTTTATAATAGTACGAGACATATAGCAGTGTTCTTGAAAAAGGGATCTATGGAAGAGCTGTTGTTTGACACAAACCCCGTCATTGTCCTCGCAGACAAGCCGATCAGCGTCGTGCAGTATGGGCATGACGGGGATAATATGGTCGGCGATCCGTTTATGACCAATGGACAGGGTATGTCACAGTTCCAGAGTTCATATAAATTTGCCACTCAAAATATCTATTCAACAGGAAGCAATACTATTGCAATTACTATACTCAAGAACAGTACAAGCAGACTTCTTCTAAATGGATATTCTATGTCATATTGGAACGCTAAGAACGTGTCCGTTTCTCAACCTATGGAGGAATATACAACTTTATTTGTAAACGTCTCCTACAGCGACTACTTCCACTTATATCACAGCGATGGAATAAAGTTCGGGGCATCACTGTACGGAAGAATAATAGCTAATATTGGGTATGGTTATCCTCTTCGGCTATCATTGAATGACAAAGGTACGATGTACTTGTTAATTGTAATTGTTAATTACGCATGCTTCAGTTTAGCGAACATCTGCTGTTGTTTTTTATCTAAATTTACACTTTCTGATCAGGATTGAGTGAGAACAAATATAATCATGTTTACGATTACAGAGATAAAAGAGTTTAAAAATTTAGTAATAAGATAAGCTCAGTAATACACAGAATTAAAAAAAATCAAGAACCGTAAAAAAACAGAAAATGCTTTATTCAATTTGTCGAACGGATATTTGCAGATAAATGCAGGAAAATCTCGAACTAGCACCGCCTTGGCTTCAGTCTGCACCTGTAATGGTGTGATACCGTCTGAAAACTGGCGTTGAATGATGTGTATGTCAAGTGTAGAAAACAAATGCTAAGAGCCGTCTTGCACAAATTCTTACTGCACTTGATTGGGACGGGTCAACAGTTTGATTTGAACTAGTATGGGCGTTGACATTATTTTAAAGCGGAACTCATAAACAAATACATTGGCAGTTGTGTTAAAGTCTGTCGCCGCGAAACAAGGGCTAACACGCTGGTCTCGAGTCTGACAGTCAGTTTTATTTTCTTGCTGTGTTTCTTTTTTCAGATTGCACAACACATACTACAGTATACACAACCACACCCTTTCCCACTGACACTTCAACAGTGTCAGTGCATGGCAATCAAAGTATCTTACAAGGTATGTTTTAATTATGATGCAAGTTTTGTCATGTTAAATTTTGCTCCTGAAGATAGACATAGCAGTTAATATGAAAATGTAAAGTACTCCATAAAATCAGAAAAGTGGAGTATAATTATAACATGAGTCTATGAGAAGAGTTAACTTATTAATGTCATACAAGTTGTTTGTACGATACTGGTATCCTACATGTTAACCGGACGTTCAATCATCCGGACAATTTCGATTTGCACGTAATTAAACAGTTATCCTTTGATCCAACGTGTAATGAAGATACCCAGATCTTGCAGACGCTTTCCGTGTCAACTTATCACTTAGGTGAACAGCATTAATGAATTTGATATATATGTACCGCACTTGCCTTATATTTTGATTGCAGACGGCCATGGTCACGTGGGGGCTTAATATATCAATGCAAATGCGCACCTGCGCAAATGGTTAGCGATGTTAGCATTCCGTTTCAACATTAGTTTCAATAGACTTTTAACAGTTGGGAATGGAGAAGGCTTTGCGAATCATAAAGAAAATACTAAAATCTTGAAAAAGTAGATAGTTTTCGTTAAATTGATACTGAAAGCATTAAATTACACATTTAGTACACGTAGACCCAAATCAATGAACCATGACGGACCTCGGTTCAGGATTTATGCTATTAATAGTTACCAGTTGATTTTCCCGAGAATTCCACTTGTTTACTTTGAGCCTTACAGAGCATAATGTGAAACATCAACCAGAAAGAAAAAAATCTGATGAAATAACAGACTTTTTACACAAATAAACAATTGTCCGGATAATTGAACGGACGTTGCATATTTCGGGGACGTTTCATTGGTTATTGTATTACTCGAATTGAACAAGAAAACATACTTTGTGACCATCTCAAAGTATAAGGATGCGTACAGCTGAGACCGAAGTTCATTGTGTGAAAATTTCGTGTTTCTATCTGCATTATTGGCAGAATTATTTACAAAAAGGTCCCGTTTCTGTCCGATTAATTGAAAGAAACCAGTATAGTTTAAAAGAAAAATATAAGTGCAGATTTTGACAATTTGTTGATATGAGATGTGAGCAGACGTTACTTTGTTGTTTTCATCGATTGCAAAGACGATGTTGTAAACAGACCAAAAATACAAAGATCTATGCAGGCCATCGTCATATTAATCAGTTCTTTGGTCACACAATTTCATATCAAATTCAATATTTCTGTTTTTTATCATTTAGCATGAATATATATAACATATACATATTTACGAAGAGTTCAACTGTTTATTCGCTTCTTGTAGGAAATGGCTCTTGGTGTTTCCAATGCGACGGAATGACACATTTGCAGTACTGCGATAAAGTGGCGCAGTGCAGGAATACTGATGAGGTTTGTAAATCCCTTTCAGTATAGTTTTCTCAAGCAAATAGATGTGTAAAAGGCATACGTTTGTTTAGCTCAAAATGTCAGGGTGGTCTATTACATGTAGGATCGCTCATCGCCCGGCGTCCGTCCTACTTCCGTCCTCCGCCATTTCCTTCAAACGCAACAATGCAACCACTAAGCCAATATTGATGAAACTACGCAGGGATGCTCTACCAAAGCTGCTCAAAGAATTATATTCCATTCAGAAATTTGGTTGCTATGGCAACTAGGAGGAAATACGTTAAAAATCTTCTCGGAAATTGCAAGGTCGAGAGCTTAAATATTTGGTGTGACACTTTGTAGTGGATCTCTATTAAGAATTGTTGAAATGAAGCACCTAGGGTCAAAATTGGCAACACCCCAGGGGTCATATAATTTACTTAGAAATGTATAGTAAAACTCCTATTGTCAGAAACTGTAATGTTGTTGTTGTAACAATCGTTCCTGGTAGAACCGTCCTCCCTAGCAAACTGCCAACTTTCTCACATAAAAAGACATGGTCAGTAGCAGGGCGCGAACCCATGGCCTTCGATCTATGAGAGGTTACAATTATCTCAAGTCAGTGACTCTAACCACTCGACCACGGAGGCGGTAGAAACTGTAATACATAGAGCCAAGCTATTTGGTGTGTAGCATTGTGTAGTGGTCCTCTGTACTTTTTTTCAAAGCATGCCCCTGGGGTCATAATTGGCCCTACCCCAGGGATCGCTTTTTATAAAGACTTGTATATAGAAACGATTGTTTTGTATTGCACGTTTGCTTAGAAGACAATTTAAGTTTGATAAATAAAACAAAATCAGTCAGTCCTATAATTCTACTGCAGTAATATAAGTCATTCGTCTTTGTGACCAAGATCTCATTACATCACAAAAGTATGATCGTATTTGAAAGGCAAACTTGTAAAAAGCTCAGTAAACTGAAGTACGTGTATTATCATAATTCTCATTTCTCGAGGTTTAACGCAAATTTCAGCGGTATTTCAGTTAGATTTACAAGCGGCAAGTTGTCCGAACCATCCTTCTTGGAAATAATCAGTACCAGAATCATTTCCTACGTAGGAATCATCTTAACTGAACAGCTGGTTCATATACGAAGAATTTATAACCATTTTACAAGCCCTCGTACATTACAGGTGTGTTATGTGCAACGCTACACTAGGAGTTTTGATGTGAGCCTTTACAAATCGGGCTGTATTAATCGACAGGTCAGTAACAGAATTAGCTAAATAGTAGTCTTCAGTAGATTCTGTCAATAACACCCACAATTATGGTTCGGTTTATTGAAAGTATTAAACGTTTGCATAAAATATTATACATTACATAATTGACCATTAATGTAGTGTCTCGTACTGACAGAAGCCAGAAGTTCATTCACCAACGTTTGAAAATTTTGGCTAATAAGAAACTTGATTTTGTCTAGCGCTACCTTAAAGGATTAAACACAACTTCACTGCTTTAACTCACTTTACACATATGTACATCACAAATAACCGAACGATTGCAAACACTTTATATATATGACCATCGTCGGAACCCACGGTCTATTACGAAATATACCGTGGGAAAATTGGCTGGCGAAACTTCGTAGTAAATGGTGTGAATAACCTGGGTACCGAGGATGATATATGACCAGCGACACGTGAAAATAGGCCTTCGGACAAAATACTTGGAAACTAGCTTTCTTGCATATTTTGAACAAACAATATTTCAATATCAATATGGGAAAATTTCAGTTACCTACGTCCATTAGATACAAAATTACAACATTCTGAAAAAGTAAGCCAAAGACGTCATTGTTCACTCTAAAAATGACGTCACGTACCACAATTTGACGTCAAAACTCACTTCAATTAACATGGGCAGTAAATTATTGCAGTAAGCATTTCCCAACAGCATCATTTATTTTGGTTGCAACATTATATCCTCTTTCGATATATATCATATCTGGTGAAATAGTTAATGTCTTCTTTCCACAATATGCTTTTTTCATAGGGTATAGGCAAAATAAAAAAAAATCATTTCGATTCGCTGTTGCCATAGTAATTGTCTTGAAGGATTTTGAAGCAAATAGTATGTTTCTGTGATGGAAAAATATAATGGCTTTCAGTTTTTAACATTGGTTTTACATTTAAAATGGGTGACAAAAATATTAATTTTATGTTGTTTGCTTGCAATTATTGTCGAATAATGTAACAAATGTCCGAAGGTACATTTTCGCGCGACGACGGTCAATTATATAAAAACTTTAAGCAACTAGAAATGAAAATGTTATTTAAAATACATAAAAATAAAGTTACCTATTTCTTTCTGTTACATATCATATCACTTCTATACAAATTAAAAATACACAGACGTGTCACATTGGTAATGGTAACGGTGATTGTCTGGAATGCTGTAACGGAAACTTTTGTAACTCAGCAGGATGTGGAGACACTGGTAATATGTTTGAAGTTCAAATAGAACTGCATTTCATAACCTACATCCTGTGATTTATTTTATCTTTATGTAATATTAACCGATAACAAAGTGAATCGCTGTGTACCCCGATTAATTGTCTGTACTCGAAGGCGAAGTACGAAAATTTAAGAACAAGAAACATGGCAATGCCACGAAACCAGGTTTTCAAAAATGTTGTTCTGATTCTATACTATAGTATGAATTTTGGAATGAAGATTGCTATGAATATTCAAAAGATTATAACATGACATGAAGGAAAAGATAATATTCATGAGAATACATGATAATGAGTAGGATGTAAATTTCGGCTAACAATACTGTCTGCAAGGAGTATACTTAATAATGAGACAACAATTTGAGTTAAATGAAAGCAAGTTTGAGAGGGTTCTATAGATGTTTTAGTACAATCATTGAGACATCAACTGCTGAAAAAGAAAGCAAATAGATTATATTGTTAAAATGGGCAACAATTGTTAATCAATGTTATTACCCGACTCTATATAGCAGCCCACACCATTTTGTGATCAAAATTCTTCAAAGGGTTGAAGAGTTACAGAGCGGACAGGATTTTCAATGTTAATGTCACTGTGACCTTGACCTTGGAGCCAGCCATGCGGAACATGCGTTCTGCACGTCATCTTGATGTGGTAAACATTTGTCTGAAGTTTCATCAAAATTCTTCAAAGGGTTGAAGAGTTACAGAGCGGACACAATTTCGTTTGACGCCCGCCCATCCGCCCATCCGCCCATCCGCCCGCCATACCCCAATCTAATAACCAGGATTTTCAAAATTGAAAACCTGGTTAAAAAATGTTAACATTTTAAAAAGTTGTCAAGAAATATCTTGACGTGTGAATGTTTTGTTTGTTTGTTAAATAAACATAAATATGAATCCTTAATGAAATTGTGTTCAAATGTATTCAAAACAATGTGATATCACCGCTTCACCACAGTTGCTAATTGTTTTACTGTCTCACAACAAAATCAGGTTTAAAATGATTTGTTAATGTTTTTTGTAAAAGGTTTCCAGTCTCTCGGACAAAGAGGACCTGTCTGTTTCGACTGTACTCACAAAGGCGAGGATGAGTCGTGTAATACTGTACAGCTATGTGATTCCAGCCAGGTGGGCACGATATTTTTAGATATATTTTTCTATTTGGATCTAGACCTAAAATAATGTACCAGCCATTTCTTGATATTAATTGTAATGGGAAAAGTATTAATACTACAAGTTCTGTAAAGTATCCTGGTGCAGTTTTGGATCAATTTTTATCTTGTGATGACATTGCCAGATCAGTTGTCTCAAAAGCCAAATTGAATGCCCGACTAAAGTTTCTCTATCGTAAGAGTAATTTTTTTAACCAAGTGTACTAGAAATTTGCTCGTCATGGCTTTAATTCAATGCCACTTTGATTATGTATGTGCCTTTTGGTACCCCAGTATATCAAAATATTGGTCAATGAGACTCCAAACTACTCAAAACAAGCTCATTCGTTTTGTCCTTGGGTTAGATAGTAGGGCTCATATTGACGTGGAGCATTTCAGGACTTTGAATTGGTTACATGTAGATAAAAGGGTACATCAGTTGACACTTTCACATGTTCATAGAATTAAATTTGGTATCACCCCAGACTATCTGAATGAACATTTCATCCCTTTAAGTTCTGTCCGTGATAGATATACCAGATCAAGGGTTTTTGCTAATACTGGCCAAAGCCAAAATGAGTGTCATGTATTTAGCGATACTGGCCGATTTGCTTTGCCCCAAGTTGGAAGTTTTGAAGAAAGTCATTTGCTTTCACAGGTACATCATTGTGGAATAATATCCCACAAAACCATAGATGTATAGCTTCACCTTTCAAATTTCAAAGAGCTGTGAAAGCCGATCTAATGTCCAGTCTGTCCTTTTAATACTTGTTTTTATTTTCAACATTCCATTTTATAAGGGGTTATCCCTCTTAGTAATTTAAATACATAATATCTGTAGCATGAGTAAATGCAACTTCATTTCTCCGTAATCTGTGATATTAATTGAATAATCTGTGATACAGTGTTGTCAACTACATGTTCATTTTAGTTATTTAATTTTTTTAAGTACAATAATCATATTTGCAATTAATTTTCATTATCATCCTATTTATTATCAATACACATAAGACTGCGTCATACCACCAATAACAGGGACCACAATGGAAATAAGGGAAACCTTTGGTTTATCTTTCTTGTGTTATCCCTGGTATTGGTGTGCATATTTTGGTTGAAATTTGTGTATGTTATATTTAGAGTGTTTAAATTAATACATGCATATGTATTCATTTTTATATTTCATGCATTGTTTTATGCCATAATTTATTATTAGTACACAATACCTAATAAATCTATCTGTCTATCTACTTTTCAACAAATACAATGTAAACATGTAGTCGTAAACTAATTACTAAAAACAACAATAATTGATAATGTATAATGATAATAGTGATATTAATATTAACTATATACTAATCAGACCCGAAGTGATTTTTCCATTTATTAAAAAAACTATTGTTTATTGGCTGTAAAATTCGTTATCTACCCGACGTAATAGAATAGGAAGGGTTATCATCAAATTGAAAAACAGGGCCCATAACACTTATTGGACCGGTCAAATTAAAGATTGCTGACGAATGATTGGATGTTGAGAAATCTGAGCATTTCGATTGGCTGATACGTTTAGATGTTTAGCCTCTCAAAAACAGCCACCATCTTGACATCTGTTGAAAGCAGCTTTGAAGATCGAGTGGCGAAAATGAAAATCAACTTTGTATCAATTGCTGCCTGAAAACCCATTTAGAAGGATAGAAAATACTCCAACTTAGAAATTGAACACCAACATCAATATGTTTATACAAAAATGAATATTAGAGGTATTTTTATTTGCAGATCTGCAAGTTACTGTCATCTTCTGACGAGTTACTAACAATGAAGATGATAGTTTATGTAGCATGAATCATTTTTAGTTTGATTAGTCAGTTAATAAAATTGTCATTAAATGAGTGACTTGATATTGACCCTGTTATTTGTCCTCTGGCATTCGTATTACACTCGGGCTTTGACCAATACGCCAATATCAGATCACTCATTTTATAACATAAAGTACTGTAACTAGAAAATGTATCATCGTCTTAATGGAAAGTACTTGCAAATTACTTGAACTGTGTAGAGAAGCATATTTAGCTAAAGGTTTATGTAGAATACCTTAGAAATCATTTTTTAGATATCCTGATTCGCATTCCGGTCCGTAATTGTCGTAAACAGTGTTTTACTGATATAATGAACAAATAACAACAGCATGTAATTTTACAGGCATGCATGATAGAGAGGTACAAGTGGGGAGACAACAACTTCCATTACTTAATGGGTTGTACACATGCACAGGTAACAACTGAACTTTGTCCAATAATTCTACATTTCTTTAAACTACTTTGAAACAATTTTGCATATTGTTCATATGAAATAATACAAACACGCTGCGTGCCTTTTGTCTTGATTCCAGATGATTTTCCCTTGCATCTCAGGTGAAAAAAAAAAAAAATACAAACGAAGCCTAGTCTGAAAATCGAATGCACAGAATTTTGAAAAACCTGAACCAGTTTAAAAATGGTTATTCTTTCTTTTAATTGTGCACAAATTTATATACGTTATTGCTTAGATGTAAAACATCTTTACATTGCGCTGAACGTATTCATCACAATATGTACTGCTCTGCATATATCATTTTCATCACTGAAAATCACTCAGGAAATCAAATCTTAATTGTTGTTGTCTTTCATTAAACGCACTAGTAACCAATTAGTACCTGTTCTGTATGTAACATGGCGTATTCTTACTATAGATGTGTGCAACCAAGCGTTCTGTAAACATCAAAATTGCTACCCGCCACGCGCCGGTGTGTGCACACTGCTGTTACAGTGACTTTTGTAATATGAACTGCACCTCGATTGAAACAGGACCATCTATAGTTGGTAAGTGTATTGAAGTTGTTATGGAAAAAATGTCATTTTTATACACATTGTAGGTTTTAAGACATTCAACACTTAAAACATAGATATTTAAGTCAGTAAGTGTGAGAATTTGTCACATTATCACAACATAATTTTACTTTGTGAAAACAGGTAGTAAAATAGAGAACATTCTGCATTTCAACATTATCTGTAGCATTTGATATGGGCTTGTATTATACATAATAAATTGGTATGTATGGATTCACAATCAATTCTTTTAAAATATTCCACTGGGAATAATAAATATAGATATTTTTCTGTTTATTCGTATTTTCTATTTTGCTGTTTATTTCAATGTTCGGCAATATTGTCTTTTTCAAGAAATTTGTTAGAACTTTTGGAAACTACATATTGTCCATCTTTATGACAAGCTTAGAAATAGAAAGCTAACAATTTCTCGAAAAAGGCGATATTGCCGAAAATTAGAATAAAAGAGTTGTTTTTAACAGATTCATAGGGTTTCCATTTTGTATCGTTTTGCACGAGGACGTAAACGTTGCATATTATACAAAAGCCAAAGTGTACGCGAAATCACGCATTTGCTCATCTAATGCATAATTCCTACCCATATTTCAGGTTAGAAGATTTGGAATTATAAAGACAGTGACATTATATGTGTTACCGGCGGACGCCTGAAAATAATCGTGTTAAATGCTTACGTATTTGATTTGACATTTAATATATATGTTCGTAATCAGATAAGGATAACCTGTTACTTGTCAGAAATGTTGTTATTAAACTGTGCTTTGTATGTTTTGTGTGCTATTGAAACTATTAATGAATACCTTAAAGGCTTTGCGTTTTTTCAAGAAAACAGTGATATGGTGGTGACAAAAGGTAGAGGAAAATGCTTTAACCCAATACACCAAACCTTCACGCTACCAGAGAAAAATAACTTTCCAAATATGATTTTCTTTTTGACTGGGAGAGTCAATTTAAAGAAAAGAACAACTGCGCACGGTTGCTTCCCTTCCACTGCCGAAAATCTCTACCAACATCAACAACGACACAATCAACTACATTTTATCAGTCCGATTTTTTTATATCAAAGCACCAACTCAAATACTAATGCGGCATAATCATTAATTTAACATATTTAAATGAACAGCAACCAAAAAGCTTTTATAAAACTGTCACCAAAAATACACTATGTGCAGTAAGATGCGCATAATGTCACTTTAAGAATGTTATTGATTATACGCTTAATGCTTCAATCATAATAAACTTCTCTTTTGTTCTTTTAAATGTGTTTGATATTATTTGTTACTAAATATGTGTATTAATGTAACAAATGTGTATAAATCGTCAGGGCTGAGTTGGTTAGCATGATACAAACAAATCCCAGGAAACTGACATTCCAAGACGATAAGCTCGTATTCAAAATATGTTCTTCACTTTTGCACTTGTCGAAAAGGTTGCCTTAATGCAAATACGTCTGCGTCTTTGATAATACTGTATCCAACTTCAAATATAAATGTAATATAAGACAGTACAATGGAAAGAACTGCCACGCGCATACGGATTCCTATCACACCATGCCATATAAAGAACAAGTCAAATGTTTGAACGCCACCAAATGTAGTGGGGGTTGCGATAAGTAGTAATGTTGGATTTAATGTATGGTGATTAACCAAACCTAATCTTTTTGCACTCTAATTTTGTATATGGCTGACCATTTGTTAATGTTTAATGCTAAAAAAGATGATTCTACGTCAAGTCTATAGGCATTGTTTCCTCTGTATGAATTATCAAATCATTGAAATAATAATTTTTTATTTATTTTCCTAAGTTTAGAAATCTAACATATAAATTTGCTTCAATTTGTATTATTCATGTACGAAAGAAACATTATTTCCAAGATAAAAATTAATTTGTTCCCACTATATAAATAAAGTTAATTCCACTCCGGCGAGGTTTCGATCTCTGGGGGATACATTACACTGCGCTATCGAGGCATTGAGTTTTATAGCGTATAACTTCGTTATTGACCAATACGTGTACAGACGTTTGTTTCGGAATGGCGGTACAAATTTATGTAAACAAACGAATTTAACTTCCCAGACACTTTAAATAAGAAGTGGACACATCATAAACTTAGTAGTTTCGTAAAGTATATTCAACTATCTGTTAGTAGTCATTCGTTTAAAATCGGCTATTTACGTAACATTTAGACTGGTTCGCGATCTCAAATCAAAAGACCGCTTGTTACAAAAGAACACACTGTGAAATCAGTTTACATTCTAAAAAGAGTTACGTCACCCCATGGAAATTTTACTTGCTGTATTCCAATATACACGCCACCTTCAGGTGGCGTGTAATCAATATACGACGCCCAAATAGACTTTTTCCAAGTTAGACACTAAACTTTCAGAAAAAATATACTTAACCTACTCTTAGTGAATCCATAATTCAGGCTTCTTTTATTTCACACAAATTAGGCATGCGTTTTACTACTAGTCTAGAGAAAAGTCATACAGTCAAACCAAGGTCTTTCACTATTTGAAAGACCTTGGTCAAACCAAAAGGATTTTTGCGAAAACATTCCTGTTTAAGGGTAGATAAAGTATACATTTTAGGAAAGTGTATAGCCTAATGAACACATCAGGTATATTTGAGCGTTTCATAACCGTTACTGTGCAAGTAACGGTATAAGAAACGATGCGATAGTAATCCGTATGTACGTGGCAGTTTTACCTTGTACGAATGATACATATGTAAAGTTAGGTATTATCACAAACGGGTAGACAATGTTACAGACCCCTTTAAACATTCACAGATTTAGAACTTGTCTGCAGTAGACAAAAACAATAGCACATGCCAGACAATCGTTATAGATACAATTAGAATCACTTATTTAGTCTTGTAGATAGAGGGAAATAACGGTTAACTTCAGAAATGCTCAAGACAACACAAACATTATAACATGTCATCGCCAGACAGTGATCAATGTACGAACACAAAACAAAATACGATATACGCGAATTATACCACATAAAATGTAATAGTATACCAGTCATATCAAGTTACAGACACGTGTACACACATTAAGCTAAGCGGTCAGCTTTCTAAGCATTTCCGTACGACACAGGTACATGTAATTCTGGTAACTATAATAAAAGAACACTTCTAGATATTTAGTATATTATTGAACAGACGCTGTTTAATACAAAAGGGCCATTGTGAATGATAAAAAGGCGAGTTTCTGTCCATGAGCAATATCCAAACTAAGTTAAAGCATCCAAGGGTAAAGCTTTTGTCGTTTTGTTGAGCGATCTTTGTGTCTTGGCGATGATCTGTATATATACATGTATTAGTGGTCTAACAAGAAAATTATAACTTAACATTATATAGATTGTATTGATATTACAGTGTGCAAATAATGTCCACGAATGTACTTTAACAGCTAAAGCATAAAATCTCGATTGGGTATATAAAGTTGAATGGCTAGTCAAACAGCCCGATGGCACTAAAAGGTAAACAATCGAAAAGTATCAATTTTTAAAGACGTTTTTTTCAAGAAAAAGCACAAGTTAGATTTTCACAGAATATTTATCTGATCTATACAGACCTGATAAAAACATTACCTTGTCTGGTTTTCACAGCTGGTAAAAAAAATAATTCACCAACAAGATATTGACATGTAAATTTTAGCCTAAATAACGTAATTTAAACATTCTCAGTCCAATAAAAAAATAACATGCGCTTATTCTAGTAAAGAATTAAAAAAATGTCTGTTTCTATTGTACTTTCCTAGGATATGGATTATTTAAAAATATGTCATTTCGTAATACCTATTCTATCATCCAATAACTAACCTTGAATGTTAATCATGAAAATACACTAGCATTTATCAGAACTAAAATTATAGTGACAGGGATTCCTTACTAAGCGAAATCGAAAATCAACAGTTCTCAAACTTGACACTTTTCTGTACTATAAATTACGGCTTTGGGATAATTTGCCAGTTGTCCCCAGGTATTAAGGTCTTAATTAAATATTTAAATTAGACTGTTTTCCAGCAAATCCGTATTTAATCATTTACATAAAGAGAAATAAATCGGCACCATTCATTGGCTTGATGTTTAGCCTTCAATAAATATTCATTAAACTCATTAAGGGACAACTCTAAATATTTTGCATTGCTGATGTAGGTCATCACCGTGGTCGCTATTATAAAGCCCAAAAATCGTTAATACAAACAGGCTATACTCTGTTGCCACAACGCTATCAATATATCAATAATATAGTTTCTTCGGCATTCATAAAAATACAACAACTCACCTAAGAAGATCGATAGAACGAATTCTAGTGGAACTCCGGCTCCAATATGGCGACTGTTCCGCACCAAAATAATAACTGATACTTCATTGCATCGAACAAATAAAATAAAACACGAGCCTTTAAACTGACTATAATAGTGCAACAGCATTGTCTGGCTTCATTTGCCATATCCAAATAACGCTTTGTTGCATCCAAGGGTAAAGTTTCAAGGTCATTTTGTCCGTTTTAGTAATACAAAAGACGTATATCCATAGTAATTAATGTTAATAAATATCCAAAAATAACTTTCGTCTCGAAAACTAAAACAGAATACTGGTAGTTTGTAGAATAACCAGATCTCGCTTTCATTTACAAGTAAAATACAAACAGGCTCCATGTTCAATAACCAAAGTTTATGGTTACCGGAACTATTTACACTGTTGTTATTGTCATGATAATACTGATTTTTTTAATGTCGGCCGCAATAGTTCAAGCTCGGGTATCCTCTTCGTCAAATCAGCTAAAGATCTGATAACACTTCAACAGTTGTCCCAGATAAAATACACTGTATAGTTCCAATACGGTCTTTAGATTTCCTACTCAGAAAAGTAAGAAACGGTGTACGTTAATATTATAATTGGACGAAGATTTATAAATTTTTCGCTGCTGTTTATCTTTACATAGTTGATATGTTTATGTGTCAAAAATATTGAAACGTGTGAATCTTTCTTGATTGCCCATCGTGCAAATAAAACTTTAATTCCAAATGATACACACTGAGATGGATGAAAGTAAACACGTACTTTTATCGGTAATAATATACCTACGTGGCGTTCGCATATGACTTCAATAACCAACGCTATATGTCCTAAGCATTACCACAATGTAGCATGACTTTAAAAACCTTTCCCGCAGTAGAATCACACGTCACACTTTAAAGAACATTGTAAACCCAGTTGATGCTTCTATAATGTAGCAAAACAGTAAAACCTCTCAGAAGCGAACACCCTTGGGAACACAGAAATGTTGTAGTTGTAGAGAGGTGTTGTTCTGGAGAGGTCCATTCCTTATATATATTCTTGCAACAGGAAAGAGAATATGTGTCATTTTAGACAGGTTGTTGCTCTAGGTACATGTAGGTGTCGTTTTTTTATGATTGAATATCAATTGCAAGTGCCTACAATGGCTGAAGTTGTCATATTCTATTTGAAGGAAATTTCATGGACCAAATAATATCATTTTCTTGTATATTTAATTTCGCTCGATTGTTCCGGATTTTAACCAACAAATCTATTTGGTTTGGCCTCAGCAAAATAAATAAATAAATAAAAAATGTTGCGTACATATTTGTGATACATACTTGTTTGAAGACAATTTGAGCTGCTCAAGTGAATTGTAAGGGCCAAGGACTCAAGAATGACACACAGTGTTTGATATATTGGCAAAAACTAAACAACAACATCTTTGGTGGACAACTTTAACCTAGACATAGATAACCACATCGTAGCAACTCAAACAGTGTGCTGAGTGATAAAAATCATTTACTTATTTGATACCTATGATTGTCAATTATACTTAATAGGGTAACATGAGTAGCATGAATTGATAAAATGCCACAGATCATACCATCAATAACATTACTTAATCTCCTTGTAAGTATACGTAAGATAAAAAAGATTAAAGACAGAACACCTAGTCCAAAGATATAACATATACGGGCAAGTTTCACATTCTTAACAGGAGCAGACGTCTAGGGTTACCTGTACACGTTCTGTAACGATATGCATCTATATAAACTAGAACTATCACTAAATGTGATTAATACCCCCGAAAGACTGCTTTATAAACTGAGGAAGTTTGTAGTAACAGAATACCTTGCAAAAAAAACACAACTAAAATAGAGATATTGTTCTTGGCAATAACTCTGTAATTAGTCAAGATAGAGTTATGGTTCTTGTACACTGCACTTCCTCTCATTGTGCTGGACCATTGTATGAAGTTTTATTGCATTCCAACCAGTAGTTTTCAAGTTATGCTATGCGACAAGGAAAAGTAAAAATGGGCAATAACTCTGTAAATACTCAAGCTAGAGTAATGATTCTTGTAGTTTATACTTTCTGCGAAACAAGTTCTTACAACTATATTAATCGCTCTCGAGACTCATTCCAGATGGAATCAACCTCGAAGAGAGAGAGGCAAGTGGAAATAGTGTCTTGCCTAAGGACACACCGACATGGCGATGGTAGGGATCGAACCCGGGGCCCTTCGATCCTGAGGCGAACGCGCTACCATTGCGCCACGGCGGCTCCATGATCTTGTGCACTGCACTTCCTCTCATAGTGCTAGACCATTGTATGGAGTTGTATTGAATTCCAACCTGTAGTTTTCTAGTAATGCTCCGGACAAGGAAAAGTAACAAAGGGCAATAACTCAATAACGAGTCAAGAAATAGTTATGGTTCCTATGCACTGCACTTCCTCTCAATGTACTTGACCATTGTATGCAGTTGTATTGAATTCCAGTTAGTAGTTTTCAAATAATGCTCCGGACAAGGAAAAGTAACAAAGGGCAATAACTTTTTAATGAGTCAAGATGGAGTTATGGTTCTTGTGCACTGCACTACCTCTCAATGTGCTTGTACATTGTATAAAGTTGTATTGAATTCCAACCAGTAGTTTTCAAGGTATGCTCCGGACAAGGAAAACGCAACAGACCGCCTGACCGACCGACCGCCCGGCCAACCACAGGGTGACTCCTATATACCCCCTCAAACTTCGTTTCGGGGATATAAAAAAGTTTCCCGTTTATCTATAATGGAGCCATAGGTAATGTTTATAAAACCTGCTAGTGAAATTCATAAGCAGACTGTTCGTGTAAAATATAATTATTACGGTAAGCCGTATAGATGAATATGTGTGTCATGGAAAAATACAAAGTTAACCAGTTTCCTATCTACATGCCCGCTCTATATAGATAAGATGTAAATATATTATGTCCATCGCCATTCTGTGCTGCGCTTTTGGATGAAAAAGATGAGTTCTAAAATGAAAGGCTTCATTTGTAATTTACTTCTCATGGTAAGTCCAAATATTTTTTGTTTTCATATTAATCTAACTTTTTTATAGTTATGTCAAATTAAATAAAGCAAGTATACAACTAAATGGGCTAAGATTTTAAATCCAAAATGTAACATCAAACGGTTAATATAGAGCTAGTGTATCGCAGGCCATTCTAACATTTATTTAGATAGATACCTCTCTACTTTCAAAGATATATCTTTCGTTTTAATAGAGATATCTCTTTTACGCTGAGAGATGTCTATATCACAGAAAGATATCTCTATGTTAAAGAGATATCTTTTCTTCAGAAGTTATAGAAGATAGACATTATTAAGACAGACATGTTGATCAATTTTCATGAAGACTGTATATTAACTGTGGCATCCAGAGGACATTGTTACCCGTTTTTTTACTCTAGGCGACTCAGATTCGAACTTGACCTAGACAGCACAGAAACATACATTCTGACCAATTTTCACGAAGATTGGAAATTAAGTGTGGCCTTCACAGTGTGACCAATGTTCTCATTTGATTTGACATTGTGACCTAGTTTTTGACCCCAAGTGACCCAGATTCAAAGCTAACCTAGAAATTATCAAGACATTCTGACTTTTGTGAAATTTGGGCTTTTTCTTTGACTTGACCATGAGTTTGACCCCATGTAACGCAGATTCGAACATGACCCAGAATCACTGAGACAAAAAATCTGGGTTATTTTCATGTATGTGGCCTATAGAGAATGAGTTTCTACAATTTCACCTGGTGACCTAGTTTTGACCCGAGGGGACCTAGTTTCAAACTTTACATATATTTTATATTCATAAACATTTTTATAAGGTTTCATGTAGATCTGGTAGAAAGTTTGTTAGGGGATTGGGAGGAGCCCAAACGCCAAATCAATATTATGCTGTGTTGGCGCACCGCCTCGAGGTATTGAACATAATAGGTTTAACCTTGTAATCCTATGGGCATGACGAACTTTGACCCTCAGGGCATCATGTGAACATCATTCGTAGGACCACAAGACAATGATCTATGCTCTGGGTCACGCAATTTCAGACAATAGATTTTTATGTTTTTCTCTTTAAAGGGACTATCCCTACATCTAGCAGATTATTTTCCAGAAACATAAATGATGTGTTCAATGAACGCAAAAATGCATTTTTAAAGAACATATATTGAAAAATGCACCATTTTAGCACAAATTATCACCAAGTAATATAACGTAAGTGGCATCCACCCTTTTATTGTACAACAACAACTTAACATAGAGTATTGAACGGTTTACGGTACCGCAATATATTTTTAAATGCCGATTTTACCGATACTGTCTGGAATTTATAACTTAAGCTTTCAGATAAAGTGATGATACTTGCAAATATTCTTTTTTTAAATGTTTTTGAAGTTATTTAGTTTGACACCGGTTATAGGGAGTGTCCCTTTAACTATATACAGACACGCAACATCACGGGCGTGGTCAACATAGGCATGATTTGAACAAACTTCGCAAGGGTCCACAACACAGTGTTACATACTGAATTATCTAAGCTCTATACCTTTTGGTATTGGAGAAGAAGATGTTCTAAGTTTTTCCTATAAATCTATAGAAAACAAGTGACGCCAGGGCAGGATTTATTTTGAACCTTGGGATATGTTTTGAACGCACTTGGTAGAGGTCTACTAGATAATGCTAGATATATAAGCTCTAGACCTTGTAGTTTTGCAAAGGTTTTAAAGGGACATACCCTATAACTGATGCCAAGCTAAATAACCTCCAAAACATAAATAACAGAATCTTTGGAAGTATTATAACGTAACCTAAAAGTTTCAGCTATGCATTCCCAGTCAGTATCGATAAAATCAGCGGTTTAAAATATACTGTAGTACCGTAAACCATTCAATAATCTATGTAGAATTGTTGTACAATTAATGGGTGGATGCGATTTATTACAGAAGGCCTCTATATTGATTAATTGTGGTAAAATGAAGCATTTTTCGTCATAGGTACATTTATTTATTATATTACGTTCATTGAACACATAATCTATGTTTCGAGAATATAATCTGCTGGATGTAGGGAGTGCCTCTTTAATTGTACAAAAACAACTCTACATAGATTATGTGAAACTTTTAGGTTAAGTTTTATACTTCCAAAGATTCTATTATTTATGTATTGGGAGGTTATTTAGTTTGACATTAGTTATAGGGTATGTCCCTGAAACGTTTTTCCCGGGCAGGACCAATTTTGACCTAAGGGTGGATTATCTGAACAAACTTGCTAATGACAATGCAACATACTAATTATCTTAGCTCTAACTCTTGTGGTTTTGGAGAAGAATAGTTTTGAACTTGGAATTCCTTTGGCAAATGTAGTAGAGCCCTATGCCAGGAACATCCCAGCCAAGTTTGACCACCAATGGCCTAGCGGTTTCAGAGGAGATGTTGTTCGAAGCAAATGTACGTACGACGACATTCAACTATCATAAAAAGTAAAAACCAACAACATTTGAACGTTCACTTGCTAATTTTGACACAATCTGGTGTTTTGTATTTTCAGATAGTCCTCTGTACAGAAAATGGTCGTGCCGCCGCAGACCAGTGTGAAGCTTGTAAGTATGTGGAAAACCACTGTTTATATTGCATATATAAACTAGTAATTATGGCATGCGCTCACACAGACAGAACTAATTTGTTAGCAACAGTAGGATAAATATTTCCAATATTACTTTATAACCGGGAGGAATTAAATTAACCTCAAAACATTTTCTATTTACAAATTGGAAAGAATGTCACAAAACCGCGAAGTTTCTGCTGAAATTCCAGTAAAATTCAGTGCAATTAGCCAAATCATACGTGTTGTAGTAAAACGCTTAATATTTTTGGGATGGATTGCGATCTTTTATTGTTCCTTTCCATGGAAAGGAATACTTAAAATTGTACAGACACACTTGATTGTTCCTTTCCAAAGGAACACTTAAAATTGTACAGACACACTTGACTGAACAATGCTGCACGTAAGCCGTTTTTGGGTGTGTTTCCGTTATAAATTAAATGTTGTTATATTGAAAATTGGAACAACTAACAACCAATAGCCGTTCTTTTCCATACACGCTACATGTTTACGTTACTGTGGTTATTTCCCTTTATGTGGTAACCACTGGGTAAGCTATAGTCTCGCTATTTGCACTTCGAAGGCAAACCGATTATACAGGTTGACATTTTATAGCTGTCCGCCTTCTACAAAATAGTGTGACAGTTATAAAATATCAGATCTGTGAAAGGGGTCACACTGAAACGCCAAATTAATTAGGCTAGGTAAGCTATTGCACACATATACAAAATAAGCTAGATCTATTGCACGTTGGACTTGCAGAAATCGTCCGACAATGCGTTTGCTTTTGCATTATGAGTTTGACAAATAGCTGAAAGAATGTTAATTTACATATCGTTTGCATAGCGTAAAAATATGTTGCTGGAAGTATTGGCGCGAACTTACCATGTGACCATATAAAAGCAGATCTAACGTGACGTAGTAACAGGTGCGTGGAGTATTGAATATTGTAGATTTGCTTCGACTGTCGTAGTTTGTACTTCAATAAAATATATAGAAAGATGTGCCATAAAAGGAACTTTTGGAATGCTATAACTTGTAAAACGTCGCTATACTGGCACATCGCGCGTAAACGAGACATTTCTCGATATATTTTCTTCTAGAAAAAAACAAAATAATATCAAACAGGGAATGCCACATACCAAAAACGCAGCCTCCCCAAAACGAACCCCACAGCACCCAGAAGTGCACACCACCAACACACACACACACACACACACACACACACACACGACACACACACACAATCATGTACACACACACACACACATATACACTACCAACACACACTAGCATACAAAGCAAACACACGAGGACAAAACGAACAATTAAAGGAACACAGTGGGGCACCGCCTTGGAACGGTCAGTGGCAAAAACACCACTGGGGAGCTTAAACCGGTTTATGGTGCGCACCCAACCTCACTCTTACCCCCACCATGTTCCAAAGTCACAGGACAGTGTAAATAAAAGTAATCCCTGCTAGGTGAATCTCTAACACACGCAATGGAAACAAAAGGCATGGTATGTAAAACACAAAAATGCTCGTGTATAAATATATAAAAAGCAAACCTTGAGAACCAAAAAACGTATGTACTCAATGCCTTTGCAGAAGGCAGAGCACCAAGAGAAACACCCTTAGAAAAACTTATTATTTTACAAACATTTGTGTCATTTTCAACGTTTAGAAAATAACCTGCTTATAAAATGGAAATACTTCTCCTTGTTCTGTGAAAGAGATAAATAAATAAATGAATAAACAGATCGATCGATCGATAGATAGAGAGATAAAGTACTGTCCGAGCGGGCGGACGACTTAAGTTTTTGAACGCCTGTGTAACACTATCAACATTGCGCTGTCGCATACAGGACATTAAAGCTGCTCGCTCTCATATTTTGGTAAAAAAATAAAGTTCTTCAAACTGTCTAAAAGTAACATATTTTAGAACATATAGTCATGTAAAAAGGTTCCAGTATACATTCCTGTCAAGCATATCTGTAGATGTGAATAATAGCTACCAAATAAAGCGTTGCAAACGCTTTTGAAATTCCAATATAAACATATAGTGTAGCGGTGCCGTAATACCAGTATTTGTCATTCGATTTTGCAAATTCCTAGCTAGATTTTTACCTTAGTCTATTGTTGATTTTAGCCTTTAGTTTTATATTTATGTATTAGAATGTCATTTTTTCGACGTAGTCGTATACTTTTGATTTGAACTTCCGTTGGTATGGACGCGTTGCTAACCAACTTCGTTATAATGTGACCAATCAGAATCTGCAAATTATTGGCTAGCGTTTCGGTACCGGAATAAGCAGTGTACTGCCCGGGAGCCTTCTGAAACACAAAATGTGTATATTTTTTTATATTATAGTTATTTATAATAAATCATGTTGCAAAAAAAGAAAAAACAGAACACGTTATGTCAAGGTTTCTGGACAGTACGAAGATCAACTTTTGTATTCAACGAGGTGTTGTCCGGGGCCGGACATCTAGCGTCATTGATTATTGGCTAGCGTTTCGGTACCGGAATAAGCAGTGTACTGCCCGGGAGCCTTCTGAAACACAAAATGTGTTTATTACGTCACCTACGTCGACCATCTTTTTTTTAAGATATTACTTGTTTATATTATAGTTATTTATAATAAATCATGTTGCAAAAAAAGAAAAAACAGAACACGTTATGTCAAGGTTTCTGGACAGTACGAAGATCAACTTTTGTATTCAACGAGGTGTTGTCCGGGGCCGGACATCTAGCGTCATTGATTATTGGCTAGCGTTTCGGTACCGGAATAAGCAGTGTACTGCCCGGGAGCCTTCTGAAACACAAAATGTGTTTATTACGTCACCTACGTCGACCATCTTTTTTTTTAAGATATTACTTGTTAGAATTTAATTTGTTTCAACGGCAACTGAGAGCGAGCAGCTTTAATACATTATTGCAAGCAAAACTGAAAATACACGTTTAAACGTCCGCATACAATAGAACTGATTTAAAGCCGTAGTGTCGGCAAATAAACAATGATGCGAAATAGCGATGGCGTTGAGCGAAGTCATTATGGCGATGCGTAAAATTACGATATACATCGTACAAATATAACTTATCGTCATTGCGACTTCGCGTATCATCATTGCAACTTTGCGTATCGTCATTGCGACTTAACATATCGTCATCCTGACTGCACCATCGTGACTTCGCCCAACGCCACCGTGACTTCACCCAACGCCACCGTGACTTCGCGTATCGCCATCGTGACTTCGCATATCGTCATACTGACTTCGCGCATCGTATTCCTACAAGGAGGATGATACGCAAAGTAACGATGGCGATACGCTAAGTGACTATGGTGATACGCAAAGTAACGATGGCGATACGCAAAGTAACGATGGTGATACGCAAAGTAACAATACGCTACTTCAGCTTCATTTTAAACTAAAACAGAAAGCGCTGTAGCTGTTGCTGCTGTATGGGTTTAAGCCCAATTAAACCGCATTTCAGTCATTTGAAGACTTTTTATTTCGCTTGTGACTGTTATTTTTTAGGTAAGTTCTATACTCAAATTACATTGTATACTTGTTCAATAATTTGAACTAAGTGATTCTTTCTCGCATTGAGTATCAAGTTAATGAGCTGTGAACATACAAAAGTTTTACATTCGCAGTTAGTGTAAAAAAGACAAGCAAGTTCTCGAGACGTATAAACACAAAATAGAAACATATCACACCATGCAGGTCCAGTGATATACTTGTTTCCACATAGGTACTTATATTGCAAAACGTAAGAAAATAGAAAAGTAGAAATAAAAAGTTAGTTACTTGTATTTGGACGAGAGTTACATGATTACTTTATTTGTGTTTTTACCAGCCAGTTATGAAATATTTTACATACAGAATTTGTTTCGTTGTACAGCTTCTGTTGGAACTTACTTTGTTTTTGGCATCATGGGTTGTTATTATGAGCCCGGTGGTACGAACATCAATCTTCACATTACAACAACAACACAGCAAATACCTGCACACGTTCGTGTCACGGCACCGTTCATTAACTTTAACAGATCTTACACCGTCTCAAACCATATAGTCATACCACTAAAAAGTACTCTGTTTCAATATGAGGCTGGAAAACAATTTAAAGGGATTGAGGTAAATTCCGATGTCAACATTTCTCTGACTATTGTTACTGGTAACGGTGATCTCATGGAAGGATTTCTGGCTTTACCAGTTAGTGCACTCGGCACACGTTATATAGCTGCTTCCTACTACCCGTACGGTTCATACAGCAGTGAGATTCTTGTTGCCGGTGTTGAGAGTAATACAGATGTTATACTGAGTACAATGCTTGATGGTCACATGGGCTCTAACATAACATTTGGTCTACAAAAGTTTGAAACATATCAGTTTAAATCAAGCAGTGATGTTAGCGGTAGTGTCATAACGTCAAATAAACCAGTGGCTGTTCTCTCCGGATCTTCAGCTGCACAAGTTCCTGTTTCAATTGGAGGCGTGCAGTATTTAATAGAGCAAATGACTCCAGCCAAATACTGGACTACAATATTCATTATACCCCCCGTCTACCCTAGATTGCATTTCATTCTGAAAATATTTGCAGACCAGGACAACGCAGAAGTACATTTATATAATTCAACACGACATTTTAGAGAATACATGAATAAGAGATCGATTGTGGAGTTGTTGTTCCAAACAGACCCTGTAGTGGTTATATCAGACAAACCGGTAAGTGTAGTACAATACGGTCACGACGGCGACGACGACGGCATCAGTTGGGATCCGTTCATGTTAACTTACCAAGGGATATTACAGTTTGTAAACTCTTACAGTTTTTTCACACAAACCTTTTATTCAAACAACGCTAATACAATTGCCATAACGATTCTGAAGAACGACACTAACGGGCTTCTCTTGAATGAACACTCGATGTCTTACTGGAACGCTAAAACCTTCACTGTCGTCAGTCCAATGGATGAATATGTTATATTGTTTGTAAACGTTTCATACAACAGTTTTTATCACTTACATCACAGCGGAGGCAAGACGTTTGGGGCTGTAATATTTGGATATTATGCCTTTGGTTATCCCCTACTACTGTCATTCACTGATACAGGTAACACTTCCTGTCTTACATATGTTGTTTCAACGAATGACAAAGTAAATACATCTTTGATAATTTTGTAGTTATATTGAATTTGTCTTTACATTAAATGTGTCGTTATATTAAAGTTTTGTCACACAGTAAAACAAACATGCATTGATATAAGCATACTATACTCACTATACGGTATAGGAGGCCGTAGTTCCTTCACTTTTTAAATAAATTTACCATAAAAATTACATTTAGATTTCTACCGAAACATTTCTTAAAGCTGCTCGCCCTCAGATATTGGTGAAAAATAAAGTTCTTCGATCGGTCTGAAATTAATTCCGACGTATGCATTATCCTGGTAACGCAGTTTTGCACTGATAAGGTCCGTAGCGGCACTGATGAGGTCGATGTTGGTTCTCCTTGATGGGTGTTATTAGAGTTGTATTCGGAAAACGATTATACTGCACAAAATGTATTGTAGTTGATCTTATTACCTATTCACGGAATAGATAAAACTGAGATTATGTAAAATACATAGAAATATCAGATAAGGGTTTATACAATAAAAGACGTTAATGAAGATTAGTTTTAATATGCTTATACTTCGTGTATTATGCCTTTTTTCAGAATGTGCTCATCAAGTGCCAACTTTGACTACACCACCCAGCACCACTCCAGCTCATACCCAAATTACCAAGCACACAAACAGTCCAAACCTAACCTCCAGTGCAGGTATGTGACACATTGTAATTTATAGTTACACTCCAGCAATCATCTGTAATGTTCAACCTAAAAGTAGAAATATACAGCAATGCAATTAATCAACAACGACTGGCAAAACTTTACATTTCTTAAAAGTATTTGAGATTAAGAAAGAACCTGTAATTTCAGTTGGCAGATGGTGTTTCAAGTGCGACGGTATGACACACATTCAATATTGCAACGAAGTGGTCAGATGTCAGAATGAAAATGAGGTACACGTATTTCTTGCCTAGTCTTTGTCGAACTTAATTCTGTTGAATCAGTATAGGCGAACGTTGTAAGCATAAATAACTGATCATTAGTACTTAAGTTCCCTGTTATAATGATAACTTTTAGAATTCTAGCAGAGTTGTACACTTGTATGGTTCATTGTGAGACATTTCATGTTTCAATCTTCTTTACAGCTGCTACTGTCACGTCATACATAACAATAGGTTCAATTTATCTCGACTTTAACGAAATTACTGTAAAACACCAAAGTTCCGGTTGATAATATAAAATGGATCCACGAAATTGATATTTAATTTCCTTTACGACCAATGTTATCCAACCTGCCACTGTATGAATCCTACAATGGTCACTGTAGTATTACGATGAATGTTTTGTAAGAAATATCTAGGGATATAGTACACGACATTTTCATTGCTTTGCTAAAACAAACCTCGATTAGCGTGAATGTAAAAGACCTTTCGTAAGAAGCAGCACTTTATTGCCATTTCGATATGAAAAATGTTTTAAACCTGCACAACATGAACGTTGTTTTTTGCATATTTAAGATTAACGACATTTTCACTGAAACCGCATGGTACATTTTAACCAAATTTCACAGGAGTGTTTATCTAATCTAGCTATCAATCGTATAATTGTATACTTGTAGGTGTGTTACGTCCAAAGTTACACCAAGAATCTTCATGTCCAACTTTACAGATCTGGTTGTGTTAACACAGAGGTAACCATATGTGTCTATACAAAAGACACCGTCGTAATTTATAGATACTTTTGGAATTTCACATTTAGTCTAATTTATATCTTACCAACTTTTGTTCGTCATATCTAAATATGCATAAAATATCATCCGTTAGGGCTATCGTTGTTTCTTCACTTCGACCTGATGCATGCAATTCGCAAAATAACGATAACACGATACGAAGACTTAACGATAACACGATACGAAGACTTGAAAACACGATTTGAGGAAACGATAGCTCGACAAAGGTTAAAAGAATGCATGTCAAACAGGAAGGCGAAAACACGGCAAGACGATGTTAAGGACGATAACATGATGGGACGATACGAAGGAACAATAAGACAGTAGAACGATGCAAATGGACGATAAGACGACACGAAAGACGCCGTCGTAATTTATAGATTCGTTTACCTGAGTATCAAAGCACTTGCCTGGAGGGTATGGTCAATTTTGACACCATGGGAAGGATTATATCATAGTAGGTTGAAGACCACTTGACAATGGTACAAATATCTAAGCTCTAGGCCTTGTGGTTTTAAAAAGAATATTTTAAAAGTTTTTTCTAGACTAATTGACCCCCTAGGTAGGATAAATTTTGTCCCCGTAAGAAGTTCACTAGACACTGTTACACACTAAATATCTAAGCTCTATATACATTTTGGTTTCGGAGAAGAAGATATTTTTACTTTTTCCTCTATATGTCTATGTAAAACTAGTGATCCCTGGGTGGGGCCAACATTGACCCTAGGAGCATGATTTAAACACATCGTAGATGTCCACTATACAATGATGTATACCAAATATCTAAACATTAGACCTTATGGTTTTTACGAAGAAGATATTTAAAGTTGTTTTTCTATAGAAACCTATGTAAAATCAAAAGACCCCCGGGTAGAGTCAATTTTGACCCAAGGGTCATTATGTGAACATTCTTTACAGAGGTCCACTTGACAATACTACCTGTCAAATATCAAGGCTCTAAGCCTTGTAAGAGATGATTTTTAATGTATACCCTTTATAAGCCTATTTAAAATCAAGTGACGCCCCAAGCAGGGTCAATTTAGACCGGGGGTCATAATTTGAATAATCTTGATAGAGGTCCTCTAGGCAATGCTACATTGTACATGCTCAATATATATGCCTTGTGGATTGTTTTAAGACAACACGTCCTGTTTTGAAATGGTAAGCTAGAATTCGTTAAGAATGTTTAAGAAATGAAAAACAATTAATACCTTTATGAAAGGAATGTGTCAAATCTATGTAAAAGCAACAGTAACAATTTGCCTCTATAAGCTAGTTTCAGTATCTTATCACGAAGTACGATTTAAGAACCACAGTGGCGTTCTTGTATACAAGGCATTTAACAAGCTAGACCCCGACTATTTTTGTAGATTAATCAGAAAGTCCGAAAATAAACTCTACGCTTTACGATCCGCGACAAAACGGGTCGTACCGATGATAGCCTCTTTAGAGGATGGTGGACCCAGTAAGCACAATTACAAACAAAATCCGTGACAAAAAGAGATCGTACAAGCTCCACACCGCAATCAAAATACTTAAAGAAAACATTTGAATATTCAGGAATGTGTATCTGGAATGAGATTCACGTGAGAAAATGAGAAACAGTAAAACCTTAAAGCATTTCAAATCTTCATTTTTCAAGCTTCTCATAAATAATTTATATGGAGAATCCAGATCGTTGACTTTACCGTAACACAGTGTGAATGTATTATGGCTTTGGAATTTAGTTCTGCTCAAATTAATCTCGTAACTTGTTATTGTCGTTTTGTTTATACTATGTATTTTGTAAGAAGGCCTCATGTTAGATAAGTTTTGTTTTAAACATATAGACTTAATGAGTTACCTTCTATAAATAAAGATTATTTTTATAATTATTATTATTAAGTTCTGGATGTTTATAATCGACAGAGATGTGGCAATGGTGATGGAAACGGTGGTTGTCTTGAATGTTGCAATGGCAATTTTTGTAATAGTGCTGGATGCGGAGATAGTGGTATGAATCTCTTTACGATGTATACACAATTAAGATTAATAAATCAGTTGTTTGTACTATTTACCCCATATTACTCTCACGTTAAATGTTTTCATCATTGTCTAACAGATGTTACTGTTTGTGCCGAAAACGCCGAGGACTGTGTGTAAAGAAGCATCAACTAGAAAGTGCTTCCGCGTCGTAAAGTTTCCTTACAAACAATTAGAGCTTAAAAACATTTCAAGCGTTGAAGAGAAATGCCCTAAAACTCAGCACAGTTTAAAAAACCCTCAAACCTTTATATGATTAAGTAATTGAAAGGATTGCCCCCCCAATATTAGTTCAATTTTCGGTTGAATTAGCGTTATCATACGTGCTGTAAACACTTTATTGTCATAATTTTGGGTGCATAACTATTTATTATGAAAGTATGCTTTGCTTGCTTTTTATCAGAAACGAGATCATTTTCGATATACGAAGTTCTTGAAAATTGCATTTATTTATAATTGTACCTATAATGTATCTCGGCCTTCAAGTTTGGATTAAAGAAGTAGTTGTAGGGTGTGCCCCTTTAAATTTATTGAATAAACAATCATAAAAGCTATTCATAAAAGCCTTTAACGACAGAGCCTGATCCTAAGTTATACGTTTGGAAAATACAGTCTGGCAGGCCTCGGCGAAAATTGTATTAGAGGGATTAGCAACACGAAGACAAAATGTGATTGAAAACGGTAAAAGTTTGTGCTATAAGCTAGTACCATGTCGGATAAAACATTAATGTTTGATTAATTAACCATTTATGTTGATCTTCTAAAAGTACTTTTCTGGCTCTGTTCAGGTTTACCGGCACCAGGAAATAGAGGCCCACTCTGTTTTGACTGTACTCACATTGGACAGGACGAAACCTGCACCACTGTCCAGCTTTGCCACCACGATCAGGTATAGCTCTATTATAGGAAATAAACGAGTTGTAAGACATGTTAATGTTATGCAGCCAAACTTCTTTGTTCTGGGTTCAAATATAATTTGATATATCAAACATGAGAAAATGTTAACATAGTAATATTTTCGTCAAAATCAAGATTACCACATTTGTTTGCAAAATATCTACTTACACTATAACTGTTTTATCATAAACATTTTATTCTAAGGTATGTATGATAGAAAAACACGAATGGGGAGACAATAACTTCCAGCAAGTTATGGGATGCTCACAAGCACTGGTACGTTTTGACTATGTACATAATTTTTGATTTACCCGGCACCTAACACACGAATATGATTATTGAGATTTATCTATCATTACTTTGAAAATGTATTTTGCAAGTTATTTTGTGCTGAAAGATGATTATTATTCAAAGCATTGTATGAAGTCAAATAGATATGTTTATTACCCTTCCATAAAATTTTGGTCAACGATCCGTAAATTGACATTAATATTAACGGGCAAGCCGGTAATGTACACTAGAAATATCCCGCCATTGCACCCCATTAACGGGAGAGTGATCACGGACAGTACGTCAATGTTTTAATACATGCTCATTTGTGACGTTATTTAGTGGCGTCCATCGTGACACTGATGCATCATAAGGGCATGTAAAGGTCTGCTTACGTTAAGCCGTAAAATGAATTAAAACTGAATCAAATCTTTCAAAATTTAAGAAAAGGAAGGGTAATAACACTGTCACTTGTTTTTTGACGTGGTAAATGATTATACATTACCCGCCACGACATAATATTAATCTATCCATTATACTACAAATAACATATTTTATTATATATCTATAATTATTTTGCCAAAAAAACCTATAGCCTATATTCAACCATCAAATACGGCCTGACAGAAAAAAATTCCGTATTGTATGTACGTGGAATAGAATAAAAAACGTGGCAATATTTGTAAGAGTGCATTCAATTGGCTCTAAATGCACATGACGTTAATAACGTCGCTTTTGCACTGGGTCGTTACTATTTGTTTATACGATGACGTCAATTAAATGACGTCGCATACTTCCCTATTTTTCGTCGCTAAAAAGGGTTTTTCTTCAATTTCATGCTTAGAATATCATTTTAATTTAGTTTATTCGCGCAGACAAGTGTCAATAGGTATATAATAAAGGATTAAGGGTTATAGTAAAGTAATTTTTAAGCCGGATTGGCTCTCGTCGAGGTCGGATCAAACTCGTGCTCAGTGCTCTCGTATGAACACGACTATAGCAAGTCCTGCAGTGCGGAATTACGCATACTATACTAATAACCCTATTGTATTATTCGGTATATTTGAATAAACTGTAGTTACTGCGGTTTGTATCTAAGGTATGCACGAACAATCGGTCACTTAGGAGGATGGATGCTCGCAGTGCTCCTGTATGCGAACACTGTTGTCACTCTGATTTCTGCAATATGAACTGTACTTCCGATTATTTGTCACCTCCTATTGTTGGTGAGTATGAATAAAACTAAATGCATTTTAAATACATTTACCGGTATCTGTATGCTTAGAGAGAAACTGTATCATTAAATTTAGTGAAGAATTTTTGTTTGGTTTTGCAAAGCTCTTTTTGATCGGTATAAATGAATTATAGTAAGTCATTTGCTGTAAGGAATATTGCATATTTTCAACTTGATTGTGGATTGCAGGATCACACTGCGTCTGATTAATCAATACGCAGCCAACGATAAAAGATCAAACGACTTGACATGTTACTGACCGACTGCTGTATAGTACTTTTTATTATATTAAACTCAAATTGAGTTACAGCTGCTTTCCCAAACTGTTAAAAACATTTAAATTTCTCCATAATGATATATTGACATATAAAATGTAAAAGCAATATAGATACGAGAATTAACAACACAAATGAAACTTAACATATTCATTTGAGAAAATTTATCGAGAATGTTGGTGGTCTGGTTTGACGGTACCGCTACACTATATGATTATACATGTATAAATATGTAATTGGAATTCAAATTCGTTTGCAACCTTAAGGTAGTGGGGGTCTAATGGACACTATTCCAAAATACATTAAACTTAATATTTACATAATCTACATCTGTTAACCTACTAGTGTGCAAAATGTAAAGACATTTCACCGTTTAATTAAAAATTAATTTCGTTTTTTGTTGCCCTTGCCACTTCAGAAATACTTACCATATTAAAAAGTACCCTAAAAGTTACAATAGGTATGTTTACAAGTATTTATTTACATTTATTTTTTTCTATGTTCCAAAAAGTATTACAAACAATGTAGAATTACAAAACATGTATAGTAATTCTACAAGTTTAACATGTGTAACAAAAAATATGCAATAATGCCAAAAACTAAGGTAAATATTTTGCCTCGAGACATATCACACATGTACATATACACGACTGTAGCAAAAGATTCGGAGAAGGGCCATTACTATTGATTATAAAACTTTTATAAGTAGTAAATGAATTGAAATATAAGAAAAAATGAAAATGGTTTACCGTCTACTTTTTGAGATATTCAACTTTTAAAAATGAGCACGGCCAATTTTTATATTTTCAAGTAACTGTCTAGCTTGATTAAATCAAGGAAAATTAAGATACAGTTTTAAAATCTTGTAAAATGGCATAATCTTTCATATTATTCAACTTTATAACTAAAAAAGAAAAAATAACAAAACAAAAATTGGCTCCTTCGGGGATTGAACTCAGGATCTTTATCTCAAAGCAGACGCTCTAACCACTGCGCCACAGTACAAAATAGGTACAGCTATAAAATCCAAAGTATTCCAAATGATCCTTAAACAGGAAGTACTCATTACACATCCACTACCTTAAGCGACTTTCTTTGAAAAAAACTGACCAGCCTTAATTTGTCATTGATGTTTTAATATATTACAAATATTACAATATGCTACTAGCTTTACGTCTCTAACAAATTCATACCGTTTCAGTAATAAGGATCAATTTTATGCGCTAGATCTTAGAAATATCCCTTTTACAAACTTTTGACATTAAGATTTCAAACAATATACCGCTTCAAGTAATCATTGATTAAGCATAACTGACTGATTGATGTTTGGCAGCATCTTTTTGTGGAAGGCATTTGCCAACGTACATGACATGTGGCTATACTTAGATTAAAAAGAAGTTTATAGTAAACATGTCGTGGGCAATTCTAAAAATGTTTTAAATACTCGTTGAAGAATTGATTCATGTCCCAGTTTGTCCTGTTATAGCTTGTTTATCACTTTCAGTTTTAACATTTACCTCCTTAGTTCAAAGCTACAGAGAAGTATCTAAGTTTTCTACATACTGAATAGTTACTGAATAAGTACTGAAAAAAATGACATGGCATCAAAGTACTGGACATAAAGAGAAACTATTTATGATGCACCAGACATGTATATGGACTATACTTAAGCAGATTAATTATGCCAATAATTTCTTATACTTGGTATTGGCAGCCTTGCAAACTGTGTATATATTATTATGTTATGTAAACACGTCGTTATGTTATGTGCAAACTTCATTATGTTGTGTTTTAGATGTAACTCCATAATCAAAACATAAGACAAAACATCATTCTTTTATGTCATCATGTCATTATGCTGTATCTGTGTTTTTGTTTCTAAATTCACTTAATTGATTATTAAAGTTATTTCTATTTTTTACATGAAATGACAGAAACGATGAAATTTTTGTTTTGACTCGGATAGTCAAAAAGAGTTTTAAATATTTTCATTGTCTCCAATTGGAACAAAACTGTTGTACAAGAACTGTTGTACAGGAACAGATACTTAGATTTTTAAATTTGGGAATGTTCATTTTATACGAGTTTAAATCAGTGATTTTTTTTTCAAAAAGTTCTGATGGTCACTTTGAAAGGTAATAAAGCTTTCAATTCAAGCCTTCCGATTGGTTTCGAGGTACTAAATTTCTCTCTCGTCAGCTGTGGACATTTTTGTAAACGATCAAGTAAAATTTTCATGTTTTGTACTTGTATTCTACACTCAACTGGTTTAGAAACGTAAAAGTGGCAAAATATTTATTTCAACAGTGTTATCGTGTTTCAAATGTATTCAAATTTCATACACAACAAAAACAATATAAAATTGAATTCTTGTAAATGTGTTCATTTGCATTTGATTTTAGTTTTGTAATTATCAAGATTAAAGTTTATTTGCCGCAGTATTCATTTTGTTTTGTTTTGTGTTGGGAGAATATTCATTTTCGGACGCGGAAGAGTTAGTACTGTTAGAATGTTAAATGACCATCACAACAAACTAAACATTACAAAAGAGAAATAAAATATGGATATAACAGTTAGATCTTTGCTCGGTCAATTCTTACACAGTTCGGGTCTCTTGAAGTGATAAATATGACCAATGTTATTATGTCCCCCGTCTAATATCATCATTCCAGGTCAATGACTTTTAGCGGAGTTATTCCTTGAATTCTAAAACTTTACGATGTTTACACGAGAGGATGCACTACGAGTGATGAGTACCATGTCTACTTTTGTATATCATCAATCGATTCCAGTTCATGAAATTTTAGAGTTATTGCCCTTGAGTTGTTAAATTTTACGATGTTTGCACTATTTCAGTCTGTTCCAGTTCTGATCATTGATTTTAGTGGAGTTGTTTTCATTGATTAGTTTGCGCTCTTCTCCTATATGACTTAATGTTTTTCAACTACACTGTACATGAGTGATCAACATCAGATCTAGTTCTGCACGCTGACAACAAATCCCGTTTTTTTTGTTTTAGCACAGTTGTGTTTCAATTAACCGCTTTACCCTAAATGATATTATGAAGTTTGTTGGAGGGAGGGGTGTTGTTGGGTTGGGGAAATATTAGTTTTAACATATATTTTTTATTCAGATTGTTAAGATTCTTCACCCCTTAATAAACCATTATTAAAGGTTGACTTATTGCCTGTCCTTAAGACTTTTATGTCACTTTGATACTTACAAATAAATAGCCCCTCCCCTCGAAGATTGTATGTATTGTTTCAAATAGATCGCAATAGCTTTAAAATTCTTCTCCCAAAGATCTTTAGGGATAAAAGCCATAGGACACCGACCTTTATCTTGAATTGCCTGTCCTTGAAAATCAGAAAAAAAACAGTTGTATAACAAAATGCTGTGCTTAAATGAAGATAATTGAACTTAAGACCGGTGACATATGCATTTTATTTCAATTCAAAAGTTCACTCTTTACTAAATATTTCGGCCTACTGGCCTTCTTCAGTAGATGAAATACACAAATTGTTTTACATTTTCACATATAACGTTACTTTTTGTACTTCGGAGTTACTTACTGTGTATAGCATTTTATTTCAGATTTGTGTTACAAACTTAATTCCCAGTCAAAATGCCAAATTTGAAAACAATCTATGAAAGAGGAAATTTTGGCCCTATATACAGATAGGAAACTGTAGCAAACGTCGTTACTCGATTCAAAATGCAGCAAAAGGCCAAAAGTACATCGGTCCGTAATAAGCTGCATTTGCAAATCAAATTCAACGATACCTTTAACCAAGCCTACTCAATACTCGCCATGGAATGAGAAAAGACTAAAATCAATGTATTGCATTCTACAACGAAATGTTTGTTATGCAATTTAGTCTTTAAATTATTATGGAAACCTGCTCTATCGTTTTTGTGTCGTCCTTTCGGAGAAAAGGTAACACATAGGGATCGCTTTGTCCGTACGTCGGTCCGTCCGTCACACAAACTTAACGTCGGCTATAACTTTGCCATTTCATAAGATTTCTTCATCAAGCTTTACAATTGTATTACTTATGACAAAAGGGTCATGATGCCGCCAAATTTTGTTGGTCAACGTCATATTTGACAGAGTTATGCCCCTTTTTATACTTAGATTTTGTCACGAAAACTTAATGTTGGCTATAACTTTGCCATTTCTTAAAATTTCTTCATCAAGCTTTCAAATTGTATTGCTTATGACATAAGCGTCATGATGCCGCCAAATTTGGGCAAGGTCATATTTGACAAAGTTATGCCGCTTTTTGTACTTAGATTTTGTCACAAAATTGTTGGTTATTCTGACAAAGCGTAAGAGGGCAACACAAGTGTTCTACTTAACACCCATCTAGTTATCTTACGGATATTAGGAAACCAAGTAATGTAAATTTGATGACATGTTCTCAAACATTACCCCGACTAAAGTGCAGTGACAATATTATAAGTATTTCAATTTGTATCACTCAGCACTCTGTACGTAAATAACAAAAGTTTGCGTTGCCAATATCTAATTTATTCTTGTCCGCAATAGATAACACAGAGTTGTTTTTTTTTTTAGTTTTTAGCTTTTATCTTGATTGGTACGACGTCGCACAGTACGATAAATTAGAATATATATATAGGGATATTTTCGACCTAAAACATAATAGCAAACATGATAGTTTTGTATAATCCGCTTAGGTAAAGAATGATAACATCAGGTTGATAAGATCAGCGCAGCGTGTTTTAACTGTTTTAAGCAAATAAAATCTAGATAAAAAAACCGGAGGTCTGGGACAATTGTAAGGACACACAAAATGTGTCAATTTGTTTCCTGACAAGTTAAATTTAAGAATATGATTGCCCATATGAATTAATAAACCGATAAAATTATGTTTAGCGTAAGCATATGTTGGACTATAATTTAAAAAAAACCGGCAGAAGCTAAAGTAGCTTGTACCAAATTACAGGTAACAAAGCATTCTGAAAGACAGCGATATCCCCCGTCGCATGAAGGAATATGTCGATAGAATAACCTTTGATCCCCAAGCAAGTCCTTTGCTTTAGCTTTCATGAACATTTCTTCAAGGGGTACAGGAGTTATTGAAGGAACACGAAAAACCAATGACCCCTAAGTGTGACATTGACCTTGAGCCGGTATGGTTCAAAAATTGGTTCTGTACATCATATTGATGAAAGGATTATTTGAGCCAAGCTATATAAAAATCCTTTCAGTGCATTAGGAGTATACAGCATATTAAACGAATAAAAAACCAACGGCCCATTAGAACAGACTTGAACTTGAGCTCGGAGAGTTGGAATATGGATTCTGTACGTTGTCTTGGCGAGTTGAATATTTTACCAAAGTAATATGAAAATCCTTTAAGGGTTTAAGAGTTATGGCGCGGACATGAACAAATAATGACCTCTAAGTATGGCATTGACCTTGAGCGGGCGGGGTTGGGGCACGGGCTCTGCACGCCGGCTTGATGTAATATACATTTGACTAAAGTTATATGAAAATCATTTAAAGGGTTTAAGAGTTACGTAGCGGATATGAAAAGCCAATGACCCCTGTGCTCTTGACCTTGAGTGGGCAGGGTTTGTGCATGGGTTCGGCACGTCGTCTTGATGAGGTTAACATTTAACCTAAGTTGACCAAATGAAAATAATTCAAGGAGTTTAGAACTGGTGTTATGGAGCGGATCCGATTTACTTGCTGTCTTCATATGGAGATTATTAATATAGTACGTGTATGTCAACAACGATTTAAGTATGACTGCGTGAATTTGTTGGGCGTTTTAATGACAGAGACGAGAACGGCCAATAATGATCCAACAAGAAATATACAATCTAATCTTCATATAAGTATGTACCTACATGTACGTGTGAAACAGCATTATGCTAAAGACAGTTTTTATTACGTACAATGTAAATATCAAGGTTTCTTGAATGGACAAACGATCATATGGATGGACGTACAGTCGCCCTCAACTGACGGTAGACATACAAGCTATTTGCGTATGTTCCCAATGATTACCGGAAGAGAATCAAGAACGGGTCGATCCCGCACCCTTTTGTATTTTTCAGGAATTTCTACAACTTATGATTCAATGTTGTTGTGTGCAGACTGTTCCTTTAAAATATAATCAATATCGTCAGTCATATAGAAAAGCGACAAGCGAAAAGGTGAACGAGTTTTAAACTTATCTTTCTGTTCTAAATAGATAATAAGTAAACAGATCTAGTATTTCGCCAGTTGTGTGTGCGGCATTTTGGATAACAAAATGACTTCTAAAACGAAAGGCCTCATTTGTAATTTACTTCTAATGGTAAGTTGAAATCATTCTCTTTTCACATTAACCTAATGTCATATAGTAATAGTACATACAGCAAGAATATAAACAAACTGGCTAAGAGTTTTAATAAAAAATACTAGGAATTCGAGTAAATATACAACTTCTTACGCTTTTCATTTACACACATTTTCTATTGTACGGAAGCGTATTATGGTCGCTAGTTACTGTTTATGTCAACTAGACATGTGTTTGGCAATATGTTGACTTTGATTGATAATATTTAGAAATTGTGCGTTATGCCATGAAAAAATAAAATAACTGCTTAGAGCGGTTTGTTTTAGTTACACGTTAGACGTCAAAAAGCAATCACAATATCCTATCTTGCTAAAACAATTACTAAAGAGACTTTGTCCTGAATCCGACTCATACTGTTTGGCAAATTAAGTTCTTATCTGACGTATATTCGTTAGCTGAACACGAACACCATCGATTACTCTTAAGTTCTCGGCTGTAATGAATGAAAAGGGGACCAAGACGGTCCTATATCGCTCACCTAAATACTATTGTTCCAAAAGACTAACAGTAGGTCAAAAAGTCATGATCAAACCAACCGTTGACAATTTTTAAAATCTCTTTGCGAAGCGGTACACACAGTCCAAACGACGGCCAAAAATCAATCTACCTGGTGACTTACTATGCCTGTGTGTCAAATGTTCGTAGGTTTTTTAATGATTTAACCCGAAGTCCTACTTTTTGACCTCAGTTTCAAACTTGACCTAGAGTTCATCAAAACAAACATTCTGACTAACTTTCAAGATGATTTGGTTCAAAATGGGAATTCTAGAATGCTGATGTTCTATTTCGTCTCGTGATCTAGATTTTGATCCCATGTGACCAAATTAAAAATATCAAGACATTTCCAGGACGATTGGATGCAAAATTGGCTTCTGCAGTGATTCAAAAGGTTGTTCTATTATTCTACCTGGTGACCTAGGTTTTGGTCGCACGTAACCCAGTTTCAATATTGACCTACATTTCAAGAAGACAAACATTCTAATTGTACGGGTGGATGGGTACAAAATGTGGCTTCTACAATGTTTGCAAAATTCTTTAGCATTTGACAAGGTGATCTAGGATTTGACCCCGCGTGACCTGGTTTTAATCTTGGTCGAGCGATCATCAAGACAAAAATTCTTACCAATTTTCATAATGATTGTACTTTAAATGTGGCCTCTAGAGTATTCAGACGGTATTGTGGATAGAAGGACAGACAAACGACGTGCTAAAGTGAGCTAAAAAAAAAGAACACTTTCATCAGTCATCTACTCTGGTTTCACCGATGTTGGAGCTAGATATTAACTCGAATTTGAATGTGATAAATTATCTTACACAAGCAAGATAAATCTTCCTGCAAAAACTACACCGTTCAAAATGATTTTACTCGATGATTCTTTAGTACCGAATGCACAATTATCATGAAATTATATTTATTATTATCTTGCATTTGTTCGGTAAGATTTCAAACATGAAGCGATATTTTCACACCAAATCTACATAAATATCAAGCATCTGGCGACCATTATACGCTTCCGTACTATTGCTTATTATGTACCAGTTATCAAGTTTTGGACTTCTGATTAAAGGAAAAAGGGAGAAAGCACACTATAACCGATAATATATGAATGCTTCATGAATAATACGTAGAAAATGAAACCTCTAAAACATGACGAAAATTTGAATCCTTGATATGTTGCATGGAATTACAACATAACAAATGTTTGAAAGTCGTTTGCAGATAATACAAATGTAACTGTAAATACTGTATCGTACGAAAGCCGAGAAGGGTCACATAAAAAACGAAAAAAGAGTAAATAAACGCGTACGTACGAGAATAAAACGCGTATTTACGAGAAATAAACGCGTATTTACGAGAAATAAACGCGTATGTACGAGAATAAACACGTACGTACGAGAATTAAACGCGTACATACGAGAATTAAACGCGTACGTACGAGAATAAAACGCGTATGTACGAGAATTAAACGCGTACATACGAGAATAAAACTCGTTTGTACAAGAATTAAACGCGTACATACGAGAATTAAACGCGTACATACGAGAATAAAACACGTACGTACGAAAATAAAACGCGTACGTACGAGAATAAAACGTACGTACGAGAATTAAACGCGTACATACGAGAATTAAACGCGTACGTACGAGAATAAAACACGAACGTACGAGAATTAAACGCGTACATACGAGAAATATTCGCGAACATACGAGAATAAAACGTGTACCTACGAGAATAAAATGACTTACATATGAAAGAGACACACCAAGGAGAAGTCAAGGTCACATTTCAGAGTCAAATGTCAAAATACTGTATTAGCCAAATGTTCAAATCATTGAATGACTTGCAAAACATATGTTCTTACTATATACTAGCTTAAGGTCATGTTATCATATCCCCAAGCCCTTTAGTTTGTACTAATTTATTTAAGCACGATTGCGAAGAAAGCTTGTAGCTTATCAAGTCATTATCGAGTCCGTTTCCTGGAAAAACCAGTACTGGTGTCATATGAGGTTGTACGGTCGTAACCTCAGTGTTTCTCGGCTATCTTGGATAATCATATAGTTGAGCTTATTGTAATGAGAAACGCCATTTCTTGTGACAAGGCGCGTTTCATTATGTTCAGTGATAGCTCTAGTTGGGATATATGTACAATAACACAAGTTGAAAATGGCCAATTTTCTCTAAGTCAAGGGCCTCCGTGGCCGATGGTTAAAGCCACCGACTTGAAATCATTGTAACCTCTCATAGATTTAGGGACATGGGTTCGAGTCCTGCTACCGACTATGTCGCTTTGTGAGAAAGTTGGCAGTTTCTTACAGAGAACATGGCTCTAGTACTGGATCTTCCTACGAACGATGGCTATAGGTAAACTGCCCGCCTGTAAAAATAACCAAAATACGGTTGAAACGGGCGTTAAACTCCACCAACAACAATATACAGGTTCATTTTTTTTCACTAAAGCTTTCTTAATATTCTATTTTCTAAGAGTATGAACAAGTGATAAAAGTGATAAAAGTTTTTCTCTCTGATAGTCACTTTAAGCAATAAATAGTGCTAACGTTCGAAACCACTTGAATGATTACAAGGTGAAAAATACCCTCGCAACTCCACACTGACGAGAAAAATAAAAGGGAAAATAAATATACATGTATTGATCACTACACAGACAAATTGAACAATATATCATTTTTTAAAAGAACTGTTTCATTCCTAACTAGTTCATGAGCACGAATCAAGAACTAATAAACCTTTCTATGGTGGTTTTTAAGTGTTCATGATTTGATAAACTTAATTTAGCAGTGGTTTAACGTCTTAGCTCATCAATACAATAACTGAACATAAATCACAGAGGCACGCACTATCAAAAATTAGTGGTTAACGTCACAGGATCTCTTTGAATTTCCGGATATTGTAAAATAACTGATAGGATAGTGATAGAACCATGTTCTATTCACTCTAAAACAATGTTGACACATTCATGTCTTTTGTATTCAAATCGTTTCTTCACGAAAAAAGAGTTGCCAGAAAGTCTTTCCTATTTTTAACAATATCTTGGGAAAAATACTGCTTTAATTCGAACATATACATCGATTTAAACTGTTAAGTTAGGACTGTTCTTGGTATAAATAAATGTCATTTACGCCTGTAAGACATCTTTCTTCGTAATATAAGAGTTACTTGTAATTGTGGTCCTGGGACTTTATGGAAGATACCTTTAATGACACTTTGAAACAGGAATTTTTTCAAATAATTAACAGTATCATACAGCTTCTATTGTACAGTGAAAATATGGGAAAACTCGCGAAATACACTTTAAAACTGTAAACTGTGAGTTTTAAAAATCGTTTTTGTAACTTTCACATATCCTATACCCGGTGTGACTATACCTGCAAAGCACAGTGCATTATATCGTTTAATTCTCGTACGTACGCGTTTAATTCTCGTATGTACGCGTTTTATTCTCGTACGTACGCGTTTAATTCTCGTATGTACTCGTTTTTTTCTCGTACGAACGTGTTTATTTCTCGTACGTACGCGTTTAATTCTCGTATGTACGCGTTTAATTCTAATATGTACGCGTTTAATTCTCGTATGTACGCGTTTAATTCTCGTACGTACGAGTTTTATTCTCGTATGTACGCGTTTAATTCTCGTATGTACGCGTTTTTTTCTCGTATGTACGTGTTTATTTCTCGTACGTACGCGTTTAATTCTCGTATGTACGCGTTTAATTCTCGTATGTACGCGTTTAATTCTCGTATGTTCGCGTTTAATTCTCGTACGTACGGGTTTTATTCTCGTATGTACGCGTTTAATTCTCGTATGTACGCGTTTTATTCTCGTACGTACGTGTTTATTTCTCGTACGTACGCGTTTAATTCTCGTATGTACGCGTTTAAATCTCGTACGTACGCGTTTTATTCTCGTATGTACGCGTTTATTTACTCTTTTTTGTTTTTTATTTGACCCTTCTCGGCTTTCGTAAAATCGCATATTGGTTTAGTCTAAATAATAAAACAGCTTATTCCTATCAATATTCAGAAGATAACATCGTATGGATTGTTGCCCAATGATACGTTAGAATTAACAACACAAAATTTTAACAGTTATTTTGGAAACACTACACGTTCACATGGCAAACTGCTTTACAATTTATTCAGTGTATTTTATAGTGATATCTCCTTAAAGGGACTATCCCTACATTTTTTCAGATTATTTTCCAGAAACATAAATGATGTGTTCAATGAACGCAAAATGATATATAACTACACTTTTAAAGAACAACATATATCGAAAAATACACCATTTAATGACCTTACTTTTTCGCAATATGAATTTCTAGTGATACACTATCAGAAAAGGTGCTTACTGAGAATTAGCTAAAATTTCCGTATTTTAAACGATTATATATGTGGTGTATGTTTCAGAGTGGGTATCAATTTTTAATCTCTTCTAATGTAGTATGTGATACTTTAGGATAAAAAATTAGAGATAGTGGTATTTCTATCATCAACTGAATAAATATTACGCTCCTTATTATTACCCCACCCACTTTACTAAAATTCATTTTTTCAAATTTTGATAAATGAATGTTTACTGATAAAGAATAACAATGTTTTTCAGATAATTTGCCTACAGTTTGATTGAAACCTGTGTTATAGAATGCAAAAATAAAAAATGGGGGTCAATGTGCATATAAGAAAGAAATTTAATAAAAATTGACAAAAACGTGTGTTTTAGATTTCGACGAGCTTTGAGATATGACAGCATAGGTCAGTAACAAAAAACTGTAAAAGGAACTAGTTAATTATGCATTTTTATAACCTAACAATTCTTGCTATATTACAGTTTGAATTAAGTAAATATCTTAAATGTTTTTGAGAAATGACTATTTTTGTACCCCTACCCCTATTTTGGCATGTAACAAAATTTGTCAATTTAGTCACAAAATGTGAGGTCAAAATATTTTTTCTCAAAAATGTTCAATTTTTTTACACTAAAATATTCCTATTGTGCCTACGTTTACTACTAAATAATTGTTTTTTCCAGTTAACACATCATTTTTGAAATATAACAAATGTAAATTTCCCGAAGTGCAGAATTTGTTACAGGCGTAACGTTAGTAACATATTGCAACTTTTGTAACATATTAAAGCATCAACGACAAACTAAGGTAAGTCTGTTTCATAGATGAAAGTAGTATAAAATATAAATGCATCCTTTTATAGATCCTTCTTTATTACAAGTTAAACTAATGTAACATTTTTATATGATAAGGCATGTTTTTCAGATACACGTAACAAATGTTATGTGTGTAATTTATGCATGTCCGGTCATTATTTAGGACCAGTTTTGTGCTCTATCTCAAACGTTTGGAGATGAGTCATTTTACATTTTTTGCCACCAAATTAAAACTGCTCTCTTTTGTGAATTCTAATAGCACTTTACGTTATAGAGTAATCTCTATGAAATAAAGTGGTAGCACTTTTGCATCCAGAGCTAGCTTTGAACAACTGATAGCTCCTTTACGTTAACTGATATATCTTTAAAGAAGAAAGATCCTCTGTCCCCTTAAAGTGTTATCTTTCAAACATAATGAGATATATCTTTGACGTAAAAGAGATATGTTCCTAAAAAGCTTATACAGATATCTTTAAAAATTGTAGTGATATCTCTCTGCTATAGAGCTATCTCTTGATATTTAAAATAACTCTTAAATTGTTAGCTTTATAAATTCTGAGATATCTTTATAAAATTAATATACTACGATGTACAATGCATGTTTTTGTATCATTAGACTGCGAAAGTAGCAATTGATTTACGGTTTTAGTTTCGTTTCTGTTTCCTGAGTATGAATGTACGGAATCCTGTTAGGGACCTCACGTCCTCGCCCCGCGCCTTTCGAAAACACCGTAAGAAAAAAAACGCGAGATTCGTTGGTTACATTCTCGCACCTTTTTCCTGTCAAATTGAATGGTTTCGACACTATATTTCCATTGGAAAATCTTTTTAGAAAGGGCGAGATTTGTATTTTGTTTTGGCGCATTTTTTTTTTTACAGTTTTTAATCATCTTCGGTGATCGAAAAAAAACAACACGAGATTTGCGGAAGAATCTCGCGTTTTTTTATGAAGTCGATTCAATGATCCCGGACAAATTTTAATTGGTATTGGAGAAATGTGGTGTAGTACCGAAAAAAAACCACGCCAAATTAACATCAAGCCGCGCGTTTTTTTAAAGATCTTTACGAAAATATATTTTCAATATCAATATAAAAAAGATGTATTCATTTTAAAGTCGAATCTCGCATCTTTTTTATCGAATTTCCTATAATAAATATATAGCGTCACTGTAAAAGTCTTAAAAAAAGAACGCGAGAATGTAACCATCGAATCTCGCGTTTTTTTTTTTTGACGGCGTTTTCAAAAGGCGCGGGCGAGGACGCGAGGTCCCTAATAGGATTCCGTATGAATGATTGTTCTTCTGTACTGCTAGTTCTTTTTAAGCGAGTCGAAACATTTTGAACTGTCACTTTTGTTACTTGACAATGTAAATTAAAAACTTTTCCCTGTTATTTTCAGAGATAAAACCGCACTACTGTTACTGAATCGCGACTTTTTGATGAATCTAGCCATTAGTAGGAATTGATTTGTAACCGAACAATTTCGTGAACATAAAACAAATATATGCTAAAATTAAGAATCAGTTTAAAAATACTCCTTTCCGTATTGTTTAGGAGCTCTTCAATTACACTGGAGTTGAACAATAATTTTAAGCGATACATTTCAAATTTCAGAGCTAATTCAGATAAAGGGTAAATGATGAATATCAATTATGAGCTGTGACTGTTACATGCACATATCATTGATTTCAGCAGTCCGGTACAAACGTATTTTTGATAAAAGATTGCAATATTAAATACCAAATGTATTTGCTAAAATCGTAAGAAGGTGGATGTCTTATTTTGACACATTCAGCCAAGTGTTTTATTTTTGCAGATAGTCCTCTGCGTAGAAAATGGTCATGTTGTCGCTGAACAGTGTAAAGCATGTAAGTATGCGGAAAGTGTCACTGTATGATAAGTTAATATCGCAGAATGTTATAATTACATGTATATTTATTTGATGCGCAATGCACCTTTATTACACTCTAGTACTGACGTTGAAATCTAAGTAGTGCGCTCATACACGGAAAGAGCTCGATTAAAATTATTTTTGAGCAACAGTAATGAGTATATAGTCACGTTTATCCAACAATATGTAAAATATGACGAGCTAAATTCAAAAGTTTGTCCGGAATTATCATTTTGGAAGGAAACACACATAGTTCTGGACAAGTATTTAAATTACAAATGTACATAGATTTTAGAAAAAGTTCGATTAAAATAAAGAGCAAATTCTTTGTTCCGGAGCAGTACTATTCTAATATGCCTAGTATATTTCTATAGTCAATCCCAGTGCTTCATATGACTGATTTTCCTGCGAAGTATTCGGATGAGGAATTTGTTACATGTATCAAGACTAGATGTAACACTTTAAAAAGTAGGATGTATTTTGTGGAAACAACTGCAGTAGAAATACATGTTCGGTAGAAGGGATCGAACCCGTGAACTTCTCAATTGAAGAGAGGTTTTGGGATTTCAAGTCAGCTATTCTAACCACTCTGCCACAAAATGGGACACTACGGTGTTCATGTGGCCAAACGAAAGAACATTTTTAAGAAAAGTGAACAATAGAAATACACAGTTACTTATTTCTTTTAGGACGAGACTTTTGTGATTACTTATTTTTTGTTTTAAGCAGCCAGTAAATACAGGATTTTTGTTTTGCACAGCTTCTGTTGGAACGAATTTTATTTTCGGCATAATCGGTTTCAGAAGTCTGATCAGTGGTGGTACTCCCATTCATCTTCACGTAACAACAACAGGGTATACAGCTGCACATGTTCGTGTCACCGCACCGTTTATTAACTTTGACAGTTCTTACACTGTCTCAAACTATACAGTCATACCACTAAACGGTACTCTGTTTCAATATGAGGCTGGAAAACAATTTAAAGGGATTGAGGTAAATTCCGATGTCAACATTTCTCTGACTGTTGTTACTGGTAGCAGTGATCTCACGGAAGGATTTCTGGCTTTACCCGTCAACGCCCTCGGTACACGTTATATAGCTGCTTCCTACTACCCGGTCAGTTCATACAGCAGCGAGATTCTTGTTGCCGGTGTTGAGAGTGATACAGATGTTATACTGAGTACAATGCTTGATGGTCAAATGGGCTCTAACATAACATTTCGTTTACAAAAGTTTGAAACTTATCAGTATAAATCAAACAATGATGTAAGCGGTACTATCATAACGTCAAATAAACCAGTAGCTGTTTTCCCCGGATCTGCAGATGCACAAGTTCCTGTTGGTATTGGAGATTATCAATATTTAGTAGAACAACTGATACCAGCCAAGTATTGGACAACAACGTTTATTATTCCACCTATTTATCCTAGACTTCATTTTGTTCTTAAAATTTTCGCTGATGATGACAACACTGCAGTGCATTTTTATAATAATACGAAACATTTCGCAATGCACATGAAGCAGGGATCCATGGAAGAGCTGCTATTTGGAACAGACCCCGTCATTGTCCTCGCAGACAAGCCAATCAGCGTCATGCAGTACGGGCATGACGGGGATAATATGAACGGTGACCCTTTTATGGTCAATGGACAGGGTATGAAACAGTTCCAGAGTTCATATAAATTTGCCACTCATAATTTCTATTCGACAGGAAGCAATACTATTGCAATTACTGTACTCAAGAACAGTACAAGCAGACTTCTTCTAAATGGACAATCTATGTCATATTGGAACGCTAGGAATGTGTCCGTTGCTCATCCTATGGAGGAATATGTTACATTATTTGTAAACGTCTCCTACAACAGCTACTTCCACTTATATCACAGCGATGGGATAAAGTTTGGAGCCGTACTGTACGGACGAATAGCCTCTTCTATTGGTTATGGTTATCCTCTTCAGCTATCATTGAAAGATCAAGGTAAGATGCACTTTCGTTTATTTTATTACCAGTATTATAGCATGTCTTATGATAAAACTGAATAAATTGATTGATCAATAAACAAGTGCAATACTTGTCCATTACGCATGTATCAGTTATTACGTCAGGACATCTTTTATTAATTTGATAAGTACGTACAGCGCTTGGAATTTAGAAGGATAAATATTGGTAACCTTCTCGAGATTATTTTTACAGATTTTTTAAGAAGGGATGATGCGATTGTAAAAGTACAGCTCGATACTATCTTAGAACCACAATATTTTTTTTTTTTTTTTTCTTAGTAGTAAAAAGTGCTTAGTATGCTATACACAGAAGTTTTTTTTTTTTTTTTTTGTTTGTTTTTATTATAAGTTGCCATGTAAATAGTAATGTTGATAATTACCTGATCTTGTCTCTGGATAAAAAAATTAAGAACCGTAAAAACAGAATCTTTCTGCACATGTTACGATATCATATTGTTTTTTTAACTTTTAACTCACATATTTTTGTAGTTATATACTTTGTATACATATTCTAAATATCACCACAAAAGTTCAGTGTTAGCTGCTTTACATTGGTGTTTGATATAATGGACTCGCGAGAATAATTACATATGATTATGGATGGGGGCGTAAAAGCTTTTGTTTTCAAATCTGTACATATGGATATTTGCTGATAATTGTAGGAAAATCTCAACTAAGCACCGCCCTGGCTTCAGTCTGCACCTGCAATGGTGTGATGCCGTGGGAACATAGCCCGTTGAATGATGTGTATGTCGAGTGTAGATAAAATGCTAGAGCCTTCTTGCACAAATTCTTACTGCCCTTGCTTGGGGCGGGTCAACAGTTTGATTTGAAATAGTATGGGCGTTTACTTTGCCGTTGGTCCAGTATTTCAAAGCGGAAGTCATACCAAATGCATTGGCTGTTGTGTTAAATTCTGCTGTCGCGATACAAGGGCACACACTCTAGTCTCGAGTCTGACAGTCGGTTTTATGTTCTTGCTGTGTTTATTTTTTCAGATTGCGGTACTCATAATACAGTATACACAACCACATCCGTTCTCACTGACACTACAACAGTTTCAGCGAATGTTAATCAAAGTATCTACCAAGGTATGTTTTAATTATCATAGGGAACTTTCATTTTTTTGAAAGCGATTTTTGCTTTATTGGATTTTTTTCTGAAGATACACATATAATTTAATATACATATATTAAGGACTCCATACAATCAGAAAAGTTGAGTATAATGAGAAAAGTTTAACTTATTACGTAATGTCATACATGTTGTTCGTACGATATAGTTTAAAAGAAAAATATAAGTGCAGATTTTGACAATTTGTTGCTATGAGATATGAACTGTCGGTACTTCTTGTTTTCATCGACTCAAAGATGGCTTTGAAAACAGACAAAAATATATATTATAATGCAGCCGACAGTCATATTAATCAATCATCATATTAATCAATCATTTAGTCACACAATTTCGTAACAAATTCAAAATTTCTGTAAATTATCAGTAAGCATGAATATACATGTAAATATTATGTAACATACTATGTATACATATTTACAAAAAGATTCAACTGTTCATTCGCTACTTGTAGGAAATGGCACTTGGTGTTTCCATTGTGACGGTATGGCTCACCTGAAGTACTGTGATAGGGTAGCGAGATGCCAGACTAAAAACGAGGTAAGAATAAACGACGTTCAGGGTATTTTACAGTAAATGAAAAAAGACGAAAGAAAGAAAAACAGTTTATACCAAACAATCTGCAGCGACAACAGTGAATGTATCAGTACTACCGGACCTTAAGCTGTCTAAATGTATACATATATGTACGAACAATGTTTGGTTATTGTTGTACGAATGATTCTGACGTCAGTAATTTGTAACGTGAACTACATGTTGAGTTTTGAATTAAAGGTAAGGATATATTGCAAGATTTTTTTTTCAACGCAGAAAGTAATGCTCAGTCGTATGTCTCATTTTGTCATTAGCAGTTCTAGCATGACTAACGATTTTGTCTCTATATACAAAGAGTAGAACAAAACATGTTTTGTTATGCCATAACCAACGCGGGAACCATTATGCCGTTAAAATGACGTCATATTGTGCCTCATGGCTTAAATAAATATCCGCGTAGAAAATAACGCTTTGCGTTTATTCACCTTTTGTAATATCTAGGCATGTTAGAAACGAACTGAAATTATTTTCAGCGTTATTATTGTCTATTAAACAACTCTTCGTCGTCCTGATGCACAGTTATAAACCACTCCGACCTTCGGCCAGGGGGGCTAATTATTGCGCATCAAAACTCCAAATCATTGTTTATTAGACGATGAACACCGCTAGAACGGATATTGTTTCATAAATATTAAATGTGTGCAATGTGTTACATATCTATCGCTATTTCACTAAGAAATCATTTCTTGTTTCAATTATTTTATTGGGATCAGAATATGCTTTTACAATGTTGTAGGTCTGTTACGTCCAAAAGTACACAAGAAGCATTGACGTAGACCTATACAGATCAGGTTGCATTCAACCCGAGGTTATTGTGTTTTCACTTCAACAACGCTGCACATAATTAGATTAATCATCTATACTGAGTAGCCTAGTAAACGTTTATATTAAATCCAAGTAACTCTTATGACATTTTCAACATCAATTTCCATTATAACTGTAGTATCAAACCAGCCATAGTAGCAAAACTTGTTTCAGTACAGGCAATGTCAATGGAATCAATATGTGTATTTAGTGGGTATCTTCTTTTGTCATACAAGAGTATAGCAGCATTCGTCTTTTTTTCGTTCTTTCAAAAGTTCATAAAATGGCTATAAGCGTACACTATGTTAAAATTAGTTGATAGTTATGGTAGTTATGTTTGGGGTGACAAATAAAGCTTCCAACATAGTGGATACCTCTCGTCGTACAGAACAGTAAAGGTTATAGCTATTACATTACGTAAAAATAAACAGAACATACCGGCCTCAATGGAATTGTGAATTATCTGTTAAAAGGTTAAGCTTGATTAGTCTATATGATTCTATGTACTACAGTGTGAATAATAAGACGATATTCAATTTGATAGAAATGTGACAGCAGGATTGGAAACGGTGGTTGTCTTGAATGCTGTACCGGGAATTTCTGTAACAAAGCTGGATGTGGTGACAATGGTATTACAATTGACCATATGCTTACATACATGTATATTCTTTTTGCACCATCCTTTCGAATGAAATATACTTAATAACACTCTAAACTATTGACAAAGGCGAAGAATGAAACGGAATCATAAAGAGAATAATATTGAGCTGCAAATTGTTTCTATATTGTAAACTTGTCCAATGATCATTTGGAATGTGACAATTACTAGGAGCACTTACAGTTACGAGGAAGATCGTTTTGTTTAGTATGAAAAATATTACTTACGTTGCTCTTCAAATCAAAAATATATGTAATAAATATATAGAGGACAATTGTTGGTTTCAATGTAAGATCACGATTTATTTTATGTTTTTCAGTGAATTATAGAGTTTTCTCAGTGAAATAAAAGTGATAATCCACAGTTTTGAAACAGTGGATTACCATTTTTATTTTTCACTGTTTTTGCAATCTTTTACCCGGAGTTACGTCAAAAAGTATACCGTGCGTAATTAATGCTGGAAACCATGCGACGATGATGTCGTTTAAATGACGTCATTTGTGCTATGTTTTCTAATGACGTTTTCCGCGATTTTCGATATTTTATAGAAACAAACTCAATAAAAGTAGAGTTTTAACCATAAAATAAACAGAAAAATTGTTGGTATCGGTGTAATATCACGTTAATTTCACTCGTGAACACCAAAAGTTGTTATTTTCACTCGTGGCTGCGCCACTCGTGAAAATATCACTGGGCCCACTCGGTGAAATTATAACGTGATCTTACACCGAAACCAACAATTATCCTCTATATAATTTCACCGAGTGGGCACAGAAAGTGATATTTTCCCGAGTTTCCCAAGTAAGAAGAAATAAGTGTAAATACAGGATGGGGATGAAAAAATGAAAATCAACTTTTTCTCGAATTTTACTTCAAAACTGTTATAGATGGATAGGAAATGATCTAACTAAGAAAATGAGTACCATCAACCTTATGTTTATTTAAAAAATAACAATTTTACAGCCATTTTTCGATTTTTATGTCTGCTTACAATTAACGTAAAAATAGTCCGGCAGCGATGTGAGATAAGCGATGTGAGATAAGTTTTTCTCACCTATGGGATACATATTTCCGCGCATTTACCCATGTGAGATAAACTCGTTTTTGGACGTATCTCAACCCTCGGGTGGGATTTCCTTATCCACAATTCATGAACATGTTAGATTCACTTTATATTTCTACATAAAGGTTTCTCGGATATTGGACAAAGAGGCCCAATCTGCTTCGACTGCACACATAGAGGAGAAAATGAAGAATGTAATACTGTACAACTTTGCCATTCCAACCAGGTCAGAAAGTTATCATTACTTGTTAAATCTTGAAATCTAATAACGTGCCAGTATTTTTAATTGACGTCAATGTCACATTTCCACGTCCTTTTCGCCTTTGTTTCTGTCAACAGAAAAGAGTTCTTGCATAACTTGTAAACACATCTACATGATCCAAGTATATATGAGGAAACGTATGTAGTAAATGATTTATATTGATTCCTTTAATCTATCTGATTTATACTTACAGTCCCAAGATCACTTTGAAATTACTGATATAGTAAAATTAATTTATTGATATTATAATGATAGAACCATGTTCTATTCATTATAAAACAATGATATTCAAGTCGTTTCTTCGAGTTAAATACTTGTTAGATAGCCTTTCTTATTTTTTGCTATTTCATTGAAAAAAACTGTGCTTTGTTTCTTATATTTATTTATTGATTTAAAAGGCAAAGTTAGGACTGCTTTTGGTACAAATAAAGGACATTTCTGTCAGTAAGACATCTTTCTTGATAAAATGAGAGCTACATGTAAATGTGATCCCGGGACTTTAAAGTCTAATCTATGTGTTCTCGACTGCGAAACAAGGTCGAACAGAAAACAAATTATATTAGTTGCTCACAAGACTCATTAAAGATGGGATCATGTTCGAAATAAGAGAGAGGGAACAATGTTGAATTAAGGAAACTACAGCCTCGGCACTTTTGTGGATCGAACCTGGGACCCTCTTATGCAGCGAACGCACCGCCATCGCGCCATTGCGCCATGGCGATTCCACTTCTCTACTTATTGAAAACATAGGTTTATATGAGATACTTTTATTCACACTTTTCCTCACGAGAATATCGTCCTGATGATACAAAACGCTGGCTCGAGAATTTTACTCTTTTCGTGAAATTTTAGCAATGCAAACATAACCAGTTTCACAGAATTTGACGTAAACATAGTGTTATTTGAGAAAGAAATCGCACTTACCTAAATGTAAAACTGAAAATATAGAAAAAAATGATGTAAAACGATTGCTTGTTTATGTTTGGTTGAAAAGTTTAAATGTTATACGTTACATTGAGAAGAGCTTGCGATACACGTCGCCCCTTTACACATTTTTGGTATCGTTAATGCCATATCTTTTACATATAGCAATGAAAAATGTAATATCTATTTCAGGTGTGCATGGTAGAAAGGTACGAATGGGGAGACAATGACTTCCATTATATCAGGGGTTGTGCAGACTCTACGGTATGTTTTCAAATAGTTTGCACAAAACCTTTACTTTTGAGTAATAGCTCTTGATCAACGATACCTATAATAAGAAGATTGCTGTTATAAATATGATAACTATATTGTTCATTATTACCTAGGTATGTACAAGCAAGCGGTCCATTACTAAACGACATGCTCCTGTCTGCACACACTGCTGTCACTCTGATTTCTGCAACATGAACTGCACATCAGGAAACACTGGTCCAGCCATAATCGGTAAGCTGATCCACTTACGTATGTGACCAATAACTGTGCAAGGTCCTACATTTGAGAAGTGCCTCTGGATACGAAACACATTCCAAGTACTTATAAAAAATGATCAGCAACTTGTCTACATAGCATTTCCTGTATCAAAATTCCTATATTTGTATTTGAGAGTTGCTTCTATTTCGCCAAGGTATACCTCATGAAATACGTTTCACGTTCTTGTTGGAATGTTGGTAGTAATACCAGCAAATAGTCTACACAAGAAATGTGCTCCGTATCTAATAGTCGTTAGCCCGATACATTATTGCTTTGAAAATGTTTGCGTAGTATTTGGTCATGTTAGAATCGATGAAACATCCTTTTATCCGGCCTTCGTGGTTAATAACTTGGCGTCAGAACTATAAATCATTGTTTATTAGACGACTAACACCGCTGGAACGGATATTAGTTCATGATTTATTCATTCAGTTAAACCGAGTGTGTCCCAAGGTATATGTACCACACACGCATTTACGTCATATTTTTATCTATATTGCAGGGTAGCAGCGCATTGTGGGAATTTGAATTAGACTGTATTGAATTGCAAACTTTGATAAGATACACAGGCAACCTTTACATTTGTTTGTTTTTTTGTCCCAAATTGAGATGTCTCCCAAACAGCAATGACTATGCAAAGATGGGTTCAACAAATCTAAGCATTGCAAAGTATAATCTGGTCTGTCATCGTCGGAACCCCCGTTAAATATCCCGTTCCTTTACCACCCCTGTATCACTGATGAAGATAGCGTAAAGAGTGGACCGTGAATATTCGACGATGATCTGTCATGTAATTTCAATACAATTGCATTACAAAAATTGTAGTACAAAAAGTGCAACGGTAAGTTTTTTGGTTTAAACTGTATTTTATTTGTAAATCACATAGAAGACATACTATTACTAAACAGCATAAAAGAATGAGTAGGAATTTCTAGGCTTATTTATAAATTCTCTCTCTCGTGAAGCATTTTATCTTCAGGTACAAACAAACTCATCAACGTAAGACTTCCAAATTTGAAATCTCGTGCAAGCACATATTGATACATATAACTAACATTTTGCATCAACATACTTTCCTGATTTATACGTCGGTATCTATTTTTGAACCTGTAGGTTAAATTGTATAGCCACATAAAATACTGAAACGCCCGAGAAAACATTACTGCAGCTGGTTGCGAAACCTTCACCCCAAAACAGACAGGGAGTGTTTCAGAACGACAATGCTACTCTCCGTAGTTTAAGACGTTCCATGTAATGTAAAACAGTTTAACTTAGAACATCTGACAATAGAATCAGAGGCGAGCACATAAACTGTTTACCTTGCAGCGATGTCCGCAGGCAAACACAATTAAGAGTGCAGATAATGTCTTCTTCTCATGACGCATCCTCATGTATCTTGGGGAAGAGTGGGTCCAAGTAGGGATCCGGATCCTGTTTACAGAGCCATTAACGGTCCCATTAAGGGAGACCCTAAGGCGTAAGCGGGTGATTCAACCCACGCCGTACAAAACTAAATGCAGTTTAGCTTTGCTGGCCCCTTAAAACAGGGGGTCAGAAATTCCTCTGATAACCTAATCAGAAATGTATAGTTATAGACTAAGGACTTTGCTAAACTCAATGGCGTAACAGTAGATGTTTCACACACAAGGGCATATGAAATACGTGAAATACAGCAATTGTTCAAATGAGAACATTACTCCGTCCCTACCTTAACTACGGCCCGATGGCAGGATTCACAGGTTGAAAGAACGTCCCTTGGCCGAATGTTTTGGCCAAGGCCAGAATTAACCAATCCGGTTAGAAGAGTGCATACGCTTCTAGGCCTTATCTCTGGCCCAAGGACATAATCTGTGTTACTAATATTCACTTACATTTTGACTGACACAGGCCCCAAAACTTATAGGGCCCGTTAATTTCCATTGGTAATGGCCAGTAACACCTGCGTGGTGGTACCAAGTGCTGCGGCCAACACTGTAGTAGTAAATCCTAACAGTTTAGGTGCAAGTATGTTGACCTAACACCAAAAAAGGCCAGCCGTATAAGCTGTTTATCAACAAAAGAAACCAGCACGTGTGCATGCCCTTCCGAGTTACTATTGATCTAGATCCATCTGAGTCCCACGACCGCAGGTTTGGGTTGTATAACACAAAGCCTTCTTCGTCAAGAAGCTCAAATTGTTCTTCGCACAGACCTGACAGCCCCTTAGACTACATCACACTAAACTGGTCTGAGGCAATCCTTCTCATTTGAAATGAGGGTGCCGCGTTCTGGTGGGAACGAAGAGGCAGCTTCTTCCAGGAACCCTTCGGTCACAGATACTAGCGAGCACAGGAATGTATGCCAACACACGTCGTCCCCGCCTTGTATCAGGCTTGATTAAATTCCACATGCCCATCGGAAGGTAACAGGAGAAAGGTTCTAAGTTTAGTGATATAAGAAAAAATGCCGAGAATGGCGATAGTTTGTTGATTACACGCGTAACAGAATGACTTGATCGGTATGGTTTCTGCTTATAACAGAAGCATATAAATTACACATTACGTTAGTTAAGCCGTCGAATAATTCAAGCCACTCTGGGAGGCACATAGGAAAAGTGACACATCTTTGAAGATTGTACAAAATAACGAAAATGGAATATAAGACATAAATACATTGCACGCATTTATCATGTTGATTAATAATATCGTTTAATTTTATGTTTTTCGGTGGTTTATCGAAATAAAAAGGTAGATATATTTGCTATCCATAATGATTAAGTTTCCCACGTTGTTCCATATTTATTCAGCGGAACAAATTCAACAAAAGCAAAGTTTTAAACAAAATTGTCAATTAACTATCATCTTCACTGGCAGCAGCTGTTCAATAAAAAGTCATTTCATTTTTTTAAAAAAAAATATTGAATCAGATGGCGGTATTCAATTCGTTCACATTTCTTTCAAAAGGGTTTTCGGCAGAAACGAAAAGTGAGGGGGGGGGGGGGGGTTTTCATTTTTGCCATTTCAATTTTTAAGGTTTTTTAATAAATTTTAAGAGGGGGGCCGTTTTCGTTTTCGAGAAACTAAACATTTGAACGTATCAGCCAATCGGAATGCCCAGATTTCTCAACAGCCAATTATTTGTCAGCAATCTTTTATTGGACCGGTCCAATAAGTGATATTGGCCCTGGGTTTTGTTATTCGCCCTGTCTTTCAATTCTATGATAGCTCTTTCTATTTTATTACGTCGGGTGGTTAACGAATATCAGAGCCAATAAACTAAAGTTATTTAATAAAGCGTGATATTACACCAAACCCAACAATTATCCTCTGTTTATTTTTTAAAGATATTTAAGTGATTACACTGCATTATTTTTATGTTTGTCCGAAAATGTCACGTATCGAATAATGTAAAAAAAAACCCAAACTGTTTTGACATTTTGGTTGATAGAATATGCTCAAAATGCTTTTTTCCAGTAAAGATTTTTCCTCTTCTTTCAAACGATGTCAAGTGTTAGTGATTCCTAACAAATACATTTTATAAAAAATAAAGTTTGCCTTGCGAAAATGTCGACTGACATTAAATGCACTGCGATGCAACGATACACTGTAATCATTCAGGCAAATTATGTTCATATATGAGTAGTTTCAAGCATAATGATTCATAATATAGTGTAGTATCTTTTTTAGGGTTATCTCCTATAAAGTATTTAAAGTTAAATGTGATTTTGTGAAGTGATTTAAACCAACTGTCGCATTTTTAATGTAATAAACAGTACATTTTTGATAAATCAATTTGTAGTAATGAATTTCCTTGAATCTATTTGATGAACAAATATTTCTCACATAAATCTCGTGCAGCTTATAAATTTTTGGATGTTTTATTAAGTGCGCTGACTATCTTTTTTAAAGATATTTCTTGCTAAGCATATAAACTTATATTATTTTTGATAACAGTTTACATTGCAACTGTAAGTCCAGCTTTAGATTAATTTATTTATCAAAATTACTTTTTAAATGCATCCCCCTAAAACTTTAAAATATATGTAAGCACACACAAACACACACACAATGATAACAAGTTTTATAAAGGACACACTTTACAGGGCATGCATTTCATTTTAATTGTGACTATCCCCCGTGGTCGATTGGTAAAGGTCTATGACTTATTATCACTAAATATCTCATGAATGTAGGATCATTGGTTCGAGTTCAACTACCTTCCATGTCTCCTGATATGAAGACGTTGGCGTAAGGACAATGGTCAGAGGCTGAATAAGTGCTTTTCAAAATTGGCATATCTAAAGCAAAGAGCTCTAAAGGACCTATGTAAGTCATATGTCACGGAAAAATACAAACTGAACCAGTTTTGCGCCTGCTCTATCTTCCTGTTCTAAAAAGATAAGAAATCAAACAAATCCATTCCTCCGCAGTGTGAGGTATTTGGATAACAAATGATTTTCTTAAACGAAACGAGTTCTAATGTACTTCTAGCGGTAACCGATTTACAATATAGGTGAAATGTCATGGAAAAATACAAAGAGAACCAGTTTTGCACCAACATTCTCTCTCTATATAGATAAGAAGCAGATATATTCTCTCCATCGCCATTGTATGTGGTACCTTTGGGTATCAAAGATGACTTTAAGAAAGAAAGACATCATTCGTTATTTACTTCTTGTGGTAAGTTTAAATCATTTTTGTTTCATATTATCCGATTTACATATAGTAACATCACAATTACATTTAACAAATATAAAAGCAAATTGGCTAAGATTTTTAATAAAAAATCTTAAACTATTAGAAACTACCTCTTGCCGCCGTAACACATTGCCAATGGATCACTTTGTACAAGATATCAAGTCTTTTGAAGTTTTGAGAAAAAAGAGAAAACTTTCGCATTATTAGCGGCACCAGAAATGCGATAATTCATGTCTAGCGCTAATATGTCATCTCTAATATTTAGGATAAACTGTGACATTTCCTAAATTCATAGCTAATAAAACAGACAGGAATTCATTTCTATTTAATTCACGTGGGTGTCTGTAAATGAGGTATTGCAGTAAACAATTATTTGTTCAACACACAGTTCTTGATCAAAATGACCGGATAATTTATGAATTTAATGTTATATGTACTCAACCCCATGTTATATATTGTCTAGGTGAAAATAAAAGAGATGTTCTGTTCTGTTCTGTTAAACTGTTCTTACCTTTATGAAGCAATTTGTTGTTTTCATCGTTGTCGAAAGTCTGTCATACAACGCATGTAACTTATTTGGGCATGATTACCACTTTGTCTTTCAGTTCAAGGGGGGGGGGGGGGGGGGGGGGGGGGGGGGGGGGGAAATATTTTTTTTTTTTTTTTTTTTTGGGGGGGTTTTTTTAAAGGGGGGTTTGGGGGGGGGGGGGAAGGGGGGAGGGAAAGGGGGGGGGGGGGTTTGGGGGGGGGGGGTTTTTTTTTTTTTTTTTTTCCCCCAAAAAAAAAAAAAAAAAAAATTTTTTGGGGGGGTTGGTTATATGGGAAACGTTACCAACAACCTAAGAGTTGATACCAGCATGACAAAAGCATTGCTAGTCTTTGAAATAAAGTTTGAGCGAGTCTTTTGTGAATTAAACAAGCCGATACATATCAATCCAGAAACATTTATTTACCGCCTTCATGGTCGAACAGTTAGAGTCGCTGACTTGAAATCCCTATACATGTAACCTCAGATACATTAAGGGTCATGGGTTCGGGCCCTGCTTCCGACCATGTCTCTTTATGTGAGAAAGTTGGCAGCTTCTTACAGAGGATAGGAGTCTAGTTACTGGTTCTTCCCAGGAGCGAGGGTTAGGGAAATTGTACAAATGACCACAATTACGGTTGGAACGGGCGTTAAATTCCTACAACAGCATTTATTTCCATCGTTTGCATAGTCTAAATGATAAAATTATGAAATAACACCCTTAACAGTGGTATTCATTGGCCATCACTGTGGAGCTGATTGTAATTTGTTCTCTTGATATAATAACCGGTATATCACTCAAAAATAAAATCTATTTCCATTCTAACTCGTTAATCTAAACAAAAAAATGTTCGATGGGGTACTATTTGCTGCGCTTTCATGAAGTCGCTATCTTGAAACTGGTAGTTTTCCGTGCATTCCTTGCATTTCGTGAAATGTCGGTTGTTCTTTTTTTACTCCTCAAATAAAACGCTATTTGTCTTATTTTTGTTGTTTCTGATATTGCTGGCGATACCGGAAGTGTAGAATTTTTTTTTCACAATTCATTCACAACAATACCAATCCAAGCGTATTAGCGCATGCACACTCATAGATGTTGTGTGAAAATTACACGGGAGGGGATTTCAGTAGTCAAAAATAGTTCCAGACGCCTAGCGGGATATACTTAATAGTTTTATCACGCTCAAATCCTTCTTTGTGTATATAGGAGAAATTTACAGTAGTGTTAGAATGCTTGATATAAGATACATAATTTGTAACTAAAACTCAACGAGGTATCTAGAACAGATACCTCGTTTAGAACTAAACGTTTAGAACTATTTTCCTACGCGGTTTTGATCACAACAGTTTATGAGTCGGACCGGAGACACTAATTTAGTGTTTCCGCGACAGCGCGTTTTTTGCGGTTTTGACGCACTCATTTTGTCAATGACGCAACAGAAATAGCAAAGAGCGTCTTCTATGAGGCATTTAAAATGTGTATGATCAAATTACTACAAAAACAACATTTCAAAACCTCTCAAAACGCTTCGAAATGCAAGATAAATTGTTTACAAAATACGCTTCCGGTATGGGATATGTCTAATTTTGACCCTATTCCGTCGTCGTTGTCGTCTGATTTCGGATCGATCCGCTTTTTGACGCATAGCAAGAGATGGTCGACGAACCTTAACAGAAGAAACAAAAACGTCTTTCTGAGTGATTTTAATGATCATTTTGTAGTAATTTCGATCAGACTGTCACTGTTGAAAGGGGTTTCAGTGTGCCAACTAATATCAAAGTTTAATGTCTATGGTTGAATGCACTTATGAAAAATTCGCTTTGTGGACAAAGTTGACTTTTGAGATGCGTCCTTTGATATTTGGTGTTTGCTACAACCTTTATATAACTCCACACACACTACTTTCCCTTTTATTCCGTGTGACTTCTGCTGCTTTAGCGGTAATCTTTTACTTGTCAATTATAGTTCTAACTTTAAGCGGTGAAATGTGCTTCAAATCAAAATATTAAGTTCCTTTTTGCGAGTCAATTTTTCTTTCGAGTTCTTTGATCGAATTTTCAGAAAATGTACAAAAAAACAAAAATAATATCAAACAGGGAATGCCACGTACCAAAAACGCAGCCTCCCCAAAACGAACCCTACAGCACCCAGAAGTGCACACCACCAACACACACACACACACACACACGCACACGCACACACACACGACACACACAATCATGTACACACACATATATACACTACCAACACACACTAGCATACAAAGCAAACACACGAGGACAAAACGAACAATTAAAGGAACACAAGTCATGTAGTTTTGCTAAGGAAGTTAACTATATTAATGAAATGGTCATTGAAAGTGTTAAGAGCTAAGAGCTTTCTGATTGTCAGTTATTTCTTCCTCTTCAACAATTAGTTCACAATGTTTTGTTATGTATCATTTATCCGAATTAGTAAAGTTTTTAATATGCTTCCATAAATGTGTAGACTCTGTTTTATTATTTATGCTGTTATTGTAATAGTTTTCTTGGCCTTTTCTATGAGTGAGTTAACTTAATTTCTATCTCATTTATGATAATTCCAATCCTTTGTAGTGTGGTAGTAATCACGCGTTTTTGTGTGTATTTTATTTCACAGTTTCATCATTTGGGTTAACTCGCTTCTATTTTCTGGAGGCATGAACACTTAAGATGATATAATACATTACGTTCATTGAGATGGTTTGGATCTCGTTTAGAATAATTGCTAAATTTGACGACATATAAGTTTTGAAAATAAATAATGTGTAAAATATAAGTCTTGTTTTGAATAAAAAACATTTTGCATTTTAGATTTCATTTACTGAATTTTATGATGTCTACAACAATATTGCCAACGCAAATTTGTTCAAATTCAGATTTCAGGACAAAGTGTTCTGTAAAAGAAACATTTTGGCATAAGCTCCTTTGTCATTAGCGTAAGTTTTTACTAATTTATTCTAGCTCGATTGTGAAGAAAACTTGAAGCTTATCGAGTCACTTTTACGCCCGCTTCAAGAAAAATCTAGAAGTGGTGCCATATGAGGAGATACGGTCTTTACCCAATTGGGCTTGAACCCGCAACCTCCGACATGGTTGGCAGACATATTAAACCTTTTTCAATGATAAAGTATTTCACTTGCATGGTAGATACAAAATTGACTTTTTTAAATATGTTTATTTCAGTTATTTGCTATATTGACTGGCCAAAGTTTAGCGGAAGATGACGACCAGTGTACCGTACAGTGTAAGTATTATAACGTTTTCATTATTCAAAAAGTAGGAAGAAAACGTTAGAAATAAGCATTATACATAATATGAGAGCATAACTAAATTAAACGAAAGGTATGGGAGATCACTTCAACATTCCGTACGAGTTACCTTGCTTTAGTATGCAACGAAATGTCTAGGTGCGCGCTTTTTTCTTTCACTACAATAAGATTTTGTTTAACTCGACCAAATCTCCTGTTATAATTAGAAGAATGTTACACACACATAATTGTATGTTTCTTTGTGCATTTAATTCACAAGTATGAGAAATTATAAATTTCTTTCGTACCGGTCGCGAAAATAGCATAAAAAGTGATTACTCGTGTGTTAACCTATTGTCGGGCTTCGCCCAAAATAACGTTTTTGCCCCCGTCTGAACTTATGGTATTCACCAGAACAGTGAATATTGACCTCGTATATCACCTCGGACACAATTGCTGCTTTCTGGTGAATATCACATCATATCCAATGCCTCTCAAGTCCATAATTGTATAATATTAACATCATAAAATGGGCGGATTATTTAATTTTCAAATTAACTTCCAAAAAACATTTCTTCACTATTTCAATAGAAATAAAACTGTTATTCAGAATCACTTTGACAGAATGATATCACCTAGAGACGATAATATAACTTTTAAGGATAATATCAGTTTGAAACGTAATATCACCTTGAAATAAATATCTCTTAGAACGGTAATATACTTTTGAAGGGTAACTTAACTATGCCTGTCTATTCCAGCAACTAGTGGGACAGACTTCATGTTTGGCATCCCAGGAACATACGGGAGCCCTGCATTCATACAAATTCTGCTGACTACGGATAGCAGCGCAGACGTCCGAGTTACGGCTCCTTTCTTGAATTTTGACAAACACTATGTTTTCTCAAAACACACGACTATTACTATCGGAAACAGCGTACACACGGCTAACGGAACACGATTCAAAGGTATCGAGCTGCACTCTGATGCTCTTATATGGGCTGCTGTCATATTAGGAAATGCGAACAACTTTGAAGGTTTTCTTCTTGCGCCTATCACAGTTTTATCGACAAAGTACAACATCGCTTCATACATGCCGTTTAATCAACGCAATAACTATTTCAGTGAATTTCTCGTTGTTGGTACGGAAAGTGACACTACCGTTAATATAGTATTTCCAAAGAGCTTCGCACTTTCACCGGATGGACAGACTACTGTACAGCTTCAAAAGTACGAAACATATTTATACCGAAGCTCATATGACGTCACCGGTGCAGTTGTCACAAGTGATAAGCCTGTGGCGGTAGTTTCCGGGACGTCTTGTGCCCAGATTCCGGTGGGACAGGGCGACTGTCAATACTTAGTAGAGCAAATGCTTCCAACAAACGTCTACGAGTTTCAATTCATTTTACCAGCCTTTCCAACAACCGTGAACTATTACGCACGAATTTTCGCTGCAAATGATAACACGGAAGTTAACTTCTACAACAGCACGACCCATTATTCTCGTTTCATCAATGAAAGAGAGCCGCTAGAGAGACACTTCTTCGAAGAACCAACAGTACTCATCGCTGATAAACCTATTTCGGTCATTTTGTACTCGGACAACCCCTTCATGGTTACGGCGCAGGCATTAACTCAGTTCCAATCCGAGTATAATTTTGTATTGCAAAGTATATACACATCTGGTAATAAACTGGCTGTGACCATCAAAATCGCTGATTTACCGGACTTGTACCTTGACGGAAGCAGAACGGCTATTGATGCCGCTAAAAAGGTGCCGGTTGCCGCTCCATTACAGGAGTACACTACCATTTACATCGATATATCACAACCTACAATTCATCGTCTTCACCATGCTAGGAACCAAAAGTTTGGTGCCCTGCTCTATGGATTATATGATGCTAATACTGCTTACGGAATACCTCTACTATCAACGTTGACAAATACAGGTATACAACTTTGTCAACTAACAACTACTCTCTTAACATGATACTGTACGTTTTATGTAAAATTCAATTTATATAAAGATTCTATTTTTAAATTATAAAATGTATGTAACTAAATACTTTAATAACTTGTATTTGATTTTTCAGCATGTTACCAAGGCAACGACACAAATACTACTACCGCTTACCCAAATCAAGGTCACCTAGGGTCACAAATAAACTACAAACCGACAGGTACACTATATAAACTATTCTCGTAATTGTTCATGACAATACAACTTACACTTCCAGCAAACAGCGGTAAAATTAGCATGATCATAAGTGTCGTAGTTCCGTAAAAATTTTACATTATTTATTGTTAGGTGGATAGCGATCTATCCAATATACAACGTACAGTTAGTAAGATTTTTTTCACTAAGAGACGCAGTATTTCCTTTTTCTGTACAGTTAAAATCCTATTTACTTAAAATCCATTGGCACACGAGAACTTAAGTTAATTAAATATTTGAATTTTTCGCTAAACTCAAAAATTGGAACGAATTAATAAGACGTCACTTTGGATTTGCACTTTCATATTTAACACTTTCAAATCTGCACATACGCCAACGTGGTTCCGTAGAAGTATTTAATATATATATGTTCCGTAAAAATGTTAGATTATTGACCGTTAGTGATAGCGATCTATCCAATATACAGTACGTTCAGTTATGTAAGATTGATTTTACTATATAAAGACGCAGTATCCTTTTCTGTACAGTTAAAATACTATTTACGTAAAATCCATTGGCACACTGAGATACTTAAGTTAACTTAAATATTTGATTTTTTCAGCGTGATTAAAAAAAGGAACGATTTAATAAGACAGTCACTTTGCCAATTTGAGGTCACATAAGGACACATTTAAATCTGCAAATGCTTCAACAGTGTTCAGTAAAAGTATATTATTATTTAACTTTTCTTACATACAAAACAGTATAAGCGCATTTAATTCTATTTGTGTTTGAAACATACATAGACTTCAATTAAACAATTACATAAGTGCCGTTGTTCCACTAAATCGTTTCATGCTAAATATATATTTGTAGACATTAGCATGTTATTAAACGTCCCGCGTAAACCAATGGGACATCAACGGCTATTTTAGAAATAAACTTGAAACTTGATTTATTACAAACAGTCGCCGCATAAACGAGACATTTCTCGATGTAATTGTTATAATGTAAAACTTATGCATTTATCATTTTACATACATGTAACTCGTTGTTAACGTTATGAGAAATAACCTGCTCGTTATAGAGAACGCCCCTTGAAAGCAAAATTCTGCTGCCTTTTTAAAGGGGCACTCTTTAAATATAGCAGATTATGTTCTTCCATCATAAATAATGCGTTCAATGAACGTAAAATGATAAATAAATACAATCTTAAAGAACAACATATATCGCAAAATGCCTATTTTATGACTATTTAGCACAAAATGGTCCTAGTGTCTTTATTGTCACTGAATACCAATGTCAAAAAATATGTTTTTTTAATTATTTGATACGAAAATAACACCTATTTTGTTATTATGGATCTGGACTATTGGGTTTAGATTATATGTATGATATCGAAAAAGTTATACATTGTGTAGCATGTAGAAGATTTATGTCAGCTCCATTAAAATCTTGCAATGCATCTGTATCAGAAGATTGTGGAAGACACTCCATGCAGATACTTGCCTCTAATAGAAGAATGAAATATTGGCTGAACATTTTAACAATGCCAGATTTTAGATATCTTAAAAAAATGTTACTAAATGTTAATATATTATGAAAGTCAAGGGCATAATAATTGGGTTTCAAGGGTTAGGCTTCATTTATATAGAAATTGCTTCGGTTATGTATGGGAAAATCAAGGTGTCCCAATTCGAAAGCTATTTTTATTTCAACTAGAACAAAGATTAAAAGATCAGTATTTTCAGGAGTGGTCATGTCGGAAAAGAAAAAAGAGGTTTTATTTTAATTGTTCTAATCAAAGACTGAATACAATTTTGTTCTAATTTGCCTCCTCTATTGTACCCTTCGAGAAACTTATATTAAAGGAAAAATTTATGAACAAATTCAATATACTGATGTCAACAGACAATGCTCATTCAATTAAAGACATAGCAATGTACATATAATATAATATAATGAGTGATTATTAAAAACATGGGCATTTTTTTTGCACTTTAAAGGAATGATATTCATTTACCGGTATTTGCATTGAATTATGTGCATACTTACATCTGTAACCACTGTGCCCATTGTGTTATGATGTTTAGATGTATAGATGTATAAAATGTTTATGTGTAGAATCATAATAAATGACTTGAAGTTTGAAGTAAGCACAACAAATTGACATAGAATCCTGTAATAAATCACCAACAACCCATTAAAAGTACAACAAGAGCCATGTAAGACATGGCCATCCTTTGAAGGAATTATGCTCAAGACAAGAAAATGTAATAAAGGGGGATAATTCAAAACTTAGGCAAGGTACAGTTACGGTTATTCAGTCCTGCACTTCCCCTTATTGTGCTCTATCACTGTATAAAGTTTCAAGTAATACCCTCGAGTATTTTGGAGCTATGCTCCGGACATGATAAAAAAATTAGGCAATGAAGAGTTATGGTTCTTGGGCATTGTACTTCCTCTCATTGTGTTCTATCATTGTATCAAGTTTCAAGCAATGCCCTTCAGAACGTTCAGAGTTATGCTCCGGACAAGAAACATCAAGAAAATGTAACAAAGGAGAATAATTCAAAAATAAGGCAAGGTATAGTTATGGTTCTTGGGCACTGCACATCCTTTCATTGTCCTCTGTGAGCAAAGTTAGTTTAAATAAATTCCATTGAAAACTTTTAGAGTAATGCTCTGGACAAAGGTGTGACGAACGGACGCACGGGCGGACGGAGCCCATTGTCATCTCCCCTACGCCAAGGCGGGGCAATAACAATAACTTTACATATATTATTGAATGTTTACGGTGCCGCAACATTTTTTAAAGCACTGATTACTAAACTGATGCTTGTAAATAATCTATCATTTAAACTTTCGGAGTAATTTGATTCCTCACCAGCTTTAGAGAGTACCTCTTTAAAAGCGTTCGTCCGTCCGTTCGTTCATTCAGATAGTCTCACCTATAAATGTGTCCGATTTCTGTCAAGAATTTATAATGGCATCGAAAATCGCAATAATTATGTTGATGTCAAAGTCTTGATTTACGCAAATATTATATTGTAAATCTTAGGTAAAGGTGTCCATTGTTTCAACTGTGAGGACATGACACATCTGAAATACTGTGACAAAGTGACAACGTGTACCAAAGAAGACGAGGTATTTAAATACATATGGTTTTTATTAATATCTTTGTGAAGTCGTGAAGATAAACTTTTATTTTTGACAAAGAAGCAGTGGTCACTGACAGGTTTTCATCATTTTGGTGTATTTTAAATTATTTGTGCAATTCACAATTTATGCACATCATGTAAAAGAACGGACCACGAAATTTAAGTTTACAGTACATTTTTTGTATTTATAGATAAATAAACATATTACATATTCAGTTATAGTATTTCTTCTTTTTTTCTGAAGTAACGTAGAACTATGTGACGACATGTTGGACTCGTTCAGTAAAGTTCGGTTTTCAGCCTACTGTAATGTCGCCTTATTTAGTGACGTTTCGTATAAAAACAAAGTGACTGATTACTCATGTTCGGTCAGGTATTTTGTGTATTGGTGAATTGCACTTTTCTATAAAGTTTCACACGCAGTTTGTACACGAAGGACCCACTAGCAGTCTTTGTACTAGTTGTCGTTCTTGTGAAATGTACATGTATATAATAGATTATCTTTACAGGTTTGCTATGTACAAAGTTACAGCAAAAGTTTAAACACTGTAAAATACAGATCGGGCTGCATCGACAAACACGTAAGATTGTTTTTAAACTTTACATAATACATGCAAGAGCGCGACTGGTTACTTAAAATATAATTCAATACTAGTTGGAAACACTTTTACACAATAGCATACTTGTAAACGGTCGCTGCAAAGGCTTCGAGGCTACATGTTGTGACATTAAAGGTCCATTGCTAAGATCAAATCACGTTTTCTTGTAATCGAACGGGTGTCTCCTCAGAAAGAAAATTATGACAAACTGCATCGAATGTGACCACACTGTGTTGAAAATTTTGGTTATCAAAAGAATTGATAAATTATATTTTACCTTTTCAAAACGAAAGTAGGTTTTCCTACTCATCAAATATCTTTGTAATTTTCCAGAAGTCTCCCAGAAAGAGGCTGTACATATGGTGTACACGAATAGGCAAACCTATTTTGAATTATAAATGAAAGAGCTTTACCTCGATCTGCAATAGGTTAACAATACATACGCACCCCTTAGTCTTCGCCAAACCCATGCAAATTCGAACTTCTTTAGGTACTCATTTCCCCCCATACATACCACAGTTCTGTGGAATATGTTACTCTCGCATATTGCGACCCTGTATGATCTTGAATCATTCAAGCAGGCAGTGGCCCAGCCCAGTTATTAATCGTACAGTTGTTTTTAAACCTTTTATTCTTTTACTCTTGTTGACAATGACAGTTTTAACAGTCTTGATTCTCCTAACTGGGAGAACTATCTTGCAGTTATCTTATATCATCTTTTATTGACACCCGGCGTGCAACCTGCCCACAATACTCGTAAGATTTGTGTGGCAGTATTACAAGATAGAACTGAACGTACATATCTTACTGTTAACTAAAATACGCTTACATTGTCGCAGGCGCAAACGTATCACGTGACCATATCAAAGCAGCCTCCAACGCTTGATCCCGGAGAGTTACTGTTACACAATATGACGTAGTAACCGGTGCGCGGACAATTCAAAATTAGTCAAGTACTAATGCCTTTTGCTCATACTGCCGTATTTTATACTTCAATAATATGTAAAGACAGATGTATCCTCTAAGGAAATTTTGAAATGCTATATTTTGTTACATGTACACTTCATTGTAAGGCTCACAAGTACTTTCTGAAACTTGCAGAGATGCACTGCGCATGCGCATCAGCATGGATGTATAGAGTGCTGTAACGGAAGTTATTGTAACACTTACGGATGCGGAGACAATGGTAGGTGATTTAAAGACGCTTTCGTGTTTATCTTATGCTACAAAGTTTAAGAATTTAAGAAATAAACTCAAGTTAATCCAACAATCGAGCTCGGGTAATGTGTATAGAAAGTAGGTAGGTCACCAAATGTCGCGGCAAATCCTCGCTTTTTCATGATTCTTTGTTTGTCGTTGTTTAACGCTCTTTGTCATCTAAACAGACTTGCATTTTACCTAATAATTGTTTCTGGGAGTAACCAACACTAGAACACTATATACATTTTGTACTTCATAACTTTTTCATATAGAGTAACATGGTTGTTAGCCGGGCTTGAACCAGTGAGTCTAGGTCAATAAAAGGTTACATTTAGTTCAAGTCAGCGACTCTGACCACTTGACAATGGAGGTAGACCTGGTCTTTTTTGCTGGATTAACCTGTACTGGTGTCTTGTGAACAGATGTGATCATGATCACCATGCGTTTTGTTTGGTTCAGTATACAGGTATATTATAATAGACTAAAGAATTTTTATTGTATTTTAAGGGTTGCTTGGCCTACACAATCGTGGGCCTTTCTGTTTCGACTGTCGTCACCAGGGTGCCAATGACGTGTGTGAAACTGTTCAGCTCTGTTCCGTAACTGAGGTAGGTAAAACCTGTCTTACTTTTCGTCTATTAAAAAACTGGTTTTATTTCGGATGACCTAATATATCGTTTGTACACAATCACTACATCGCCACTAGAAATAGATCTTCTTGAGCGGCATTTGCTGATATGTAATGTTGTTCTAGGCTATGTGATTTGCCTACAATATTGTGTTTGTATTTTTCTTTATTTTGAACACTTGCATATAGATACTATTTAAACTACAGAGTAGACATTGTCTGCAGCTTTTTCTCTTCCGTTTGAGATGCTCCACAATGTTCGTCTGGCTGTTGGTGAGTGCTGTGGTTGATTCTATAAAGCGCTTATTTTATTTATCTTTTTGTTTCACACTTACTTGTTCCAGATATGTATGATTGAGAAGTACAAGTGGGGCAATGACGACAGTCACTACATTATGGGTTGTACAGATGCACAGGTATATTCGCGGCACTAACATTTTCGTGTTAAAAAGTATATATGTATACAAAGGTCATACATATGATTGTGTTCATGTGTTATATTTCATGAGAGTCGTCCTCAAACATAAAGTTTACCAGGCTGTCAAAGATCAGACACCACTTGTATATTACACACTTAACTCTTGAGATTCCGTAATAGTTATGATATTGATCAGATGACAAAATGGTAAGTACAATACAAAGTACAAATGGCGTCCTTTTGATAAGGAGAGGTAACTCAAGATAGCATAACAATTTAATTTAACAATGACTCTCTTTTGAAACAGTTTCCGTTAGAGTTATTAAAATGATCAGAAGACAAAATTGTAGGTTTAGTTTTCAAATTACAAATGGCGTCCTTATTAAAAAGAAAGGTAACTTTATATATCATAACAATTTACTTTTATACTCTTGAAATGGTTTAAGACATATCAGTTTAACAAATGTTTACACTGCTGCTGACAAAAGTCGTATGTACATGTATTACAGACGTGTAGTGACAGGAGACGATCAATAACGAACACTTCCATGGAGAGGACGGACAGGAATGTTCCTGTATGCTCTAGTTGCTGTGACACAGATTTCTGTAATGTCAACTGCAATGTCAATCAATCTCCAAATATCATAGGTGTGTCTTATATACGATTGTTTTATTTACTTCTTTTTCTTATGGGTTTTATGCCCTAAAATTTTATTACTCGGTATTTATATTAGGTACTTTAACGTTACCATTGCTCCTTTGAAGGACCAGTGTTAGGTCACTACTGTCAATATTTCCACATGAAAGAAGTGGTCGGTAGCGATGCTCGAACCCATGACCATTAATTCATAAGAGATTACGGTGATTTCAAATAAACAAATTTAATATGACCATTCAGTTACGGGGGCGGCCACTTGTATTTTTAATAACTAATAGGAAAAGCTGGTGATGTCATTAATGCGACGCAAAGCACTGACATCGTCCCGCGTTCACTTCGTCAATATTGCCATCAATACAGTTGTATAAAGATACATTGAATTTTACTACACAATCAAAATTGCAACTCATACAATGTGAAGAAAAAGTCTAAGTACACGGAAAACTGCTGCTTTACAGATTCCGTTCTTATAATTCCTTAAAATGTACAAATGCATTGTTTCTTTTTCTTTATTTTAGGCTGAAGGTATTACAGCAGCTGAGTTTTTCTGACATCTTTGTCTATAACAATAAAAAGGGAAGACCCATACAATGTGTGATGTTTCATTATTGTTGTAGTCCTTACGGATTCATGAATATTATGGTAGATCTACCCAGTTTTGAATTTGAAGATGTGATTGGTAAACGTAAAACTGCTGATGGACACCGAACCTTGCACTTTCCAAAAACAAAATCCCGCGAAAGTTGCCTCTGTCGGTAAAAAAAAGCTCAAACAAATAAGTAAAATTCATAATTATGCTAAATTTTGAGTTTGTCGTCACTGCGATTTTATGGATTATTGTAAAGTACCCTTTATCTGAATGTTCAAATGCAAGTCTTCCAAATATCAGAGACGAAACTTTCAGCATTTTTATAACTAAAAAGACGACTTCCCATTATCATAGGTAGATAGTTTGATTCACAGTTGTTTGACACTTATCCATGTTCTTCGGTATGTGTCAAACTGTACAAGAAAACCATTGATGCAAAGCATCAAAGGTCGCCGATAACAAGTTGCTATAAGTCTGACGGACAGATAGATTGAATTCTTCCATTCTTCTCTCAACTGTTCTCTTACTAACATCAAGCAACTCTGAAATGTCTCTAACCTTAAGTCCCGAATCAACTGTAGAGTTTCAACAGGAATATCATATTTTCTTCCTTGTCTTGACAATATTTCTATTTCTGAAATTCTGTGCTCAGAATGTAAATTATCCAGTATCTCAAGTGCTTCATTAACAAATCCTATACAACTATCAATACAAACAAATCTTGATAACTGTAATAAAAAAGTTAGAACATCTTGTAGTTCTGTGGTAATGTTTAGAGTGCGTCCATTCTCTATACTCTGAACAACATACTGTATCTTCTGCCTGCAGAGGTCTTTTATACATGACAGCTGTTCTTCAGAGCTGAAAATATAAATGGATGCTGGTGTTCAATCCCAAAGATTTTATACAAACAAAACATCTTATGTGAAGTCAAACTATTATTTTTGCTATATGCTGCAGGAGTGTGAAGCTAATTTATTTACAGACTGTAAGTAGTATTGTCAAATGCAACCATTTCTTAAAATTATGCCTGTTGAATTACAGGAAATGTTGGAAATGTAACCAAAGTGGTCAATAAGGTACAATTATTTTCAAATGTGACTACTGCTAGATGTTGATACTTTAGTACTAGCTGTCGGATAAGTTATTCATGCATACCAGATCGGGATATCTGCAGTTTTTACCAGTGCTGGAAAATCTCATCTTACACCCCCTTGGTATAAGATGACTTGATGATGTCAGAAAGAACTACTTTTATGAATGAATGTGTAAATTTATACATTACTACAAGAAAATAGACCGTAAATATAAGTCATTACTTTTATTTTATTTCTGCAACTATTAAACGAATATGGTATGCAAGTAAAAGAATCTATCACTGGCTGCAATTACAGATGAGAATATCCGGCTCTCGGGTAACTACACTTACACTTTGTATAATACATATACTATATGTAAAATATATACATTATCATTGGTCAAAAATAAATAATATTATAGTACAGGTGTATTGTGACCCATTAAACAGGCCTGTTAGACTATTAAATTAACCAGACCCTAGTGGTGGGGTGCAGTTCATCTGCTTACTATTTAAGTTATAAAACTTGATCTATGAATTACAAAAATGGGTCTTTCGTGTCAATATTAAATAAGAAGCACATTAAACTCAAAGGTACCATTTAATTTTTTCCAGTGCATTGACACGTGAGTGAAGTATCCGAACAAACGATAATCCGAAATTACTGCTAAATCTAACAAAACAAGCTGAAATCGATATTTATTTTGGCTATGGAAATATTAACTTATGCATACCTGCTTCGTTTCTGAAACAGTGTTTATGCTCATGTTATTTTCCTGCGACGCTTATACACCGCCACGCCAACCTTTAAAAAGTCGATTTGGTCTGGTCTAGGCGGATCTTTTCTCTTGGTATAAGATATTGTAAACACCGGTCTGGGGAGCGTCATTATTTTTCACATTTTAAACAGTTATTTTAATTAAAAGGGCCAATTTTAGCGCGAACTTCAACTTCCTTCGCGATTTTTAAAATAGTTTTTTTTGTTTCAAACAATCAATGTAAGATGTCAAAACAAAATTGTAACAAGCTCATACATTTTGATAACTTCTCCTACCGGCTGAAGAATCCTAAAGCGTATCAAATATAGTCGCCGGTTTCCACCGGCGACTAATAAACTATGGCAATGGATCTAACTCACAACAAATCTGAACTGTAAATCTCGCCAATAAATGTCCTGCAATTTGAGCATGGTGTATTACGATACTATTTATGAATCAAAGCACTGAAAGTGCTGACAACAAGGAGTCTGCAAAATTGGGCACAAGGGTGTTTTTCTTACAGACAATGAGTGATCATTTGTGTCAATTCTTCGCTAGCAGTACTTGATTTTAGTTACTATCCGTTGATTTTAATCACAGAGCTGTAGTTCATTGATAACACATCATGTTGCATTTGTTTTATTTTTTCAAAAACATAGTTTTGCTTGAGACTTTTTGATGAAGTAAAATACAGTGCTTTTAAATTATATATAACCAGCTTTGTTTATGAGACCTTCAGAAATACGTGACACGACCTACTCAGCACTTTAAAGCTGCTCGCTCTCAGATATTTGTAAAATAAATAATGTTCTTCAAACTGTATACAATAACATATTTTATAGCAGTATACATTCTAGTCAGTTATATCTGTAGATTTGAAATAATACGCTACCAAATGATAAAGCGTTGCCAATGCTTTTGAAATTCCTGTATAAACATATCATGTAGCCACGGACCTATATACACATGGATTGGCAATTCTCGTATTATCCTATACAAGTTCAACCTATTTGTCGCAGACTGCGAGACTTTAGCATCGATGAACAATATCCGTTAAACATAACAAAAACATGTACTTTTTAAGTGGACGTTTATCTCCTACAACAACAATATCCTATCGGAAATCATAAAAGAAAGCGTAGATCTACATGTATTATAACTTAACTTAAAAGTTTCAGCGAATTTTTGAAAACATTTCATTAAAAAACTAGAAGAAAATTTACAGAATTCAAACTAATATTTTTGTTGATTTTTCACAACCGCACCACATCGGCAGTCCGCGCCCCACATTTTGATTTCATTTTGTGTTGGTAAGGGAAGATAGCAACCCTTGTAAGAAGGCTATTAGCCTTACATTTTAATTTACTTTAAGAAATCCTTTGAAAACATGTTAAACCCAGGCTTAATCTTAGAGCCTATACTACTTTGAAACCTAAGTAGGCTACACATTCACCATTCAGATTCTATGAATGGAAGCGTTGTGAATGAAATACGATTGTTTTGATCACGTGAACGCAGATCTAAAGATAGACTGCATATTGATAACTTGTTTATGTATACATGTTTACGCCGTTTATCTTTTTGAAAAAGATGCTTCTTGTTATTACTGGCTGATATTTGAGTGAGGGAGAACTTTATAAAGTTCGTATTGCTAGTTGTTGCATTGCAGAATGATGTAACACAGTCGATGATATGTAAACGCTAACTGTGTGCAGTGTCGATTCAGTGTACATGACTGCCTGATGGTGTAGTAATTTAAATATTCTGAATTTTGCCTACATTAGTTTTGCAATGATTTAAAGCATTAGCACGTGTATTAGGCAACGGAAATGGCTTTTAATGAATTTTAAGCCGAGATCACAAACACGATCCACACGCGTTTCAGCTAAAGTCGATCTACTTTGCATGCGAAAGGAGAAGCCTATGGCTGTTCAAATTGTCAGGGTTTGGGGGGATTATACGTTTGACGCATGCCGGCGTACGCCGTTCTATTCGTTTCTAAAAGCCAGGATGAATTCGGCGCGTTTTAAGCAATGAGGTTTTGATATACCGGCGTACCCCGGCTTACTCCGCATATGTTCCGGCCAACGTCAAACGTATAAGCCCTTCGCTGAGTCGTTTTCAAAACTGGCTACTAAAACAAGGAGTCACGTGACTCCTTGTTAAAAACAGATGGTTTAACTTCTTTCTAACGTGGTTGTCCAGCAGTGGTGATTGTTTCATCAAGTATTGTTTTTGTTGCCAGTCACCGTCGTTCTTACATTTCTTAACAGTGAAGGAAAGCTGCGATTTAACACAGACCTACAGATTTATTCATATCCAGCCATTTTACCTGTCACGTAACAAAAATAAGACGTTTGGTAAATTAAAAATCAAAAAGATGTTGTTTTTACAGAACAGTGAAAGAAAATAGATTTCAAGTAAAAAAATATATGAAACATAATTGTCTTGTAATAAAGTGTAAATGATTTATGTAAGATATTACCGTTGGAATTGTATGCTTACTAATACAATGTGTAACGTATTACAACCCCGGACTGACTTTTTACACTCAACTTCTTATTCAGTCAATCAGTATTTATTTACATCGCATATCATATACGTTTCATAACACATCATAACTTTGCATATATATACTGTAAGTAGGCCTACTATTGGAATAAACAGCTTATCTACTTTATAAGTTATTTCCGAACTCGAAAAGAAATTCTCAGCTCTTGACTTACACTCCACCTAACTCATCCCGACTCTCGACTGCCAACATAACAGAAATGAACGGATTTAAATACTACTCGTATAGACATGTCAGACGCTATGCAAAATTACTCTAGATTACTCTAATTTCTCCAGTCTTTTCCTGGATTTCATCAGTAAATGTCTTGCAAGGGCACATAACCATATTTTTAACATGTATTTACGAACAAGTTGGCTGCTTCAAGAAGATAGAAGCTAAGTTATGGTTAAGCGCTCAGATGATATTGATGATTGACCATGTGCATAAAAGAAACTCGTAAAAGCCAATAAGACAGGCAAGTTTTAGTAGTTTTGACAAGTACATAATTGCTTTCTATTTTTGATACAGATTTTATGAATTATGAATAAAAGTGTAAAGGCCAAATCTGATTCATTGTTTTTCTCCAGATTACTCTGCAAGTGAGAGTAGACGAACCCATTTAAATGAAACACTTTTACATACATGGTGAAACAATTACCAACTACTCGACCACCACGTTAAGAGAAGTTGAAACATGTGTTTTTCATGGATTATATGATAATAGGTACCACGTACATGGAGTATTGAATGTTGAATTAAAAGGTGCTCAAATTGCAAGACTTGTATTGGCGAGATACACAATTCAGGTTTGTTTTAAGGTAGATCCCTTGTGAATGGTTGCACACATTGCCTATACATGCATTTACCATTACACCAGTTTTATATGTTTCATGAATTTGCTTCGTCTTGATGCCAGGTATCAACATTTGACTTGTCTTATCTGTTACATTTTCTTTTTTTAACAAGATATTTGAGTTTCAATAACGGTCACTGCTTTTCAAAAATATAAAGTTTCTTTAAGATAAAAGCTGTATATGTGGAACATTTTCTCTCATGTCACAAAAAACGTTGGAAGCTATCTCTCGAAAGGAGAAAAACAATGAATTAGGACTTGGCAATAATTTGTCAAGTAACGACACTATTCTAAGGCCCGCTGTGATACTTTTGTATCACAGATTTCTTGTAGTTTACATAGTCTGACAAAAACAAACATGGATATGTGTCAAACCCCTGTGGTTCGCCTCTGAGTTTGCAAGGAAAGACACCTTTCTGTCAACAAGTTTTTTCTGCTTTTCGGCTTCTTCTGGAATGTGTTCTTATAATTCCGATGGCAGATATAAGTATAATCTGGTGTTTGGTGTCATCATTATCGTAAAATCCATTATAATAATCTTTATTTAAACCCGACAAGACACCGTTTATAACAAATATAAGCTCATGAAGGCTGTTGAACCGGCTACAGAGATGTTGTCGTAAGGTATTCCTACTGAGGGAGGAAACCAGAGAACCCGGAGAAAACCACCTGTCCCACAGGATGGGGATAGAACCCGGGTTGCATTGGCGAGAAGGGAATGCGCTAATCACAGCAATTTATCTTTTCCTCTTAGCTTGCTTTACAGCTGCCTGCTTTAAGCTATTAGTAATTAGTTTGACCGAAGGGAATATTGTTAAAGCTGCCCAATCTCAGATTTGGGTGAAAAAATAAAGTTCTTTGAACTGTCTGAAATTAACATATAAAAGAACAAAAATCCAGTATAAAGTCCTGTTAAGTATTTCTGTAGTTTTGAAATTAAACGCTACCAAATTATAGTGGTGCCGTCAAACAAAACCAACAATATTGTCAACAGATTTTCTCAAATTGTTATGTTGGTTTTCACTTGTGTTCTCAATTCTTTCATTTACATTATCACTTATGTTTTTTAAAATATATCATTTTGGAGAATTTTCAGATTTTCACCAGAAACTGTGTAGCTTTACATGATATGTATAAATGATGGAATTGTGTTCAATTAGAATATCTCTTTTATATGGTATTTGGTTTTGGTCCATCGGCTTTGCATGCTGAACAAAACATAAAATCAGCATTTAGACTTATGCCTGTGCGTCCATGCGATTTTCATAATTTGGGAATGAAATTAGCTTGAAAATATTATCATGATAAAATGTTGCCAATGAGTTGCTCAATTTCATGTAGTTTTTTTTGAAACATTCTCTACATTTGTTAATAGCAAATACAACCGGATGATTCCATAGAACATTTTCGTGATGATTTACTAGTATATTGGCTGGAAAGCATGGTACACGGATCAGTGCCAACAGTTACATGTAGTTAGTTGTTTTGACAGAATTGCCCCATACACAGGGTGCCAGGATCGCGAGCCAGAAACGAAAGTGTTATTGGGACTATAGGTACTAAAGAACTCTCTATGGGGAATTTCCATCACACATGTGTAGAAAAAAGCACACACGTTTTAGTTTTGATGTCTTTTATTCAATAATTTTATCAAATACATGTAGTTAACTTTAGAACAAGCATTTAAACAAGCATTGGAACAAACATTGAAACAAGCATTGAAACAAGTAATTATTAACAAGTATAAAACAAGCATTATGAACACATTGTGACCACTAAATGTCATTATGTAAGATGATACATTTGAAAGTATAGGCTGCGCTGTAGGGTGAGGTTTTACCCTCGGTGCAACACTACTGACTAGTAGGCGTTTTTGGGAAATGTCTTGCTTCCCTGTACAATTGTCCATAACATTGTCTAAACCAGCGTGCTAGCGCTTTATCATTGTCCCAATAACGCCCGGGTCTTAATCGGAGGGAATCGTATCTAATTGGATCATAACCTCGGTCTACCATGTCGAGGACAAAGAGACAGAAGATACCACGAATGAGTGTTTTTCCATCTTGAAGTCTCATTGAATTCATCGAGTCATGTCTGGTATTTTTTGTAGGAAGGGTTGAAAATGATTTTCCAGCGGAGGTAGTCCATACGAATCAAAGTAGACGGCTGTATTTTCCTTGAAGTAGATTGCCACCCAGTGTTCTACGTGTTAATCCGAGTTGTGGGTTTTCACAATGTAAGCTTTCACATGGGGTGGTTTTCGTTTTGGTAAGTGATCCTTGGGTCACATCCGATTTATCCAGGATATCTTGCAGTTCAATAGTATGCATAGTTGATCCCGACTTACTCCTGTTTTGGTGTTGTTGCTTTAAATGTGACCAGAGTTCGTAGGCTCGAATTATCTCATTAGGGGTGGATTGATATTCACAAAGGAACCGATACCACTGAGTGATGACTTTCTGAAGATCCAGAGTGCGATCTTCTCTTGTATAACTCCACACAGACGTCTGTGTCTGACAAACGTAGCAGGTGTTGCAATTGACTCGGGTGATCGATTTGACATCCCAAGTAGTATTTGTGAAAGTTATCAAAGATAAAAATGACTACAAGGTCTCTACCACGGCTGTCTCTAGATCTCTTTGAATTTGATCAAAATTGTAGTCCAAATAATCCTGTTCATACCTCGTCTTTTTGGCGGGAGGGGATGTAGACACGGACTCCATAAAAGTTTTTCCAGCTTTTTAACATTGTCCTCTTTAATGATGATGATGATCAGTATAGAAGTAAGATTGATGTTCCGTGATCACTTCTTTGATGCAGTTGATTTCAATCTGATTGTCAAATTCAGCATACACGAGCACGTTGATGGGGTCCGCGAGAGGTGCAGCAAACTGAAGCTCTGTGCGTAGGTTCCCCGTATTTATAGGATGGAGCTTTCCTTCTTTACTCCTTTGGACTGCCGTCAGATCGAACCCCCACAGTGTGCAACAGTCCCGAAACTGGTTCAGTGTGATGCCCACAGTTCGATTGACACTGAGGACCCCAGGGGCTTGATGCAGCGCCACGTAGGACCTGAAGCATTCTCCTTGTGCAAAGTTTAGATCAAAGGCTCAGTTGGTTTAACCATCGACGCATACCACTATTTTCGACAGTCCGAAAGGTTGAAATTAAAGGGGATTGCTGGCAAAGGTTCCGTTCATGATAGTGTTTCTGACGAATAAGTGTTTGGGCAGCTGTCCTTGTGAAAGATGATTTTCGACTTTGGACCTTTGACCTCCAGAGATGGTGGAGGATCTTACATCTGCTCGTCGGATGGGTATTTTCATATTTTGTTTAGCAGTCGTCTTATTTAGATTGTTGATCACCACTGGGAGCAGGTCGACAGTGCACACGTTCAATCTTGCTTGTGGAAACTGGTTTTTAAAAGCTGCTTGAGCGACTGTGCAGAACTGGTCTTATTGAGCCGGAGTCGCATATCTATATCGTCAGGTAGGTATTTTTCTTGTAAGAACAGGTTTAGATGTAATCGTCCAATCAGTCCAAAACTTCGGCTTTGCTGAACGCTCCCTCGTCGTGCGATAAATCGAGCATTACAATGGTTGTCATCATTGTTTTGCATTGTCTTGACGTAACCATCGGCTTCAAGGGTGTTGTTTCCACGTTGGGTGCACAAGACTGTAGATTCTCCCGATACGCCTTGTACGGATAACTGTCTGACATGTTTGTTGTTCAAATACAGACCACCTCTACTGAATAAAATGTGAAAAAAGTTGTAAGCCAAAGACGCGTGCGTGCCACCCTCTAAATCTGTTCCATTGGCTTTGACGATCTTGATCTTCAAGTACAAGTAGGTCTAATTGAGATATTTCCAGTTTTCAATTTGTGCCGGAATGATGAATTCAATCGGAGTCGTATTGTTCAGCGCTGAAATATGATATAATATTCTGTCCACTGGCTTTCTTGCATGGCTGCAACGGTGGGTGGTACCGACATAACATCAAATTCCAATATACTACACTCGCAGGAACCGTGTTGCATCATGGTGAATCGTGATTAATCGAATATTAATCGAAAATATCCAGAGCTCGTTTTCCTGCTGTCTCTGACGATGTCTCAAAGACCTTTGCCAAGATTTCAGTGGGCGTCTCCTTTTTCTGTGTGGACCAGCAGCGGGCTTGGTGCCGGTCAGTATCCTGAGCAACGTGGTTCCTAACGGTCTGTCAGCTACTTTTCCAGCGCTGGTCGAGGCTTTCTTGGACCGAGATGGCAAGACGCAAGCAGGGCTCTTCCTCATGAGAATCATTTCCCCAACGGCTTTCATTCCTTCGTGTTTCAACGCCTTCAATGCGGGTTTTGCAGCTAACATTAACAACGGGATCGCCGATTTGGCAGCCGATATTAACATGCTTCCCAGTCCTTGAATATAATAACGCGGTATACCACGATACACTGATGTATTTGGAAGGGTAGGGCTAATTTCTTTCTGAAGAACAACTCGACCATCGACTTGCCACTGACGAACTAAACCAGTTGTTCCAAATCGCTCCTTATATTGATCCCGATTTCATCAATTATGGACTTGGCCGTGGGTACGCAATTCTTGATGCTAATGGCTGACACGACCTCCTCCTTTTCCTTCTGTGAATGGCACGACTCTTAACAGTGAGGCTTCGATGTCTCCCATGAATGTATATTCGGCCAGATCCGAATAAATGAACGAATGATTGCATCCGACATTGAGATCCAGTCCGTACGGAAAAGGATAGGGATGTTGCAGGAGATATCCGATGAGTCTTTGGTTTTCGGCCCTAACTTGGAAGCGAGATTCAGGTCGAAAAAGCCTCCAATTTTCGTCTCTCGACTTTCCTCATTGACTTTCACACATTGCACCCCTTTGGAATATGAGAGATGAAACACGATACTATTTGGTGAAACACGTCTCCCAGCGTCTGTTGAATGGCGTGGCCCTTTTTCTCCCTCGCGTGTGCGGGTGTCGAATACACTGAGTCGCTTGTTTTGGGCATTTGTTGATCTCTGTTGCAAATATTTTGCTTAAACTTCGATCCGTCGTGACGATATCAAATGCGCTTCCTGTTCGGTGATGTTCACAATTTGAGAGTGAATGATGAGCTCGACGATAACCATAAAACACATAAACACAATTAATTTTAACCCAAAAAATTTACTTTCGTATTTGAAATTCTATTTTCGTAAAAACAGATTTCAGCTAATCCGGTTGCCTATCTCTCCGCGTTGTTTTATTTGGAAACGTGACAGGTATGGCTATATTAATTTTTTTGTCAGGAAACGATAAACGGCACTATTGTGCTTTAATAATTTAAAAAGGATTGTGATTATCATCACGAAAGCAAAGAGATAAACCGGCACTAATTTGTAGCCGTTCTGGATGGTAAACCCTTAATATAGCTGAATCTTTTAATGCATATCAAGTTATATATTTATTCATATTATAAATGATTTAAATGATTTATTCATTTATAACTGTTTCACGACAAATAGAATTAAGTTCTTGAATAAATACATTATGAAATTATCAGCCCTGCTTGAATGTGGAGATCCAACAGGGGGACTTCCCCTTTAGTGCTCTCAGAAAATTGCTGAGAAGACTCTTTGATAGGCAAGGACAGGAAAGTGCCGCCTGTACTAATGCAATACAAACAAAATACTGACCACGATCGTTTGTTTGTAATTGTGCTTATTGGGTCCACCATCCTCTTAAGAGGCTATAATCGGTACGACCCGCTTTACCACGATCATTTGATTTTGATTTGATGAGAATTTTATCAAAGTCCGTCCAAAAGAGCACTTATGTTAGCTTAATATCTGGATGAGACCCCGGCATGTCTCCCGTCATGCCTAAAAAACAAAATTTTGAAGCCAGAAATAGGAGAAATTTACCTGAGTGCAATTTCCAACTAGTATAGCCAAAGGTTGAATTTGATTGGTTACTAAAGAGTAGGCCAATCACGGCGACCAATGAGATCTAAATGTGATTGACCTAGTTTACCACGATCATTTTGATTTGATTTGATGAGAATTTTATCAAGGTCCGTCCAAAAGAGCACTTATGTTAGCTTAATATTTGGATGAGACCCCGGCATGTCTCCCGTCATGCCTAAAAAATAAAATTTTGAAGCCAGAAATAGGAGAAATTTACCTGACTGCAATTTCCAGCCAGTATAGCCAAAGGTTGTATTTGATTGGTTACCAAATAGTAGGCCAATCACGGCGACCAATGAGATCTAAGTGTGATTGACCTAGTTTGTATGTCTGGATCGTGGTAGCCTAACAGTTTTTAGAAAATTTTGATACTAGATGTTATATGTGTTTGTTTTGTAAAGTAAAAATCCCCTTTAATAAAGTGTTGTCCTATTTTTATTTTGCTTAGCTTTTCGTGATGATAAAAATTTTAATTGTCCTGAATGATAGAATAAAATGTTGTCCTAAAAGATGGTTTTACTTATTTGAACAAGTTGAAAAGTATGCATGAAAGTTTGACTTATGTTCCTACTCTGAAATTTTGAAAATATAAAAACCCCTTAAAAGCCAAATAAGCCAGCAACCGCACAGGCTACTTGTTAACTTTACTTCTTTAATTATAATGGTGTACAATAGAAAATTATAAAGAGACTTGTACTAGTTGGTTGTTTACTACCGGAGCTAGAAGCAAAAATCGGATAGCGAATTAACCCATGGAGCCAGGAGAGACAAAAATGATTAACCAATCAGCAGGGTGCTAATGGCCGCCAGTTCGGTCTACTACTGTTGAAAAAGCACAGTCATTAATGTAATTATTTGAATCACTTGTATCATAAATTAGATAAAATGCCAAAATTTGTCTTTAAATATATGAATGTTGCTGTAGATCATGAGTTCGTAAAATAGAAATTTTATTAAAATTTTGTGGAATTTTGGTGAGAAATTCTTTTTAATTGTTTCAGAAGGAAATTTTAATCTGTTAATCTGTTTTATTTTTTACTTATAAATAATAAAAGAAGTAAGTGTAGATTATGATTTGCATGATCGGCGATTCGGTCCTCGGACAGATGCTGGTGAACTACTATTCCTGATCCTGGTTGACTAACCAGTACTTTTCACATCTTCTTTGTTGTGAGTGATTGGGTTTTTCGTGCCTGAGTAAGATTGTTCTTAATGTAGTTTTGATCTTATATTACACATCTTTATTGGTTCGAAAATATAATTGCGAAAGTTAGATATGCTTTTTAAGATTAACATTGCTGTTCGTACTACTTGACCTGACCTACTTGTTGGTTTTGGGTGACCTACTGCGACTTTTAGTGCGCACGAACCGGATGGAGTTATAACAGGTGCGCGTTTGGCTTTTTTGGATCCGGCTATTTTTTGACAGTAGATTACTGCTTCCATTTAGGAAATAAGTAGTGTTTTATGCATTTTCTACAATGTCTGGGGTATCTAGTTATAGGATCAATCACTGTTTTTGGTTAGTTATGACTTTTTATATGGGCATTAAGTATGCATTTTCTTGTTTAAGCAGTCATTAATTGTGATTATTTCTATTTTCTACGTTTTTCCAGTCATTGTCCTGGTGATTATTTTGGACATTTATTAGTTGTATGTTTGTTTTTGTAATCACCAGGGGTTTGTATATGCGTGGGTTATAATGGTATGTCGCCACAGAAACTATTTTTTCCTATGTAGGTATCAAATTTCTTACTCAGACACTAGAACCGCTGAAAAGTAAAAATTTGTTAATTTCACATATTTCTATAAAATGACTAATAACTATCTAATCTACTGAGCTTCCGTCACATGTCAAGATGTCGGCTTTATACCGGGTTTGTCACGTGGTAGGTATTTGTAGTAATTATTCTATACATGTGTTTTTTATATATTTAGATAGAGAAAAAAGGATTTTTTGCCGATTTTGTTTAAATAAAGCTTTTTTCTTACGGTTTTTTGTGTTATATCTTTGGTCCTTGTTATTCTAAATATAATTTGGTCGAAATATAAACTGTCAATGTTTTGTATCCTTTATAAATTGTCTTTTATGCTACAAAATTTTGGAAAATCGCGGAATAAATTATCTGTAATAAAATTGTCTAATGTTTTCAATCTTTTCTATTTTCTTTTCAAATCTTTACTAAATCGTGCTTTATAGTTATGGCTAGGGTGTTGGGTAGCCCTTATCTAGTTCTAAAGTTTTTTGTTATAAAATTTTCATGTTTTCCGGAGGTATATGAATTCAGTGTTTTAGATATGTGTTTTGTCTAAAAGATTCACCTGAGGTGGGGGTTTGATGTCCTTGACCTTTCTGTACCGGAAGCTCATTCTTGTTAACATATATACATGTATAATAAAGTATACTAAACTACTTAAAGGTTATTTACAGGACACCCCTGGTTTACAGAGAGTGTGTTAGGGGTTTCTTAGTGTGGAAATATTTGTTTTATGTCACTAAAATGCGATACTGGCTTGTCTATTCTAATCTAATCTACGAAATAACATATCTACAATCTATAATAGACTTGCCATATCTACCCATATGTACTTTTATCAAATATAGAGTTGTGTGAGTTGTGTGCTGTGTACTGTATATAGGGTCATAGAGCTCAGGGCTAGCACCATGCATTCCGCGCACCATGCTCCTGCAGAGTCCAAGTACCGTTTTTCCCCCATTGCGAGTTACGCATTATTTCGTTAAGGTGGGAGTCCCAAATAAAGGGTAAGATACGGTTTTTAGTCGATCTACACTTGCGCAGTCCGTGTACTACATCATACTTCCCCCTTGGTCTTTTGGTACGACCGTGTGGGTGTGTGGGTTCGAGTGATTGCCGGGCGGCATTAACACTCCGTAAAAGTCACCTATGACGTTTGTGTTTTCAGTAGTGTGTATGTTTGTTCTGGTGTTTTGCCGAGCAGTCCATATGTAATCGGTCCTAATCTATATTTTTTCATTGTATCCTATATTTTTGATAAATTCGAATACGGCCAGGCGAATATCTTGTGCTATTTCTTTTGGTGGATCTAACAGAGTTTTTTCCGTAATAGTTATTAGTTCTAATTTCAAAAGTTTTGTTTCAAATATTTTCCTTTCTTCCGAATATAATGGGCAGTGAAACATTAGATGGCCAAAATTTTCTATTTCGTTACAGTGTTGGCAGTTTTTGTCTTCTATGTATCGGTCCCCTTTAAGATAGCTACTTTTTAGTTTAAGTCTAGTATACATTGTGTCTATTTTTCTATCATGATGGTACGTTTGTAATTTGCTAGGCGGTTTAATATTAATTTCTATGTTATGTGTTGAGCAGTAAGTTTCCCATTGCTGTAGATATTTTTGTTTTACTTTATCTTTTATGATGCTGTAGACTTCCGGTACGCTGAGCTTAATATGAATTTCTGTACCGGAAGTGCTGCCGTATTTTGCTTTGTCGTCTGCTAATTCATTTCCGTTTATGCCCACATGACTTGGTACCCACATTAACTGAATTTCGTCCCCTCTATGTTTTATATCTGTGATTGTTTTTAGTATATTAAAGATCATTTCTTGTCTGTGAGATTGTCCTGATTTTATTGCCATTAAGGAACTAAGACTATCACTAATAATGACTGATTTTGTAATATGATTTTCTTTACAGTAAGTTATCGCATAATCTATTGCTGCTAGTTCGCATGTAAATATTGAAACTTGATGTTGAAGCTTTAAACTCTTGTTGTGTAAGATTGTTCCGTCTTCTCCTATAACTACTATGCCCGCCCCTGCTATTTGTTTTGACGGGTCCTTACTTCCATCTGTATAAATTTGGGTAAAGTCTCTAAAGTGCCGAATAATGTTTAGATTTGCAATAATTTTGTTTCTTTCAGCGTTTTCAGATTTGTTAATTTTTCCTACTAGATCTAAATTGATCTCAGGCATTTCAATATTGATTAGTTGTTCATAGCACGGTTCTTGAATTTGGGTATCGCCTAGGCCGTATTCTGTAATTAGAGTTCTGATGTGTTGTGTGTAAGGTTTCTTTAAATTTTTGTTACTTTTGATTTTGTAAAAATATGCCGGGTGGTCGCATATATCGTCATTGATAGGTAAGTTTGGGCCCAGTCTGGAGCTTCTGGCCCAATATTTTAGTGCTTGAAGTTCTCTCTGTAAAGGTAGTGGGATCATAGCTGTTTCGGTATGTAATGGGAGAGTAGAGGTATGCCTCGGACATCCTATTATGGTTTTTAGTGCCCTATTTTGTATTCTTTGAACCTTTTTTAGTTGTGATTCTTTTGCGGAGGCGTATACTATGCTGCCATAATTGATTTTGCTAAGGATGAGGGCCTTGTAAATGTTTAGAAGGCATTTTTTGTCTGTACCCCAAGATTTTCCCTTTACTGCTCTTATGATATTTAGATCTTTAAGACATCTTTTTGTCATATATTCTATATGCATTTTCCATGATAGAGTTTTGTCAAAATACATTCCCAAAAATTTTGCGTGTTCATTGTATGTGAGGTTCGTACCACATAACGTTAATTTCGGAAAGTTGTTGGCTCTTTCCGGAGGTTTTACGGACGGTCTATGTATTAATAACACTTGAGTTTTTGCTGGGTTAATTATGAAGCCCCAGGATTTGCTCCATTTTTCTATTGTATTCAAAACAGTTTGTGCTTTTTTTACTGCCTGTACCGGACTTAATGATGTTAGCCATGTGGCGGAGTCGTCTACAAATTGGGATATTTTAGCATTTATAGTAGGGTTTTCTCTGTTTAATTCGTTGATTTGTGTTTCAAAGGTATTCATCATGAGGCTAAAAATTATGGGGGACAGAACCGCTCCCTGGGGGCACCCATTTACTGTTTCCACTACCTCTGAGAGAGCTCCATTGTATTTTACCTTAATCTGTCTGTTTTGTAGAAAGCACCTTAACCATTTTATCATTCGTCCTTGTATTCCGGAGTTTTGGAGTTGCAATAGTGCTCCTCCGTTCCACATTTTATCGAAAGCATTACTAAGATCTAAAAATATAGCTATAAGATATTTATGTTCTGCCTGTGCGATTTTGCCATCTGATTCTAATCGTGTAATATTGTCATCACATGAATGATGTGATCTGCATCCTGATTGGTATTTAGACATTATATTGTTTTTTTCCAAATATGCGCACAGCCTGGGTTTTATCATTTTTTGCATTAATTTTGTAAATGTTGATGTTAGAGAAATTGGTCTATAAGAGGCGGGTTCATTTTTGTCTTTATTAGGTTTTAGTAATGGAATGATAACTGCATGGTTCCAGCTTTCTGGCGTGGTGCCCTCTACCCATGATTGATTAAAAATTTGTAAGAGTGTATTTCTGCTTTCCTGTGGTAATTTTTTAAGTATTTTGTAATGTATCAGGTCTTCTCCCGGCGCACCGTCCCTGCAGTTCGACAAAGCTTTATTAAATTCAAATATAGTAAATTTTTGATTGTATTCTTGGGAGTTGTCATTATTTCTATTATTAATATGTTCATTAACTGCTCTGTTAATAATTATTTTGTTTACCAGAAAGTCTCTAGTGTATCCTTTATTACTACTGGCTTCAGCATATTGTTGGACTAATGCGTTAGCTTTTTCTTTTGGCTCAGTAATAATATGTTGTCCTATTTTAAATACTGGATTGCTTTTTGGTACTCTGCCTTTTACTTTGTTTACAAAATTCCAAACTTCTTTAGATGAGGTATTGCTTGTTATAGTTGAGCAGAAATTGTGCCAACTGTCTTGCTTTGCTTTTTTAATTATTCTTACTGCTCTTGCCCGGGCCATTTTAAATAGAATGAGAGTTATGGGAGTTTTTTCCCTTTTGTGAATTTTACGTCTAATTTCTCTACTTCGTATGGCTTCGTGGCATGCCTGTGTCCACCATACTTTTTTTATTCTAGTTTTTACAATTTTTGGTTTTGATTTTGGAATTGTTTTTTCTAAAATACTATTGAGTTTATCTAAGAATTCTTTGAAATTTTGTTCAACTGTTTGTTCTTTTATCTTATAATTCAATTCTGTCATGCATAAATGGTGAAATTCCATCCACTGGGCAGTGGATGCCATGTCTATGAGCCATTTTTCACTTATAATAGCATTTTCAAACCTTATTGGTGTTTCTATTATTGTTATTACAGGTAGATGGTCACTATTGAAGCTATTGTCGACTACAAGGAACGTTGCCCTGGGGTGCAGACCTGAGGAGACTATAGATAGATCCAGGGCTGAGTCTATCTGGTTTGCCTGCTCGGCGAGACGGGTGCATTGGCCATCATTGATGCAATTGAGATCTGTTTCATTCATGAAGTCTATCAGATCCTCTGCCCCAGCATCGCGCCTAAAATCATTTTCTGGGTTCCAAAGTGGATGTTTTAAGTTAAAGTCTCCTACTATTACATTAGACTGTCCTAAGTTTTTGAAGCTATTTCTAAAAACATTTATGTTGTTGTTATCTTTACTGTTTGTGTAGTAATTATAAATCGAAATGTTACTATCTTTACCAATGATCTCTATTGCAATGTTTTGATTAATAGTATTATAATCTGTTTGTTTCGTTAAGTATGAAAGTCCGTTGCGGACATATATGCATAATCCCCCTGAGGCGGGGGTTTCTTTGTTGTAAAACATAACAGGTTTTTGATAATCCTTGAATTTGAAAGGATTATGTTTTTCTGCTAAATGAGTTTCTTGTAAACAAATTACATCTATAGGTTCTTTTTGGTCAATTAAAAAATTTTGCAATTCATTACATTTACTGTATGATTCGGATCTCATACCCCGAATATTCCATGATATGATGCTGAGGCAGGGTCTGATGTATTCAGTGTTTACCTCAGCTGTATTGTAATCCATTAAAGAATTATTCGGAGTTGTTTTTGGTTATTAATGATTAATGACTAATCTATGTTCTGCATATATTGAGTGGACAGTGAATTGTCATTTGTCCATTCGGTCCTGTGTACATGATATGGGGGTGGGGGTGATTTGAATTTGTGATACCCCTTAAATTTGGTATTGTATGTGGCCCCCTTCGGAATCTATAATACATTGGGCCAGTTTGTTGGTTTGTACGGATCCCATAATTCCCTCCCCAATTTGGTTCCCTTTTAATTTGTCTGTGAGGTGGGGGTAGGGGATAAGCACACCTTTCTTGTTTTATTTTAATTATTTCTTGTGTATTTAGTGTTTTTTTGGGTGTTGGGGGTTTTGGGTTATTTAATTTTGGTATTTCTTGGGGTTTCTTGATAGTTGGGGTGGGGGTGACAACTGGGGTAGAGGTTTTATCTTGAGGGGTGTGCTGTTGTTCGGCACATCTTGTCTCATACTCTTTTTTGATTTCATAATTTGCTGCATTTATTTTTTGAACATATTTTTTGTATACGGGGCAGGATTTGCTGGAGCCCCAGTGATTTCCTAAACAATTGTTGCATTTTAATTCAGTAGCATTGCACAGTCCTATTTCATGGTTGCCAGTACATTTCGGGCATTTAATCTTGTTTCTGCATTGGTTTGTTTTGTGTCCGGGAGCCTGACACTTTCTACATCTAATGTACCCTAGCGTTGTTGGTTTTACTATTAAATTGGTCCCTTTCAGACTTAATGGTAATTCTTCGCATGTAAAAGTTATTATCATTTCATTGGTGATTTCCTTTTTCCCTTTGTGAATAAATTCTTTTTGCCTTATTGTTGCTATGTTTTTGTTGTTTTTAAATAATGTTTGCCTTAATTGTTCAGTGCTCTGATTTTTTGGCACTTCTAATACTCCCATGCTGATTTTTGTTACTTTTGATGTAGGTTTTTTTTTATTTTCTATTTTGATTTCGTGTCTCCCAAACTTGAAATCTTTGATTTTTGTTTCGAAATCTTGTCTGACTTGGAAAAATAAAGCCCCCTTGTTGTTATTCAATTTTCTTATTACATTCCCGCCGAATTGTTGTTTTAAATTTTTTTCCATAATTGCTAATTTCTGTGTGCTTAATCCCCCTTGAACCCCCTTAATGACCATATCGACCCATGATTCTTTAATGATTCTTTCTCTCTGTTCATTGGTCTGTTTTTTTGTGGATTGGGGTGATAGGGTGGGGTTTGTTTTAAGATTTTTCGTTTTGGTAGTAATTTTTTCCCCTCCCTCTTCTAAAATCTGAAATTTGTTATTTAATTGGATTGGGGAAGAAATTTTGTTATTTTTCATTTCATTTTTAGGGGTGTCTAATATTTTTATTGGGGTGGATGTATTTCCCCCATTTTTGTTATTGTTTTGATTTGGACTATTTATGGTTATTGGGGATGTTATTGCCCCCCCTTTGCTGAGACTGTTGTTTTTTTGATTTTTTGGTGAATCTATCACTATTGGGGATGGTTGTGACCCCCCTTCTATCCTAGTAATTTGTTTTTTAGGGGTGTCCTGATTTTTTGTTGTTTTTTTAACTAATACATATTCATTTTCTAGTCTACTAACTATTCTAAAATATACATCTTCATCTACTTTTGTGAAGTTGCAGAGATCATTTTTTGATGAATTTATTTCTCTGTCTTGAGTTTGCTCTACTTGAGAATCAATATTTTCAATCAGTGTTATTATTGGCACCCTATTGATTGTCTCATTTTTGACACTTGTTTGAGTCTCTGCTGTGCGCTTATTGTCATTGGCACTTTTAACACTACATTGATTTTCAGTTTGTGTTTCTGCTGACACTCTATCCTTTGTTTCTGTGACACCTACACTACTTGAATTATTCACAGTTTGATTTTCTTTGTTTGTAGTGCTCTTATTGTCACTGACACTTGGTGACACCCTATCTTTTGTTTCTGTGACACCTACACTACTTGGATTATTTACAGTTTGAGTTTCTTTGTTTATAGTGCTCTTATTGTCACTGGCACTTGGTGTCATCTTCTTTGTTCTAACTATTTCTTCTACTCTGTCTTTCATTGTTTTCGTTACTGCAGTCCCTACTCTACTCATTAGTATTTCTTGGAGTGTCAGGTTTAGTTCACGCCATGAAAATCTCTCTGAGATCATGTGTGACCTGTCACCTGCTATTTTGTTGACTAACTTAACTGTTGTACTCTGTTGTGCCCTACGGGCTACTGTACTTTTCCTTTTATTTGCTCTTACTGCTTTAACTGCAGATACCTTTGCCTTTGACGCCAATTGTTTTATGCCACTCATTATTCTTTTTTATTTATTCTTTAAAAAATGTCGAAACAGAAAAAAGAAATAAAATTGAAAAAGAAACTTTTCTATTAATTGTTTTTAAATTTAACTTGATAGCTTGATTCTAAATTACTCTTAAAAAACGGATTGACCTACTTTCAACAATTTAACAATACTTGATTCTGATTGGTAGATGAATTTTGACAGGTGCCCGTAAAATGAGCTGGGAACCTGATTTTACTCTTCAAAGTCTTAAAAATTATTGATCTTAACTTGTTTATTTTTGTTTTAACTTATAACCAAACACTTAAATATTATGTTTATGAATTTTGAAAGAGTTCGTTTACTTAATAAACAAATAATGTTTGCCGAAAGATGACGTTACGTTATGATCGACCTGTCCTGAATTTTGAGCACTTTTGTTTTTGGTGCCTATTTCCTTAAATATCTTTTTTAATCAGATACTTATATTGCTGAAATTTTGACTGAAGGTACTTATGTTATAGTTCTACTAGATTTATTAATCCTAAATGTTTTAGTTATGAAAATTAAGTTGTTATCAGCTTTCAGGCTAGCCCTACCCCAATTCTGATTTCCTGTACCCAGCCTAAATTTTACTTTTCTCACCTCAGTTTCTTGTCGTATTACCCTTTTCCCTTATATATAATAAATATCACGTAGTTTCACGTATTTCTGGCGCTTTATTGGCCGTGCAGCCCTTAAATCACCAGATTCACGCTGTTTTTAATGCTGTAATGCAATACTTGTTACTGTTATCTATGATATCAGCAAAAAGTATGAAGTTTACCAAAAAACCCTTATTTGTTAGTTCTAACCTATTTAATCTTACCCCCTCTGTGATCTTTTACCCTTACTTGTCCCGATTAAATCCTATCCTATCCTATCCTATCTGTCCTGTAGCTGATAACACTTAACACTTATAAAAAACACTTTGAAAAAATTTTGAAACTTTTTCCGAAAAATTTCTAAGTCCTTAAAGGCACTTTGTCAAACCCGAAGGCTTTTAATACTTGAGCATTTCCTGGCGCAAAGACAATATTCGAGGCTCTTTCAAGAGAAGCGTGCGACCAGTTCAGCAGTCAAGAGCAAAGTGAGTGTTGTTTACCACGATCAGATTTGATTTGATTTGATGAGAATTTTATCAAGGTCCGTCCAAAAGAGCACTTATGTTAGCTTGATATTTGGATGAGACCCCGGCATGTCTCCCGTCATGCCTAAAAAATAAAATTTTGAAGCCAGAAAATAGGAGAAATTTACCTGACTGCAATTTCCAGCCAGTATAGCCAAAGTTTGTATTTGATTGGTTACCAAATAGTAGGCCAATCACGGCGACCAATGAGATCTAAGTGTGATTGACCTAGTTTGTATGTCTGGAACGTGGTAGCCTAACAGTTTTTAGAAAATTTTGATACTAGATGTTATATGTGTTTGTTTTGTAAAGTAAAAATCCCCTTTAATAAAGTGTTGTCCTATTTTTATTTTGCTTAGCTTTTTGTGATGATAAAAAATTTAATTGTCCTGAATGATAGAATAAAATGTTGTCCGAAAAGATGGTTTTACTTATTTGAACAAGTTAAAAAGTATGCATGAAAGTTTGACTTATGTTTCTACTCTGAAATTTTGAAAATATAAAAACCCCTTAAAAACCCAAATAAGCCAGCAACCGCACAGGCTACTTGTTAACTTTACTTCTTTAATTATAATGGTGTACAATAGAAAATTATAAAGAGACTTGTACTAGTTGGTTGTTTACTACCGGAGCTAGAAGCAAAAATCGGAGCCAGGAGAGACAAAAATGATTAACCAATCAGCAGGGTGCTAATGGCCGCCAGTTCGGTCTACTACTGTTGAAAAAGCACAGTCATTAATGTAATTATTTGAATCATTTGTATCATAAATTAGATAAAATGCCAAAATTTGTCTTTAAATATATGAATGTTGCTGTAGATCATGAGTTCGTAAAATAGAAATTTTATTCAAATTTTGTGAAATTTTGGTGAGAAATTCTTTTTAATTGTTTCAGAAGGAAATTTTAATTTTAATCTGTTAATCTGTTTTATTTTTTACTTATAAATAATAAAAGAAGTAAGTGTAGATCATGATTTGCATGATCGGCGATTCGGTCCTCGGACAGATGCTGGTGAACTACTATTCCTGATCCTGGTTGACTAACCAGTACTTTTCACATCTTCTTTGTTGTGAGTGATTGGGTTTTTCGTGCCTGAGTAAGATTGTTCTTAATGTAGTTTTGATCTTATATTACACATCTTTATTGGTTCGAAAATATAATTGCGAAAGTTAGATATGCTTTTCAAGATTAACATTGCTGTTCGTACTACTTGACCTGACCTACTTGTTGGTTTTGGGTGACCTACTGCGACTTTTAGTGCGCACGAACCGGATGGAGTTATAACAGGTGCGCGTTTGGCTTTTTTGGATCCGGCTATTTTTTGACAGTAGATTACTGCTTCCATTTAGGAAATTAGTAGTGTTTTATGCATTTTCTGCAATGTCTGGGGTATCTAGTTATAGGATCAATCACTGTTTTTGGTTAGTTATGACTTTTTATATGGGCATTAAGTATGCATTTTCTTGTTTAAGCAGTCATTAATTGTGATTATTTTTATTTTCTACGTTTTTCCAGTCATTGTCCTGGTGATTATTTTGGACATTTATTAGTTGTATGTTTGTTTTTGTAATCACCAGGGGTTTGTATATGCGTGGGTTATAATGGTATGTCGCCACAGACACTATTTTTTCCTATGTAGGTATCAAATTTCTTACTCAGACACTAGAACCGCTGAAAAGTAAAAATTTGTTAATTTCACATATTTCTATAAAATGACTAATAACTATCTAATCTACTGAGCTTCCGTCACATGTCAAGATGTCGGCTTTATACCGGGTTTGTCACGTGGTAGGTATTTGTAGTAATTATTCTATACATGTGTTTTTTATATATTTAGATAGAGAAAAAAGGATTTTTTGTCGATTTTGTTTAAATAAAGCTTTTTTCTTACGTTTTTTTGTGTTATATCTTTGGTCCTTGTTATTCTAAATATAATTTGGTCGAAATATAAACTGTCAATGTTTTGTATCCTTTATAAATTGTCTTTTATGCTACAAAATTTTGGAAAATCGCGGAATAAATTATCTGTAATAAAATTGTTTAATGTTTTCAATCTTTTCTATTTTCATTTCAAATCTTTACTAAATCGTGCTTTATAGTTATGGCTAGGGTGTTGGGTAGCCCTTATCTAGTTCTAAAGTTTTTTGTTATAAAATTTTCATGTTGTCCGGAGGTATATGAATTCAGTGGTTTAGATATGTGTTTTGTCTCAAAGATTCACCTGAGGTGGGGGTTTGATGTCCTTGACCTTTCTGTACCGGAAGCTCATTCTTGTTAACATATACACATGTATAATAAAGTATACTAAACTGCTTAAAGGTAAATTACAGGACACCCCTGGTTTACAGAGAGTGTGTTAGGGGTTTCTTAGTGTGGAAATATTTGTTTTATGTCACTAAAATGCGATACTGGCTTGCCTATTCTAATCTAATCTACGAAATAACATATCTACAATCTATAATAGACTTGCCATATCTACCCCTATGTACTTTTATCAAATATAGAGTTGTGTGAGTTGTGTGCTGTGTTCTGTATATAGGGTCCTAGAGCTCAGGGCTAGCACCATGCATTCCGCGCACCATGCTCCTGCAGAGTCCAAGTACCGTGTTTCCCCCATTGCGAGTTACGCATTATTTCGTTAAGGTGGGAGTCCCAAATAAAGGGTAAGATACGGTTTTTAGTCGATCTACACTTGCGCAGTCCGTGTACTACATCATACTTCCCCTTGGTCTTTTGGTACGACCGTGTGGGTGTGTGGGTTCGAGTGATTGCCGGGCGGCATTAACACTCCGTAAAAGTTTGTGTTTTCAGTAGTGTGTATGTTTGTTCTGGTGTTTTGCCAAGCAGTCCATTATGTAATCGGTCCTAATCTATATTTTTTCATTGTATCCTATATTTTTGATAAATTCGAATACGGCCAGGCGAATATCTTGTGCTATTTCTTTTGGTGGATCTAACAGAGTTTTTTCCGTAATAGTTATTAGTTCTAATTTCAAAAGTTTTGTTTCAAATATTTTCCTTTCTTCCGAATATAATGGGCAGTGAAACATTAGATGGCCAAAATTTTCTATTTCGTTACAGTGTTGGCAGTTTTTGTCTTCTATGTATCGGTCCCCTTTAAGATAGCTACTTTTTAGTTTAAGTCTAGTATACATTGTGTCTATTTTTCTATCATGATGGTACGTTTGTAATTTGCTAGGCGGTTTAATATTAATTTCTATGTTATGTGTTGAGCAGTACGTTCCCCATTGCCGTAGATATTTTTGTTTTACTTTATCTTTTATGATGCTGTAGACTTCCGGTACGCTGAGCTTAATATGAATTTCTGTACCGGAAGTGCTGCCGTATTTTGCTTTGTCGTCTGCTAATTCATTTCCGTTTATGCCCACATGACTTGGTACCCACATTAACTGAATTTCGTCCCCTCTATGTTTTATATCTGTGATTGTTTTTAGTATATTAAAGATCATTTCTTGTCTGTGAGATTGTCCTGATTTTATTGCCATTAAGGAACTAAGACTATCACTAATAATGACTGATTTTGTAATATGATTTTCTTTACAGTAAGTTATCGCATAATCTATTGCTGCTAATTCGCATGTAAATATTGAAACTTGATGTTGAAGCTTTAAACTCTTGTTGTGTAAGATTGTTCCGTCTTCTCCTATAACTACTATGCCCGCCCCTGCTATTTGTTTTGACGGGTCCTTACTTCCATCTGTATAAATTTGGGTAAAGTCTCTAAAGTGTCGAATAATGTTTAGATTTGCAATCATTTTGTTTCTTTCAGCGTTTTCAGATTTGTTAATTTTTCCTACTAGATCTAAATTGATCTCAGGCATTTCAATATTGATTAGTTGTTCATAGCACGGTTCTTGAATTTGGGTATCGCCTAGGCCGTATTCTGTAATTAGAGTTCTGATGTGTTGTGTGTAAGGTTTCTTTAAATTTTTGTTACTTTTGATTTTGTAAAAATATGCCGGGTGGTCGCATATATCGTCATTGATAGGTAAGTTTGGGCCCAGTCTGGAGCTTCTGGCCCAATATTTTAGTGCTTGAAGTTCTCTCTGTAGAGGTAGTGGGATCATAGCTGTTTCGGTATGTAATGGGAGAGTAGAGGTATGCCTCGGACATCCTAGTATGGTTTTTAGTGCCCTATTTTGTATTCTTTGAACCTTTTTTAGTTGTGATTCTTTTGCGGAGGCGTATACTATGCTGCCATAATTGATTTTGCTAAGGATGAGGGCCTTGTAAATGTTTAGAAGGCATTTTTTGTCTGTACCCCAAGATTTTCCCTTTACTGCTCTTATGATATTGAGATCTTTAAGACATCTTTTTGTCATATATTCTATATGCATTTTCCAAGAAAGTGTTTTGTCAAAATACATTCCCAGGAATTTTGCGTGTTCATTGTATGTGAGGTTCGTACCACATAACGTTAATTTCGGAAAGTTGGTGGCTCTTTCCGGAGGTTTTACGGACTGTCTATGTATTAATAAAACTTGAGTTTTAGCTGGGTTAATTATGAAGCCCCATGATTTGCTCCATTTTTCTATTGTATTCAAAACAGTTTGAGCTTTTTTAACTGCCTGTACCGGACTTTACCACGATCACTATTAAATTAGTATTTATATATGACAATTTATTTACCAAATAAATACTTTTTCAAAATAACCAATAGCTAAGCTCTTGTTCGTAACTAGAATTTAGCATGTACTTTTTACATAAATCTATCAAAGATTTTATATACTTTAACAATCAACATGATATAGATCATTCCACGCTAAAATTTAATAATAAAGGGAGGTAACTAAGACAGACAGTTACACAAATGTTCTCGTTTTTATTAAGGCGACCGCCTTAAAAAGGGGATTCGTTTGTGCAAGGTCGGGGGTTTGGGGGTGGAGGGGAGAGGGGGGGGGCGATACCCGGCGGTTAAAATTACGGCGATCTCTGGTGACAAGGCTACTGAGGCCTCAGTCTGTGGTCTCTAAAATTTATAAATTTGGGAAAGTACCAGGCCGCGTGAACTTGAAAAAAATCAAATTGCCAAAACTGAAACAAAACATGTGCTTATCTTTATTGAACGTGTTGAACGTACCTTATCTATAAGAACTAAGGGCACAAGACTTGAAGATTATTCAATATGACATTTCTATTGGTAAGAACTTCAATATTATTAAATTTTGTAACTTAAAGATTCCTTTACGTTAACGTAAATTTTAAATAGGGCATACTATAAGTGTTATTGTATTTCTTTTTTCACGTAAGACATTATTGCCTAATTCTAAAGTTATGCAACACAAACACAATATTTTACCAATTGTTAAGATAGAAAGATTTTGCTTGCCTTTCAAGAGGTCAAGAATTGTACGAACATTTCAAGCTTAGTCTAATTTGTCTGGTTCCCTGTCGTACTGGCATGCTGTAGAGCAGTCTGGTTCCCTGTCGTACTGGCATGCTGTAGAGCAGTCTGGTTCCCTGTCGAACTGGCGTGCTGTAGAGCAGTCTGGTTCCCTGTCGTACAGGCATACTGTATGTAAGGCAAAGCTCAATAATGGCGACGCCCAGTGGAAGCTCAAATTTTTTTAAAGTATATACTATTCATATAGTGAAAATGATAAAAAATTATTGATCAACACTAACGTGTTTATTTCGAATAGTTTTTGACATAATTTTAGGAGGCGGAAGCTTTTTGTAATGCTCAATCTGTGAACGTTGTAACCGTTGAAAAAGTTGGCCCAGCATGTGTACTATATTTCAGACAAGTTACTTCAAGAGACATTTCTAAGATCTGGATAACCTAAAGTCTGAATTTTTATAATATGTGGCTTCTAATTCAAACAAATCAAAGTTCCTTTGAAGACAAGTGAAACTGACACATTTATACCAAGATTTGTTTTGCTAATAAAACCCCCCTTTGCATCTAGATGCATATTTCATTTATTTTGTTTCTTAGATATAGCTCTATCACGTAAAGTGCTAGACAAAGCATTTACAATGACTGATCCCCGAAATTTTGACCAGTCAACAGTCAAGAAATTTCACTTTTGCTAAGGAATATAGCTTTGTAAGTTAGAAGATATCTTTGTAGCAAATAGAGCTATCACTCTAAGTCTGACTGCTATCTCCTTATCGTATACTGCTATCTCTTGTATGAAGAAACATGTCTCTTTAGAAAAAGAGCCATCAGTTACAGAACAGAGATAGCTGTGTAATTAAGGAGATATCACTTTAAAATAAATATTCCCTGTACTAACTAAACATGACTCACCATAGATATGGGTAAAGTTTTTTATTTTTGTTTCAGCTATTAGCTCTTTTGGTTGGTTTAGCGGACGCTGCCGATCAATGTCACGTGCTGTGTAAGTATCGTTTCGTGCATTGCTAATTTACATCAAGTAGTAACAATGTAACATTGAAAAAAAATCTCAAGCACATCCATCTTTAGTAAGTATTTGTCAAACGTAATTTATTTATATAAAATACAATAACTACTAGCTAACGTATATCAGCCTCTGTGACTCAGTGGATGGCGCATTGGTAGCGCGTCCGCCTCAGGATCCCACCGGGTAAGGGTCTCTCTCTCTCTGTCTCTCTGTCTGTCTCTCTCTCTCTTCGACATTGAGTTAATCTGAAAAGCGATTACTACTTTTGCTCCCTGTATCTGTAAACATTTCCATGAATATAACCTTATAGTTATATAAATTAAGTGACAAATGATTATGTCTTTACGACCAATGCATATCATAAGTAGCCTCCATATCTGTTTGGTCTCATCATGATCTGCATCACTCGCTTTTTAGAGGACAAACACGTCTGGGCCGGGAGGTGATAATCAACCCACAAGGAGCACAGCGGCACGAGGGCCGATTATGCGTCCCGGCCCGGGTCAGTCGTGAATGAATGTCTATAATACATACCAGTAAATTTTTATTGAATTTATTTAGTTGTAAGCACTAATTTACATTTTGAGTTTTTGAGAAATCTGTTTAGTGTGATTTTCATCTTGTCATTTAAATTTTCTTGTTATATTGTATTTATTAAGGTGTCTAGTTTGCGGACATGGTTTTAATTTATGTGTCTGTTCTTGAGGCGTGGGTACATATCAAAGTTCGTGCCCCAGAGGCCTCGAATGTAGAATATAAACGTGTTTAATGGATCAATTTTTTTTGCATCCCAAATTCTCGACTTACTTACTTTCTCCTTTTGTAAGTTTAAATTTAAGTCACTTCAAATCAAATAAAACTAAAGTTAACTTTTAGTTATTGCAATGTGTTACTCTGCCTTTGTCTTAATGAAGGATTAAACATGACGTGTACATAATGCTTTAAAGGATTGTCATTTATGATGAAATCAAAGCACTGAAAGTGCTGACAGCAAGCTTACTGCAAAATTGAGCACAAGGGGATTTTTCTGTAATACTGTCAATACTTTTACTATCTGCTTATTTTAATCACAGAACTAGTTTTCATTAATAACACAATTTGTTGGTTTGTGTAAAATTTCAAAATTGCTCAAGGTATAACATAGTTATTTTTTAGACTTTTTGAAGAAGCAATGCTTTTAAATTGTATAGCCAGAGTATGTACATGTAATACACATCCTTCAGAAATACGTAACACGACCTACTCAACACTTTACACGAAATCCTCTATTATTTCACGATTTATTATTAACATCTTTCACACACATAAAATATTTTATTCACGATAAAATGCATTTACGTTGGTATGCTACTGTCTGACACTGCATAACTGTTGGCTCTGTATAGGAAAAGGGACAACCCAACTACACATAAAGTTGAAAATGGGCAACGTTTATTTTTGCCGAACTATTAAACAAACATTGCCTAACTATATAAACAAACTTAATATAAACTATTTTTGACATAGATTTGTAAAGAGAGAACATTTTTCTATATCTGGTCGCAAAAAGCACCAAAAGGGAAACCGGGGCGATGGTCTGTTGAAGCTGCTCAGATTACGTAGTGTCGGATAGCATGGTTTGTCTTCTTGCTTTTAATTGACTTGTTTTAACTGGCGGCAGGTTGTTCGGTACTTTCAGTGCTTTGATAAATGTTTTAATCTGTAAGTTTGTTCCTCTTGAACGGCAGTCCCAAAAAATGTATAGAGGCAGCTGATGAAAATGACAATTATTTGGGCCTTTGAAACATGGACTATTAGGCTTCTAACACCCTAAATATTTCTTGCTCTTTTAAATCGAAGCAGTTCATGATGCAATCTACAAGATGTTCGCCGCTTGAATTTAAGAATCATAGCTCTCAGTGCACTGAGTTTCTCCTGTTGTCACTTTAATCATATAATTATTTAGAATTTATAGATGTGTTTGTTTATTCTAGCAACTAGTGGGACAGACTTTATGTTTGGTATCCCTGGAACATACGGAAACCCTACAAGCATACAGATTCTTCTGACCTCGGATGGTAGCGCAGACGTCAGAGTTACCGCCCCTTTCTTGAATTTAGACAAACACTATGTCTTCACAAAACACACAACCATTTCCATCGGAGTTACAGGCGTACACATGACTAGCGGAACACAATTCAAAGGTATTGAGTTGCACTCTGATGCCCTTATTTGGGCCGCTGTCATATTAGGAAGTGCGAACAATTTTGAAGGTTTTCTTCTTGCGCCTGTTCGAGTTCTATCGACAAAGTACAACATCGCTTCATTCTCGCCGTATCTTTCCGGAAGTCGTTATTTCAGCGAATTTTTGGTAATTGGTACGGAAAGTGACACCACCGTTAATATAGAATTTCCAAAGAGCTTCAAACCCTCCCCAGATGGGCAGACTACTGTACAGCTTCAAAAATTCGAAACATATCTATACCGAAGCCTCAGTGACGTCACCGGTGCCGTCGTCACGAGTGACAAGCCGGTGGCGGTAGTTTCAGGTACGTCTTGTGCCCAGATTCCGGCGAAGGTGGGCGACTGTCAATACTTAGTTGAGCAAATGTTTCCAACAAACGTCTACGAGTTTCAATTCATTTTACCAGCCTTTCCTCCAACAAAAAACTATTACGTACGAATCTTCGCTGCCAATGATAACACAGAAGTGATCTTCTACAATAGCACGACCCATTCTTCCCACTTCATCAATGAAAGAGAGCCGCTAGAGAGACACTTCTACGAAGAACCGACAGTACTCATCGCTGATAAGCCTATTTCGGTCATTTTGTACTCGGAAAACCCCTTCATGGTTACGGCTCAGGCATTGACTCAGTTCCAATCCGAGTATGACTTCGCTTTGCAAGGTGTGTACGCACCAAATACACTGGCTGTGACCATTAAAAGCGCTGATTTACCGGACTTGTACCTTGACGGAAGCAGAACGGCTATCGATGCCGCTAAAAAGGTGCAGGTTGCCGCTCCATTACAGGAGTACACTACAGTTTACATCGATGTATCCCAAGCTACTATTCACCGTCTTCACCATGCTAGGAACCAAAAGTTTGGTGCCCTGCTCTATGGATTAGCCAGTGCTTCTGCTGCTTACGGAATATCTCTACATCTAACGTTGACAAATACAGGTATTCGAAACTTTCTGTTCGATATGTCTTCCTCCACTGACAACTATACATTATAAATCATATATTAAGTTAAGTCACTTAAATATATTTTAAAAAAACCCTATATGTTTGGCCAATTGATGCAAAAATAACTTCTTTTTGGTGTTTCAGCATGTTACCAAGGCAACGACACAAATACCACTACCGCTTACCCAAATCAAGGTAATCTTGGGACACAAATAAACTACAAACCCACAGGTACATGTATATGATATTACATACTTAGATACATTTCTCGTAACTGTTCATGACAATATATTTTATTTATCCGTATAATTATACTGAGCGTGCTAATAAATTTTTGTTTTCGATAAATGGCGAGTTACAAAGACACATTTTTCAAGAACATTTGACTCAGTTTACAAGCGTTCGAACGTCTGTTCTTTCATTCAGATCATGTCTAAACTATTAAACAATTCAGGACGACATTTCAAATCGTAAGATGTCTTTGATTTTCGCAATCGTATACATTTTAGGTAATGGTGTCCATTGTTTCAACTGTGAGGACATGACGCATCTTAAATACTGTGACAAAGTGACAACGTGTACCAAACAAGACGAGGTATTTTCTAATAATACTTACATGAAATATGTCATTTTAATATATTTTTGTAAGAAAATTGATTTTGCCGAAGTAGCGTAAATTTAGATATAATGATATATTACGAAAACGATCTTAACATTTGAAACGGTTACAAGTCATGCTCAGTCCGTGTTTTGTGTGAAAGAGAACTGCTGTTTTAATAAAATTCTACTGTGATGCAGTAACTAGTCAGGTTCAGACACTACATATATCAGTCATTGTGCAAGTTGTCTTTCTTGTGGAATGTAAATCATGGATTATCTTTACAGGTTTGCAACGTTCAAAGTTACAGCAAAAGTTTGAATACTGTAAGATATAGGTCGGGCTGTATCGACAAACACGTAAGATTTTTATCTACTGATTTCGTGCCAGATGACGTATGATAAGCACGTACTTCATTTTAAAAATGAACGACAAGAGGACTTTAATCAAGAGTATCCACGCAACCGCTGAAATCAATAAAAAGGCTCTGTGACGAACAAAGTGTAGTTGAATCATATTTTATTTGCTATGGTACATGTCAAAATATCTTTACTATAATCAAAATACGAACATAAAATTATGACAAATATGCCAAACGGGTCGTGCAACAAGTTTTTCAAACATTAGCCAACTACCGTCCCCACGGACAAAGTGACTTCAGTGTTACACTGTTAAGCTCCCATTCGAGCACACAACATAACTGGATCTGTTCTTTAATGCTCACAAATATTAAACTCGTTCGAAATAAAAGGTAGTATTTCAAAACTTTATATTGAAATTGTCTTCAGAGATGCACTGCGCATGCGCATCAGCATGGCTGTATAGAGTGCTGTAACGGAAGTTACTGCAACACTTACGGATGCGGAGACGATGGTAGGTGATTTAATGCCAATTTTGCTTATGTTTATTATTTCATGCTACTTCATTTTATTGAGGCATACCGTAAAGCCGGGAGCGATTTAAATAACCTCAAAAAATGTTTTATTAAATAGATTGAAAGGATTTCCACCAAACCTTAAAGTTTCAGCTAAAAATTCCAGCAAAATGAATCTGTAAAATCAGCGAAATCATAAATGTTGCAATTTTTGGGTGCATCGTCGTATATCACAAAACGTCGCTATAATGGTAAACGAAACCTTTCTCGATATTATATATTTTTCTTGAAAAACTTGTTTATTTATTTATTTTACACACATTTGGCTCATTTTAACGCTTTGAGAAAATAACCTGCTCTTTGTAGGAAATGCCTCTTTAAGTATTCAGGAAGAAAGGTTAGTAATTATCAAGTCATTAAAAATACTTACAGGAAGAAAGGTTAGTAATTATCAAGTCATTAAAAATACTTACAGGAAGAAAGGTTAGTAATTATCAAGTCATTAAAAAATACTTACAGGAAGAAAGGTTAGTAATTATCAAGTCATTAAAAATACTTACAGGAAGAAAGGTTAGTAATTATCAAGTCATTAAAAATACTTACAGGAAGAAAGGTTAGTAATTATCAAGTCATTAAAAAATACTTACAGGAAGAAAGGTTAGTAATTATCAAGTCATTAAAAATACTTATAGGAAGAAAGGTTAGTAATTATCAAGTCATTAAAAATACTTACAGGAAGAAAGGTTAGTAATTATCAAGTCATTAAAAAATACTCACAGGAAGAAAGGTTAGTAATTATCAAGTCATTAAAAAAATCCAACAATCGAGAACAGACAGTTTAACTATATCTGTATAGAAATAGAAGCAAATTGGTCAGTTCGTGATATGGAATGGGTAAACCAGTATTGCTGTCTTATGAACAGATGTGGTCATGGTCAATTTGTAATTTGTTGTATCAGTTTACATTGTATGTTCAGGTTTACTTGGCCTGGAAAATCGTGGGCCTTTCTGTTTCGACTGTCGTCACCAGGGTGCCAGTGACGTATGTGAAACTGTTCAGCTCTGTTCTGTGACTGAGGTAAGTAAAATCCGTCTAAACTTTCTTCTGTTACAAAACTGTTTCCATATCATCGCTTATTTTGATGACCCAATGAATCGTTTACATAATCAGTACAACGTCATTAGAAATAATAGATCTTCTGGAGCGGCATTTGCGAAAATAATAAAACTTATTTGGATTCAACCTATTACACATATGTGCTTTTGTTCTATGCTATGCGGTTTGTCTACATGATTGTGTAGGTGTCTTCCTTTACTTTTGCACTTGACAACAGCGTTACTTGCACAAAGTTAATATTTGAACTTCAGTGCGGCCCTTGTTTACTGCCTCTTTTCCTTGTTATAGGATGTTTCCCAATGTTCGTCTGGCTGTTGGTGAGTTCCGCGTGTGTTGTAAAGCGATTGCTTCATTTATTGTATCTTGTGTATTTTTCTGTTACACTTACTTGTTCCAGATATGTGTGATTGAGAAGTATAAGTGGGGCGATGACGACAGTCACTACATTATGGGCTGTACAGACGCACAGGTAAAGTCGTGGCACGTAACATTTTCCCACGTACATTGTATTCATAGGTTAATTTTTCGGAGTGATCACATGACAAAATGGTAGCAAATTACAAATGGCCTCCTTATGATAAAGAGAGGTTACTCCAGATAACGTAACAGTTACAATGTATTTTATACTGCATCTTGAAACAGATCAGGATGATCACATGACAAAATGGTAGGTATGGTTCCAAATTACAAATGGCGTCAGTATGATAAAGAAAAGCATCTCTAGATAACAAAACATTCAATTTTATACTCTTGGCATGGATTAAGACGTGTCAGTTTATCATACGTATACACAGCTGGTGACTGTGAAAAGCCAACATTGTAAGAAAATGTAATTTATAAACATAGTAGATAATTAATACAACGTATAAAATTATATTCTTCCTGAATAAATTTGCGTTGTTTTTTTAATTAAGAAGTTTCAGAGAAATGGTATATTCTTGTATAATTACACGATCTGCTGAATAAAGTAATGTCGTATGTACAATGTCTTATATTACAGACGTGCAGTGACAGGAGACGATCGATAACGAACACTTCCATGGAGAGGACGGACAGAAATGTTCCTGTATGCTCTAGCTGCTGTGACACAGATTTCTGTAATCTCAACTGCAATGTCAATCAATCTCCAAATATCATAGGTGCATCTTATATATGATTGTTTTATTCACATCTGTATCCTATAGGTTTTGTGCCGCACAAATTTCAACAGTATTTCAGTTTTAACAGGCGGGTACTTTAACGTAACCATCGCTTTTTGGAAGGGCCAGTGATGGTCCAGTGTTGGGCCACTTTCCTTCGTGAGAAACAGCCGAAATTTTCATATAAAGAGGCATGGTCGGTAGAGATGCTCGAACCCATGACTATCAATCCATGAGACACTCAAAACTACAACTAGTACTATGAGACAAAAAGTCTTAAGTACAGAGTAGACTGCTACATAACACACTCACAGTCATTCCTTTTGTTTAAATCTCAAATATATAGTGTTTCTTTTTCTTAATTTCAGGCTGAGGGTATAACTGCAGGTGTGCTTTTCTGACATCTTTGTCAATAACAATAAAAAGGGCAGACCCATACACTGTGTTATGTTTAAACTGTCATATTCGAGATAAGTGTGGTACCCTGTGTGATTTATTAAGGTAAATTATAAACTTAGCTACCGCTGACGGGCACCGAGCCTTGCACTTAAAAAACATTATGTTAAGTTGGAAGTTATGAGGTACGGCGATGTTGCAAAGTTTTGCCAGCTCAAATGCAAGTCTTTCAAATAAATGTAAGAAACGAACCTTTCAGCATTTTTAAACTCAAAAAGACGATTTCACATTATACCATAGATAGATACGTTTGTCTCTGATGATTTTGGCCCATAGTATATTGTCTAGGAAAGACAATTTTTGACAACAAGTTTCCTGTTTTATCGACTAATACAAAAATAAGCTCATGCAGGCTTTTTAACCGGCCGCAAAGATGTTGCCGTATGATGTCCCTACTGTGGGAGGAAAACCAGAGAACTCGGAGAAACCCACCTGTCCCACAGGACGGGGCTCGAATCCGGGTTGCATTAATGAGAAGGAAGTGCGCTTACCTAAGCGTTAACCGGATAGACACTTATATTTTACCCTTAAGCTTTTTTAAGGCAGGGTTTACATATAGCAAGTTTCTTGTACAAGACATTAAGATAAGTCAAAGTTGTGGCTTGTACAAGAAATTTTTCCACACTAGATCTAGCAAGAATTGCTTTGACAATTAATCACAAAATGTCATCAGCACACAATACTGTCTTTAGCATGCAGACGAGTTTCTGATTTTTAAAGAAAATATGAAATTTATGGATTATGTTTTAAAAGAAATGCATTAAGTGTTCGTATTGAGAAAAATCTTTCATTGAATGACCAATACATATTAAAATGGCTTTTAAATTTTATCTTTAAAACTCTCTTTTTTGTCCAAAGTGATAATACTTTGCACTTGTATCATATAGATGTTCCCTTTTTTGGTATAAATTGATCAGTTGGTCAACTTTGTCCTTTGACCAAGCCATTGTGTACAAAATTTTAAAAAATGTACCTGAAATACTTCTCCCACATCTGTTTTTTCGATTAAACACTTCTTATCAATAAGTTGACAGCCAAGAAATTATGAAAAATAGAACAGGCTCTATTCTTGTGCAAGAAAATTATCTCATATTATGTCACATAAATTCTGACAAAAGTTGCTCAATTGTGGGTGTATACATATGAAAAATTATTTTACAAGGCATAAATAGTACTTATCTTAATGTTTTGTACAAGAAACTTGCTATATGTAAACCCCACTAACAACCACCTGCTTTGAGCTGGTTAGTTTGACCGGAAGGAATATATCGTTAAAGTTGCTCGATCTCAGATTTGGGTGAAAAAAGTAAGGTTTCACAAATTGTCTGAAATTAGCATATAAAAGATCAAATCGTCAAATAAAAAGGTTCCAGTATAAATTCCTATAAAGAATTTCTGTATTTTTTAAATTAAACGCTACCAAAATATAAGGCGTTGCAAACTCTTGAAATCCTAGTATAACATCATGATATGGTGAAGCGATGCCATCAAACTCAACCAACAAAATGTTTTGATAGATTTTCTCAAATTGCTAACTTATGATTTTCACTTGTGTTGCTGATACTAGCATCCTCTTTATCATTTTATGTTTTGATATATATTGTTTTGGATAAAGCAGATATGCCACCAGAAACTGTGAGCGAGCAGCTTTAAAAGAGTCAAACTTGTCCAAAGCAGTCAACCAAGGGAAACAACAAAAGTGACTGCTTACAGTAGATTGCTCCTTAATGCAGGTGTACATGTAGTTAATATCAAAATGGCCGACGATACATCAATGATGGCTGTTTTAGGTCAATGGCTGCTAAATTGAAGTGACCACGAACACAGGTTAAACTGTAGATGACAACAGCTTAATCTGAAGAAGACAGTATGTAGAAAAATGATATTGATGATTTTATTTTTCCTATCTCAATGTAGGAGTAACAGCTGACGGACCCTGAGGGACTTAATAAAGAATACGGCGTGCTAACTGGAAACAAATTTATACCATATAAATATTGATCCAATATACACTGTATAAACTGATAAAGTAGTAGGCATGTAACGACTGTGACCCTAAACTGTCATACTTTTGTTGTCAATATAAAGATAACTGTGCAAGGTTACTGTATCAATCCAAGGACATACTAGTTCATCAGATTGTACTTGTAAATTTCAATAATAAAGGATATAGTTTTATTAACAGCTCTAAATGTAAGTATTTGCCATTTTAAACATTTTACTAACCGATTTACATAACGACTTTCATTCTTTTAATCAGTAATGATCTTGTTTATGGTTTGTTTTAAGTGTTTAATGAGATCTAGTCCTAACACTAGAGGTATGTGGCTTTACGACCAGTGTAGATCATGATCAGCCGACACGTTCATAAGTTGATTTCTATCCAGACTGTAGATTTTGCTAAGCGCGCCTATGAAAAGCAATGTTACCAGTCTGAGTGTCCAAATTCAAATATCTTTGAAATTTAGTAGGATAAGGGTTATCGTGTTTACAGATGCACGCTTTTCGTGTCAAAGGCACCAATGTAGGACATAAGGTATGCAACTGATTTCTCACATGACCGGCGTAAGTGGTGAATGGCCACTTGTCCTTGGCTCGATCTGCGACCAGGCTTCTTGAGGACACAGAATGCCACACGTGCCAAGCCATGTCCTTTCCCTAGTCTGATAAGCGTTTAATTCCATCATGAGAATTATTGGTATTGTGGGACACATCTAACGCCCAAAATGTCTATTTCATATAATAAAGAGTACATAAAATACAGTGCAAATGGTTATAACACAATAGTGCGGGAGGTCGTGGGTTCGCTCCCTGGCCACGTCATACCAAAGACGTAAAAAATGGTACCAGTAGCTCCCTTACTTGTCGCTCAGCATTAAAAGGGAAAAAACTGGCTTCTTTTCTCTCATACCCTCAAGGCGATGGATACCATCAGGAATGAGGTGTCGAGAGTAATTAATATGAGTTGTATAACTTGTTTCAAAATCGACCAAAAATAAATTAGTATAAACTATAACACAATAAAGAGTGTATACAATAAAATACAGAATGTACCTAACAAGCATAAAGTGGTCATTATAAGACAGCTTAGGCGTTCCATAGTATGAGATGATTCCTGCATATTCAAATACTGACTTTTTCAGAATATGGTAATATTTAGTTTCGAACTAAATTTTAACCCTTAGCTAGTGAATGAATAATACATATGATTTTGTTGTCATATGATGGTGCGTCATGCATGCTTAAAATACAACGAGTTTATTATTTTAATATGATCCTTATTTTACTATAGTCACGTACGTATTTCAAAGTGTTTTACATCACATTATGATTATTACTATTTGTTTAAACTTAGTAGCATTGGGTTAGTATTTTTAGAGGATTTTATCACTCGAGAAAAGGTCAGTTTAAAATGAACTACATGTACATTTTAAATGTAGGACGATATAGTTTCGTCAATCTAAACAAGCTTTCTAAACAAAACGTATGCCTATTTTCATTGTACTAATAATGAGTTGTTAGAAGAAACTACATGACATGTTATTAAGAAAAGAAGGTAAACAAAATACATATCTTCAAGCGAGCATTCCCATGATTGTTGCAGTAGAATAATTTTGACAGGATACAATGTGTGAGTGAGAGTATAAATGCAAGAAAACTATTTATATCCTAAGGCTCTTGAAATAGCTCATTTACTCAGGAATATTGAACTCCCGTACATTTGTAACCACCAAATTTACAATAGCACAAGGTTACACTGTTGTTGTAGGAGTTTAACGCCAGTTTCAACCTCATTTAGGTCAATTTTACAGGCGGGCAGTTTATTATATCATCGTTCCTGGGTAGAACCAGCACTAGACTCCTACGTAAGAAACTGCTAACTTTCTCATACAGAGAGACATAGTCGATAGCAGGGGCTCTAACCCATGGCCCTCAATCTGTGACAGGTTACAGAGAATTTAAGTCAGCGACTGTAACTACCCGAGCACGGAGGCGGACAGTTTATACTGTGTAGTTCTACATTCTGTGAATACCAAGGGGAACGTGTATTGTCAACGCTTCCTGTCCGAACCAATCTATATATTACACACTAAAGACTGACCATACCCAGTACAAAACTAGAAGGTGACTAAACAAGCACGTTTGTTACTCCCCCTTCAAATATAGCCATTATCTGTGAATATTGATTCTGGCAGTGTTGCGTGAAGCTGAGGGAATAAGAATTTCATTAGTAAAATGGTCGCTTGTTGTTCTATCTCAGTCACGCCATAGAAGAATATTTTATGACTATATGGTAATAATGTTTGATCGGTATGTTATAAATGGAAATAACACCTTTATAAATACAGTCTAACAGTCCTGTTTTCATGCATGTGAAGGAAAAAGCGAAATAAAGTCTTAGTCTTAGAACAGTTATCTCGATTCCTTTTAAAAATAAAACAGTTTTCATCATGTATAAAGAGACAACTCGCACAAAGGTATAATTAATTGTTCGATAAAAATGTTTAATGAAGTGTTTTATGCCGTGTGTACAAATGAACATCATCAATAACCGAAATAATATGATACGTATATTGGGTGTCATCCGGCTGAAAATTATTTTCGATCCAGTCTTGGTTTTTAATGATAAAGATATGGAACTGATTCAGGGATCGTTGTCTCAACAAAGATCTCCTTAGATCGGTAAATCATTACTCTTTTTCATATTAAATAAAAATTAAGAGGAACAAAAACATAAAATAATGATGTTATAATAATTATTATAATTATTATTGTTATCATTTCATTATTTTCATCATTTATTATTGTTTATTATGATCTTAATTATTATTATAATCAATCATTAATAACATTCATTATTAATTGTTATTATCTTTATTACTTTTATTTTCATTTACATTTAGTATTTATTATTATTATTATTATTATTATTATTATTAATACTAGTTACTGAACGCTGAATATGATGATAACGATGATAATGATTATAGAAGTTGTTGTTGTTTTTATCATTGTTATAATCATCCTCATCATAATTTCTAATTTTGACACATTTACATATGAGGTTTACTTGACAGCAGGTTTCTCATACTCTCTTACGATTGTTCTCAATAGCATTAAATGTCTATTTATTTTTCTTTTGCGCCTTGAATATCAAGTCAAAGTCAAATTATTTATAAACATGAATACATGTTATCACTTTGGTCTCACTAGTAAGCTCTTACGATTGAGAAAAGCTCAATGATGGTGTGACTTTGTCATTTAAGTTACATCCTGCACGCAAGAACATTACTAGAGATACCTGAATTTTACTTACAATGCACCTGTACATGTTCATGAATATGTCGGTCAGGTGCCCGTATATCTAATTCAAAATGTCGTCTGCTTAACTTGTCGTCTGCTGTTCTTCAGATGGAGTGGCATACAGTAGAGATACGAGACGAGAATGGTGAGGGGTTCGAAACAATACAATGTGAAGATATGGTGCTCCCAAAGCAGTTCTTGCGCATACAGCCGGAAGTCCGGATGAAAGCAATAAGGGATCTAAAGCATCGTGATGGAGATGTCCTTATATGCAGTTACCCTAAAACAGGTTTGTATTTTTAACATTCGCCATGTCAAACTTCAACAAAACACTGAACTGTGACCTGTATTATGCTAGTACCAATTAGCTATTATGTGTGCAGTCAAAATTATTTACGTCTTCCGAAGAAATTATGAGGTGAAAACTTCAACTGTGCTGAAATATATTTTAAAATGCATCACAAACAATGTTCAATAATAGTATGTAGTATCATTATCAAAAGCTAATTCAACTGTGTTGTACGATTTCGAAACATGATTTATCAGTCTGACAGTGTTATTTATCGCAACGTGATTGATTCGCGACGAACATGTTAAGTCTTCTTATATATATATACAGTTGAACATGTGTATGTGGTCATCTCAACTGACTAACCACCTGACTGCTTAATGCAGGTTTGACTATACTACTATGAGGAACAAACAAAATTAGATATTTACAGTTTTTTATCACTGATTAGCCCGGGCGGTGCCGCAATGCCGAGCATCGATTCAATTAATATATTTTCTTTGACCACCACGTGACCAAAAGTATAGGTCAAACCTCATAGGTTGTAGCTAATGGCGTTACTGTTTATAAATGCTATTGATATAGGAGTTTATACAGCATATACAAAATCACAGTATATACGTTCATATCTATCAATAAAGACAATTGCAAAATAACAAATGCAAAACCAAACGCACAGATAGCAATGTTTGTTTTTCAGAAGTTATCTGGTTAAGGGGCATTATGTAGGTCTACATTGGAATTTATATCTTCGCAAATCTTGCTATTGATGAATTTGTCTTTAAACAATATTCAGGCACATATATCTTCCTATACATGCATCTTTTTCAGGAACACACTGGGTATTCAACTTAGTTCACTTTTTGAAGACCCCTGGCCCTGTGGAAGACATGCTTACCGTCAGTCCAAAACTGGTTGATCTCCACCCACTGGAAGATATCGAAAACATGCAAAGCCCGCGTGCTGTTATCACGCATCTCAAACCCAACAGACTTCCGCTGGAACATTTACAAAAACGCGGGAAAATTATATTGGTCACGCGAAACCCACGTGACACCATGGTTTCCCATATGTATCATACACAGAGGCATGAGGTGTTCAACTTTAGTAAACTTTCATGGAATTGTTTCTTCGACAACTGGATAAAAGGACAAAGTAAGCAAATTTCTTCATGCGAAAATTTACAAAACTAAGACATTTCTTTTGTTTTATTTACAGCGTTACATACATGTAAACACAATAAGGAAAAGCTCGATGCTGAAGTGATATCTCTTCTATCATTAGGAAATATGAATTTGAATACTCTATTGTACCATGGCAATGGGTTGAATCTTCATAAGAGAAAACCATTCTATTCATAATACCTTGCATTGTGCAAGAGGCGGGGCGGGGCTTAAAACTGTGATCTATCTGAAATGGAGCTCAGCGTTAGAATTTGCCATGATACAAATCCGATCTGGAAGAATTTCGCTATTACTCTGATGTTACAAAATGTACGCCTCCTCCAAATGACGCCATTATTCTGGCAAACTGTATAGCTTTGTGGCAAGACATTTACCTTAATTTATGTAAGATCCCTAAAGTCTACGTTCAAACAAAAATAGAAACTGTGTCTTTTCTAGTGAGATTCTGCCTCTCGATAAAACTACTGTGACAAATCTGTCAGACGACTATCTGGTTGTTTTCAAAGCACGCAAGCTTTTCAATTTTTGCAGCTCCTTCGGGAAAATGTGGCACACTGATTTATTATCCATAACGTCGAGAAAGCTTTCTGTATTTCACAATCAATAAGATTGGCTGTAATGTCGGTAAATATGAGCGAAAATACAATTTACATGTCTGGATGGTATCTAGCAAAAATATTTTCAAAATATGTAAAAGTAACGGAACTCACAACGTACATGTACTGATTCATATACTGGGGTCGGTCCTTGACTACTTACTGCTTCGGTTTTAAGTTTTAACATGATTCAGCCATAAATCCTATAAGACACAATGTGTTGTTTGTATTTGGTTCTAACAGATTATTGCTTAGATTACTTTTAAATAAATGTATTGTTTGATTCTGTCTCAATTTTTTGGTTCCTGTACCGGATGCTAGTACTTGAATGTCAAGGCCCTCGGTTCTTGTATTTTCGATACGTAAAGGGGACATACTTTGGTGACTACAACTGTTAAGCCCAATTTTTCAGTTTATTAATTGCCTACGGGATCGTACATTAACTTATGTTTTGTTTACTAGTATTTTAGTTTCTACGGGGCCGTATTCAGACGTATGTTTTGTTTACTAGTATTTTGGTTTCTACGGGGCCGTGTTCAGACGTATGTTTTGTTTACTAGTATTTTAGTTTCTACGGGGCCGTGTTCAGACGTATGTTTTGTTTACTAGTATTTTAGTTTCTACAGGCTGTATTCAGACCGTATGTTTTGTTTATCCAGTTTCCACGGGGTCGTACGTTGACATACAGTTTGTTTATTTCAGCTCCTTCTGGGTCGTACTTTGACATATAATGTATTTACTTACCAGTTCCTACATTTGGTAGTACTTTGGCATATAATGTATTTACTTCAGTTCCTACATGGTCGTACTTTGGCATATAATGTATTTACTTCAGTTCCTACATGGTCGTACTTTGGCATATAATGTATTTACTTCAGTACCTACATGGTCGTACTTTGACATATAATGTATTTACTTCAGTTCCTACATGGTCGTACTTTGACATATGATGTATTTACTTCAGTTCCTACATGGTCGTACTTTGACATATTATGTATTTACTTCAGTTCCTACATGGTCGTACTTTGACATATTATGTGTTTGTTTCAGTCCCAACGGGGTCATACTTTGACTATTACAACAGCTGGCAGAAGGTATTAGCAGAACAAAAGGACATGAATGTGTTGATCGTTCATTACGAGAACTTGATCAAGGTTAGAAACTTTACTTGTATATATAAAAGATATCACTAAGTTCTTTGTTAAGATATAAATATCTAGACTTTTGCTTCAAATATTTTAAAAAAAAAATACAATGAAATTGCTAACAGTGTATAGCATACTTCCGTATTTACGTTTGCGATATTTACATGTATGGTATTAAAATACATTCTGAATAAATGTCAGTCATTTTTGTTAAGCATAGTTCAACTTCACACTATCGATCCTTCAAGGTTTCGGGGAGATACACATGTATGCCATATTTTAATGAAAATTGCCAGTAACACACTTGCGATGTGGTCGGTGTATTTTAACATCTAGATGAACTGCCTGGCATCAGCTCTTAACAAATATTCTTAAAAATGGTTCTTGTATTTCATTTTTGGGGCTTATACCCTTAAATAAAGTAAAGACTTAGTTTTCATGAAGTAATCTATTGTTATAACGTGACGAAAAATATAGCCGCTCGGATTTGTGTGCAAACAGACTTATTCGCGAACTTTATATTCGCTGAAAGATAACTTCCTAATAGTAGGTCTATGTGAAATGAATCTTTCGCGAAGTTTTTTAATTAGTGAAGTGGGTGGTTTCGCGAAAATAACGAAAATTAAATCATCGCAAATATTGACCAATATACAGTATTTTCAAACCCTGATTTCTTCAAAATGAGATATTTTTCGGGCAAAGTTGTGTTTTGGATAATTTGTTTGTGCATTTACGCCAATTTGTTTCTTTCTTTTTATTTCTATGAATGAATTAATAAAAAACATCTCAATATCATGTAACGGGCATATTGGTTTAAAATATTTGCTAAAACCACTGGTTACTCTAATGCTATAATGCTTTTTATTGGTTTTTCAAATTTGCAATATTAACCAAGGATGGAATTGGAGAATTAAAGAAGATACAGCAGTTCTTGGGTGTGAACAATTCTGAGGAGAGACTGAGCCAGATACTGGACAGGTGTTCGTGGAGAAGGCTGAAGGTTGATGTCGACACTGGAAAGGCTGAACAAGACGCAACATCGAAACGCTCGAGAAAAGGTTAGCGCATTTCTGTTTCTATTCTTCAGTCATACGTTTCATATTCCGATTTAGAGCACTGAGCCGTGAATGTACATAAGCTTATTGTAAATCAACGGTAAACACCGAGGAAAACGTATAGGTTGTAGCTCAAGGGTTACATTCATACTATAGAAATTCTTATAATTGTTTGTTGTTGTTGTCTTAATCATAGGATCACAAGTAAAATTTAGAATGTCAGCTATTCAATCCTGCAGAAGTCGATATGTCAATATTAAGAAACTGATCAGCTGAGCATACAATGCGAATTGCCTTTGAAACAAGTATATTTGTAAGGAGTACCGCATATCCGCCATAGCAAATCCGCCGATTCAACTTTTTTGATAGAGTAGGAAATATCGGTAAACATGAATGGCGCAATAGCGCAGTTGGTGAAGCTGTTAGACAAGGTCAAGATACAGTGCTGGTTCGAAACTGACTTTGATCTAAAAATAGATTATTTTTTAATTTGCAGGAGTCATCGGTCATTGGAGAAGTAGATTCACAGTTGCTCAAGAGGAGATCTTTGCAAAAGTGTTGGCAGAAAAGTTCCAAAACAGTATATTCAATATCCCAGTCTGAGCCGAGGACAATGTAGTCCTTTGTAGAACTTTTCGAGATCTTTAAACAATTCATTCTTCACAATAGAAATTCTGACAAACAGTGTATATTCACATGCGTTCAACACCTCTGAATGTTGAACAAACGGCAGTGTTTAATGAGATCAAAAGTAATTTACCCATGACTAGATCTATGTAAAGTTCCAAGGTTGTATGTAACAAGTATTTCATGTATTAAACAGTTTTTTGTAATTACATGTACTTCTTTTTGAATCTTTAATGATGTTGTCATATTTCTGTTGACTCGGAATTAGCTGTATGATTATTAACATACAGTCTAAAAAAGTACATTTTTATTCCAGGCTATAATGTTTGAACCTGCCTAATTAACGACAATAAATTACTAAGCACTTAAACATTTCTAGGCCAATGATGCTGAAAACACACTTCGGGCACCTTCGGGCAATCACGTATCTCATGAAGTCTAGTGAATTTGGAATTCGAAATAGCTGTGTAGGACCACATTCGTAACAGATCGCATTTGTAACAGATGTTACAAATGAGATCGCATATGTAACAGGTGTTACAAATGAGATCGCATAATTTTTATGTACAATGTAACAGAAATCAAGCACATATGTAACAATTTTTGAGACGAATGTGATCGATGCCGATTTTTGATGTGGCATCTGATCACATTTGTTACAGCTCATTTTCAATCGGTCAAATGAACAAAAAAGTGCATTTTTACATCTGAATCACATTTGTGACATGTTCTAGCTCACTTGTACGAAGTGACAAAGTAAGCTATTGTGATCACCCTTTGTACGTAGTCCGTCGTCCGACAGTCTGTCCGATCACATTTTTCTTGTGAAAACGATAGAGACAACATTCATTTTTGATTTTAATCAAACTTGCACAGAACTTATACATATCTATGATATCTCGGTTCCTTTCAAAAACCAGCCATATCACCTTATTCGTCTTGGAATCGTGGCCCCTGAGATGGTAATAATAACTGATTTTAGCCTTGTGAACGCGATAGACACCACATTTTTTGTTTATTTTGACTAAACTTGCACACAACTTATATATCTATAAGATCTCGGTTCCCTTCAAAAAACAACCGTATTGCACCATTTGACTTGGAGTAACGGCCCCTGAATTGGCAAAAAAGTGCTGATTTATCCTTGTCAACACAATGGAGACTACATTTACTATTCGATTTTTATCAATATTATACAGGCTCTCACTTTCTCTTAAAACAGCCACTTTGCGACATTATAGCTGAAATGGCAAAATTTGCTTATTTTAGTCTTGGAACACAATAAAGAACATATTTATCATTTCATTTTTAACAAACTTGTATAAAAGTCATATATCTAGAACATCTCGGTGCCTTGCGAAAACGAGCTATATAGCACCATTTGTCCTGGAGTTATGGCAACTAAAATGACAAAATTTGAACATTTGCAGTATAAAACTCAACATGATACATATGCGCTTCTTATGTCAACCCCTATGTTGGACAAACACATTCGTAACACATTTTACCTGTTACGAATGCGATCGCATTCGTACGAAATATGTTACAAATGCGATCTGTTACGAATGTGGTCCTACATATGTAGCTGATATAAGTTATATAAAAGTTATGTTTGAAAAGAGACCAGTACAGTAAGCTCATTTTATAACGAAATTCTTTGGACCATTTAAATGTGTTCCTTATATCCGGAGTTTATGTCCATATAACATTTTCATATTAAATGAAGGAAGAAAAAATTCGGGCAGCTAAAATGTGTTCCTTATATCCGGATTTTCTTTATATCCGGAGTCGTTTTATACGGAGTTTACCGTATAAGGGATGTTTAAAAAGTTAAACTTACTGGTACCCAAATTGTTTAACAATGACAGAAAAGGTATAAACGACAATTACATTCTTACACAGTATTCCACATTGTGCATCAAGCAATGTTAAAGCCTTTGAACTCATTTCGAAGACGCGTTGTGGCATCATGGAAACTGTTGCACAAATGAACTACTGTCTAGGTGCCCTGAGAGGAATTGATAAAAAGAAGTTAATCTGTGCCAAATTGAGAGTATGTGTCGGCGCAGATTTCTTGCTGTAAAGGGTGTGTGTCTCTGCGGCTCAAACAAATACATGTATATACAAACGCCGATTATGTATTTACAAAAATTGAATTGTGGAGCCGCCGTGGCGCAATGGTAGCACGTTCGCCTCAGGATCGAAGGGCCCCGGGTTCGATCCCTACCATCGCCATGTCGGTAGTGTCCTTAGGCAAGACAAAAGTATTCCACATTGCCTCTCTCTCTTCGAGGTTGATTCCATCTGGAATGAGTCTCGAGAGCGATTAATATAAGTTGTAAGAACTTGTTTCGCAATCGAGAATAAATAAATTAGTATAAACAAAAACAAAATGAATAAACAAAAATTGGATTTACTGTTTCCTAAACTATGGTGGTTTGAATCACACGCACCTTATAAAGCAGATAAAAGCAACATGAACTTAACTGTGTGCGTTCAAGCCAATCAGTAACAACAGCACCACCATTAAAACGGTATAAGTTGCTCTCTTTAATATATTGTTTTAGAATATCTTGAGACATTTTACCAAGTCAATCTACATTGTATAACAAAGAGGCACACATCAGCTTTTCCATACATTTACATGTACGTTACGTATCCTGTAAAGTTGGATTTTGATCCATTACACAGGGTCTTATTATTGTCATCCATACTATATCATGCATGGTTACCTGACTGGGACATGTGGTGTATGCTGACACTTCAAATGTAGTCATGGACATCTATAATATGCATTTTAATCACCTGCGTGGCTTTAAAAAATAAAGGAAATGGCATTATGCAATAAAAGAATTACATTTTAATGGACCGTGGAGGAACACCAGCGATTCACAGTATTCATACCTATATTACTCATGTACATATCCTTTATAAGACATTTGCGAGGTAAGTCGGAAGGCGACTGTGAACATTTTATGGGGAACATCTCAAAATTATACAAATTTCAAATTAGTGATTAGTTGTCGTATAAAACATTAATTTTGCAAAGAGCATCATTTCGGAGACACATCATTGCACATATATTTTATAATTGCGTACATAGTATTTAATTGATAAGAGCGATTTCTGTTCGCCTGCAAACAAGAGATGCACATACTCTAACCGTCTGGGGAAGTAATTGTCTTGGGTTCGCCAAGTCAGAGCTGATGCTCCTGCAACATTTCTTTCAAAAATGGCATGTTCACCCTTATGTTTATAACGGGCTACATACCTATTCAAACGGTAGCATTTGTTTCTTGACCAGGTTTTCGTCGCAACTGTGCCGCAGTATAAGAATTGATAACATGATTTCGATTTGGACAGATCTTGTGGAAACAGTAAATCATTGGCAAGTCGACGCATAAATCCAAACTGCTGGGCATCGTTTTGATACCCAAGGAAGCCACATTTTAGACACAGATATTCGGGGTTTGGTCAGAAAAAAAAATTGAAACTCATTTATACTCAGATGTCGATTTCCGGGCCCTGCAAAATTACTACAGAGTATCAACTTATCAATCTCATCTGAAAGGGAAAACTGCTGTCTGCAAGAGTAAGTCAAGATATACAGTATATATAGTATGTACATTGTATTTATTTGGGAGTAACTTAGTCAGGATACACATCGAATCCGGCCGCTTCGTATCAAAATTCTACAAAAACCTGCAAATGTCGTCTTGTCACATAAATTCTTCTACTTCAACTTAAGGCGTGGGGAACCAGCACGTGTTTATAATTTGCACGGTTTAAATACGGGGACGCATTTCTGGCGATTTGACTGTGTACAACACGTTCTGGCTCCCTGCGACTTTAGTTGAAGTATAAAGTGAAAGCGGTACCGATAAAATCACGTGAGTGATATTTTTCACGAGCGTCAATTTGTTAGGTAGTAGGTAGTTGGTAGTTGGTAGTTGGATATTCGAATAACCAACTACCTACTAGTTGGTAGTTGGTTATTCGTAATTCCAAACTATATAACAGCTGGTAGTTGGTAACTCAATACACTATCACCAGAATGAAATGTTCAAACACACCATACCCTTTCCTTAACACAGAATAAAGCAGGGGACCTAGTTGGTTATTCGTGTGAATCTCCAACTACCAACCAGAAGGTAGTTGGTAATTGCATGTATTCCTCTCAAAAATAGAAAGTATTTTTCCGGAAGAAATGTAACTGATATATAACAAGATAGATGTGTTCTACAACATTGTAACACGCCCTCCTCCCTACGTCCACCAGGGGACTCACTTGGTTATTTGCGTGAATCCCCAACTACCAACCAGAAGGTAGTTGGTAATTCGAACTTTGCATGTATTCCTCTCAAAAATAGAAAGTGTTTTTCCGGAAGAAATGTAACTGATATATAACAAGATAGATGTGTTCTACAACATGGCAACACCCCCTTCTCCCTATGTGCACTAAGGGACTCAGTTGGTTATTCGCGTGAACCCCAAACTACCAACCAGAAGGTAGTTGGTAATTCGAACTTTTTAGAATTCGAAATTTAGTCTGGCATGTTGCATATCCACCCCGGGTATTCGACTACTTCGAACGCAGATGGGTACTACTGACGACAGATGTATATACATGAACGTCCTGACATGTAAGCTGGAAAATACCTAATATCTTCTCTTTTTTTATTCATTTTCACAATGTTTTCGTTCAATATGAGATTTGATATATTTGTACTAGGCAATGCTCAAACGTTTAGCTGAAAAATGACCGACGTGTTGTTACGATTGCGGAAATCAGACCAGAAATTGCATTTTTTCGGATTTTTAACAGAATTTTAGGAAATCTAATAATCGAATGAGTCCAAAACTGCAGAAATCGTAAAGCTACGCATTTTCTGTAGCAGAAAAACATATTTTCGTTTCGCTATGACTGATACAGCAGCTGCAATTGACACTTAAATAAGCATGGGGTTCTTTTTGAGGGTACTTATGACGACAGATGAAAATATTGTAGGGTACGTATGAACGCAGACGGTGGATACGTAAAAGATGAAACATAAGTCTTATGACGGGAATACTGTTTATAACTTTAGTTTTTGTCTTAAACTGAAAAACTATGTAATAAAAGTAAATTATAAGTCAAGGCTAAATAGAAAACTTCAGTATCATTATGATTTTTGTAAAAGTATCTTTTATCAATGAGGTACCGGACTTTTAACTTTTTGTTACAAAATCATAATACAAATAGAGGCATTACTCCGCAAAAATATATGTGACTTGCTGCATTTGTATGTATTACCATGAGAAACAAGTATGGCAAGTGTTAAGTGGATACGTTTGTCAGTTTTGAAGTTATTAATATTAATAACACGTCTTTGATCAACGCAAAAGCTGGGGTGAGTACAACAACCCTCCTCATTCTTCGAACAGTCGGGCTAAAAATGTAATTACAAATGTATATAATATTTTACATTTGAACATGTTTGTTCCCGTGGATTATTTGTAGTAACATTGTCTCTTGGTCATTGACTAGTTACTAGTGAATGGGAAACTTGACATCGATATTTTAAAGACTTCGTTGCAGGAGACTTCGATACCCCATTATCAATTCATTTTTTAAACTAGAGATTATCTTTCACGAAAAAAACAATATGTCTCCTATTATTCAGCATCATTCAGTAGAATTGAAAATGTATACCGCTAAGCTGTAACAATCCGATGATATACACAAGTTCAGGCTTCGCACCAATCACTTCAGTGTAGTTTTGTAGTTTTCTGACCAGTGATATAGGATTAGTAGCACAAGCATATTAGAATATGAGACATCAAAAGACATAGTTCCGCAAAATTCATTGAACTGTAACATGCTGACGAAATGTACAACTACGCTTGACAATGATCACTCATGTGACTTGGTAAAATTCAAATCCAGCGTTTAGGAGAATTAGTATGGACATTATGAAATATGACACATCAGGGTTGCAACTTCCCTGAAATCAATGAATCGGAACATGTCGACGACAATTGTGTTCGAATGGGTTTGGTGGAAATCTGGCCAATGGTAGAGGAGAAGTAGCAAAAACATCATTAAATTTGAAGAATCAATGGCCATACAATGTAAATCCCCCGAAAATCACCGAACCGGATGTGCCGGCGACATGCATAACTAAGCTTGGCACTGCTCAATTATCTTACGTTAAATGGAAATTTGCCGAATGTTATAGGAGAATTAGCCATAACATCATACAATTATATGAATCAAGGGCGGTTATTCCACTGAAAATCATTAAACCGGAACATGCCGATAATATGCACAACTACGCTTATGTGAAGTTTGGTGTAAATTCGCCACGTAGTATCAGAGGAGCTGCGTGGACATACTTAATGACAAAAACAGTGACAGACATGTATCAGTAATAAATATGTCTCTCACGGAGGTGGGATGCATAGTTATTATCAGTATATACATGCTAGATCCTTCTACATAGACTAAACAACTGCCATAGTGAATGTAATTAGTTTAAAACCAATTTTTATACTGATTGGAAAACACCTATATACGCTTACAACTTGTTACACATCTGCCGTTATACGTATCCTCATTTCATAATAATCTGCGTACGTACGTATCTCCTTCGGTCGTCAGACGTATCCGTTTATCTTCACCCACCTCTATGAATTTCCTTATATCAAAACGATACCACTAATTCCAAAGTCTAGGGCTGTTTGTATTGATACCTTATACATTTGTCTGTATACGTGTCTAAGGTCATTGATATATATTGTTATTATAAGCAAATAAATGGCATATTTGGCAACATGACTGTAGTGTTTTCAACATTTTAGGGAAATTCTTTAATTAAAAGGCGTCAGTTTATCATAAAACTTCACACATGCTTAGTTTAAACATATTACTACCTATATCAAGCAAAAGGTCGGATCTAAAAAGAGAAATAATAAAAATATCGGGGTTATTCCAGCGTGCCTGTCATGACGGTCATGTATATACATCTGTAGTCAGTAGTACCCATCTGCGTTCGAAGTAGTCGAATATCCGGGGTGATATCTTACAGGTAAAAACGAGAATTTGAAAAAAGAGTTTCAATTCTTTTTTCTGTCGAAACCCCGAGTATCTGCGATTCTAGTTACCGAATTCTGCCAGTGTTATCTATAATTTACTTTAATGAATCCATTTATGTCACGCCTATGTTTTGCACGCAAATATCGTGCGGATTGTTTTTACAAAGTCGGGTTTAATATAAAGATACACAAGCTCAGAAACAGACCTTCTGATGGTTGTTATGGAATCCAACTTTGCAAGTAAATACAACTTGATATTACTTCATATTACTTGAGCATGATTTCTTTCTGAGCATGAGATTGTGCTCAAAAAACGTTTATAAGCACAGGGCCAGGGCGAACATGCCATATTGTGACGTGAAGTATTGCAGGAGCATTAATTGTATATTGTTATTGTAATAGCACCCAATATATGTGCAATGATTTGTCTCCGAAATGATGCTCTTTGCAAAAATAACCTTTTATACGACAACTAATCACTAATTTGAAATGTGTATAATTTTGAGATGTTCCCCATAAAATATTCACAATCTGCCATTCGCTATCGCCTTCCGACTTACTTCGCAAATGTCTATTATGAGGGTCATATGAGGACAATGTGACGTTAAACATGTATGCTTACATAAAAGATTGGACCATACGTAAGAAGGAAATATTTCACCCTTACAGTAACCTAACAATTTACTGCGTAAGCTATTACAAGTACAGTAAACTCCGTAAATAACGACTCCGGATATTGCGAAAATCCGGATATAAGGAACACACTTTCTCTGCCGGAGTTTACTTCTTTCTTTATTTTTTATGAACATGTTATATGGATAATACAAACTCCGAATATTATAATTAAATTTAAATGGTAAAATGAGTTCGTTATAAACGGAGTTTACTGTAGCTAGACTTACTTTTTCAAGGTTGCTGAGGAGGAAACTAAACATAAAGTGGATGCAGTTCACGGGTTGGCTATTTATACAGTGTATACTCGATTTTTACTTCTAACCTTTCATGATTAAATATATCATACCATAAGTGGCTAATACAGTAAACTCCGTTTATAACGAACTCCGCGAAAAGTCTTATATCTATGTACCATTATAATATAAAATAAAGGACGAAAAACTCAGAGCAGATTAATTTGTTCCTTATAGCCGGAATTTCGCTATATCCAGAGTCGTTATATATGCAGTTAACTGTATAGTTATAAACAATCTGAGCGCGTGTATCAGAGCCGCTGACTAAAAATTTGACATTCATTATAAAAGAACTGAAAAACGTGCCGGAATAAATTTCTACATTTGTTGACGAGCGTGACACATGGCTTCTATTTACAGACACATCAAACAAACTTCAATATCTGACCGGTCAGTTATCAAAACTAGATAAATAAAACGGTGCTACTGAAAATCTGAACACTGTTGAAACTCTTGCCACACATCATGAAAATCGTCGTTTTATTTTGTCTGCTGGTTGTAGCCACTACAGGTAATGTAAGCTCGAGTCTCACCTGGACTCATTCTCTATTTCTTCTTTTGATGATTTTAACAAATTAATGTGGTTTTTTTTTGTTTTAATGCATTAGAACAAACTTGGAGACGTAGGTGTCATGTAAGTATACGGTTGGTATCTTCTCTGTCTGCGTTTAATACATGTAAAATTCACTGACTATACCACTATGACATCTACTAATATAATATAATGATAAACTCAAGCCTGCCATAAGCAGGTAGGCAATGCATGCATCAAAAGTGGCCACTTTCTCTAGGCGACCACATAACACAGGAAATATGATACGTCAATGCATGTGAAATCCGGCGCACCATCGGCAAACTACAAGATTTTTATTTATTTGCTGGGTCCTTTTTAGCAACGGACTTTTAAGCGGCAAGCAAATTTCTTATTGGGTCATGCAGCACAACCGCATGTCGCCCACCGTAAAACAAGTCCGCCAAATCCGGGATTGTCATACCGTGGGTATGTTGATAAGTCGGTCGGTCGGGCTGTTCGTGTTGTGATTGCTCCATATGTCCTCAACCCATGGCCATGATATTCTTGAAACTTTGGTCAAATGTTTATTTTATCAAGACGACGTGCAGAATCTTTGTCCAATGTTCATCTTAACCAGATGACGTGTTCCAACCCTGTCACCTTTGGTCAAAGCCACAATTCTAATAAGGGGTCATTGGTTTTTCATATCCGCTCCATATCTTTTGAACTAATGGAAGGATTTTTATGAAACTTGTGTCAACCATTCATCTTATCAAGCCATCATGCAAACCTCATGTTCCAACTCAATTACCCGAAAGCCACACTTGGAGGCCATTGGGTTTTCGTGCCGCTGAATATCCCCTGATCCATCGAAGCATTTTATCACTGATTAATCAAGAAAATGCAAATACATGTATTACTTTTTACAGGTTACGCAAGCTTTTGTAGTCGTACCAGTGATTGTAAGGTGATCGCGTGTAACCAAGGATTTAGATTAACTTGTTACAGGGACCACGTTTGCACATGTGTTGCTGACTGTAAGTGCAAGTTTCCTTTTTCTCCAATTTCATACCGCTTACCTCTTGTCTGTATATTCAGTTACATGCTAAAAGTGTTTCCACATCATAATTAATTAACTCTGTGACAAATATAACAACGACATACATGTGTTTTATCAAATCTTACTCCTAATCAACAGATCAATATCTATTTCTCCTTTACCTAGCGTTTATTTACATCACAGCTTCTCTCAACTGTACGCAAGCATCGCAGTGTGAGCATGCCTTCAGTTCTTGCAGATACGGAGACCATCATTGGCACTGTGTCGACAACAAATGCATGTGTCGTATCCCTGATCATAATTGATTGATTGATGGTAAGTTTTGAACGTTTGAGCCAATGCAGCTAAAGTCATGGGCATACGATTTCTTTGATTTTTAGGACATGCAATTACGTTGGTACTTTTACGGAAACTGGTAAAAAATACGGCAGAGTATTTCGTTGGGATATCAAATCCCCAACCAGTTTCAATGGTTTCATAACTATGACGCGGTTTATGAAACTTGGCTTATTAGGTATTGTTTTCTTAAAAGTAGATATGATACAATTGAAAACAAATGTGCAATTTTTTTAACTACAAAGATATGTATTTTTCGGCGCAGCCGTATCAATGCGTGTTATGCACGTTTTTGACAAGGGGGGTGGGAGAAACATCGGAAAAGATGCGTAAGGGATGAATGGTAACCAGGAAAAGGCAACAAATAGTTGCGTTAAGTATTTACTATTTAAATATGTAAATTGTTCATATCTGTCAACAAAATATGTTGTTACCTCTAAACTTACGCTATTTGAGTGTAGTTTAATTATACTTTCTCAGCCAGTGAATAACGTCAATATCGTGTACCTGTCACAAATGCTTAACCCTGATTGGCCGATAGCGCTCACGTGCTGAGTCTGCAAAAGTATGTGTAGACCTGGAAAATGATGTGTAGACCTACACGGATTCCAAGACGTAATTTCTGTGTTTTTTTCGTGTTATTTTCACTACTTTTTATGACGTATACGATATAATAATTTTAGACTAATGCTTCGGTCAATATATAGTTATGCGGACCTGTAAAAATGATATTGACCTCGTCCTCGGTCAATATTACATTTAACAGGTCAAACGACTCAAAAAATCGAAATAATATCGAAGACTTTCCTAGCACACGTCAATGTACGGGTTAAATTACGGGGAAAAGATTAAAAACACCTTTCTATGAGGAACCTGGAGGGCCGTTTTGAGTTATGATTTGTGAGTTTTGACTTGCAACTTAGACTGTACTAATGACTTGTGAGTGATTATAAAGGGACCTGGAGGGCCGTTTTGAGTTATGATTTGTGAGTTTTGACTTGCAACTTGTAGTTTTGACTTGCAACTATACTGTACTAATGACTTGTGTGTTATGAGTTAGCTGGCATGTGAAAGAATTTTTGAAATTGCTTAATGAATTAATAAGAAGTTATGGCCTTTTAAAGCTTTGGTCAATGTGCAATTTAAATACTAATTAGGCCACGCCCCCATCCCTCTATCTAAATTTCATTGTTATGTTCATTAGCCCAATTCCATAATTTTTCCATAAGATATTTTACATATTGATTCCCGTGATATACAGACAATCATGTTTTAAGTATTTTTGAAGAAGCTGTGTTTAATCAACAAGTATTAGGCCCATGAATATTTAATGGGAGATGATGAGACGTCATTATCACAAAAAGGACGGCCTCCATAAGCCATAATTTTGACCGACATTTTTAATCTTTAATATCTTCACTATTTATTATCAGATTTTAAAAAGTTCTTTCAGCTGTGCGTTTGTCTCGACTAGCTCTTTAATCTAAAAATCAACTTCTATTTTGGTTTACGTTACCTTTTAATGGGTACAGTCAACAGTGTTAAGTTCATAGTTCCTGAGATAATGACCTTCAAATACTAGTATGCCATAAAGCAACACATAACATGTACTCAACATGTGTGAACGCGTTGTCATAGAACATGTCATGGATATTGCGCTTTGCAAAATTCATTAGCAAATCTGCATTTCCTTTCAAGAGCATTTATTCGTTCGCCATCATTTTTGACACAGGTCGGCAGATATTAACGTGGAACTAGAGGCAAGCCCCTCGTCAAAAATCGAACCAGATCTCGGAGACTAGCCATTCAGAGATCTCTGAATGAGAGCGGAAAACCATCACTGTTTCCCAATTTTTGACAAGCAGAGGCCTCTCCCAATTCCGCTTATGTGACTTAATGTGAACGTCTCAAACAATGTGCATATTTCACTCCGCCCCTCTCATTTCTAATGTGCTGACAAACGCAATAACTGGGTTAGCTAAGGCTGTGACTTTCTACTTTCGAGCAACAATCGCACTCACAATATTGATTTTAGGCCCGTTAACAGAGAGGCGTGTTAACGTTTGAGGTAGAACTCCTCCTATTAACACGAAGGCTAAATTGACGTCACTCACAGGCTTCACGAAATCTGTCTGACATGTCAGACAAATTCTGAGCAGGCCCTGTAACATTTTTAAGGTGCAGGACCGAATGTCAGACAAATTTTCAAACTGTTAATCATGTCAATTTGAATTTTCCATGACAATTAATGTCACAGATGTGTGAAAATATGTAAGTTACTGGCACATCCAATGTCAACCGTTTTGTAAAAATTACTAATCAAAAATATTTTCTACGTTTTTGGAATTTTTGATCAGACGAGTTTTCTTTCCGCCAGACAATAATCAAACTGTCAGGCTCTCTGGTCAGCAATTTCGGAAGCCTGACAAATTTGTCGCATTGAAGAGTTACATTGCTAACGGATTTTGAAAAAGCAAAGTACAGCTCGGCCATTATTTTATCTAGCCCGCTTGCGGTGAGCTCAACATAGTCGCCCCTTTGCCGTGTCTTCCAAAAATACAGTTGGACCTGCCTTACTTTCACCGTATAAGCAACCACTTGCCTAAGCAGTCAGTCTGAAAAAAATCTCAAATTAGAACTGTCACAAGAGTGACGAATTATACTCCCACAATAAGGCTTTGTCACAGAAGTACGGCAACCATAAGAAAAGGAGTTCAGTTATTATACAATCAGTTGTAACTGAGTCACGTGACCTTTGACCTACAGACCTCAAAGTCAAACAGACCTGTATTTCATGATGTTATTCCGTGTACCAAAAATTATTTAAATCGGTCAAGTCGTTCATGACTTATCATCCGGAAACCGTTTTACTGTTCAGGGTCATTGTGACCTTGACCTTGGCCTACTCACCCATAAATTGAACCTGGCCTGTATTTCATGATGTTAGGGGGGGGGGGGGGGGGGGCAGCGTGACCAAAATATTTAAATCGGTCAAGTCGTTCATGAGTTATCATCTGGAAACGTTTTACTTTTCAGGCTAATTGTGACCTTGACCTTGACCTACTGACCCCAAAGTCAAACCTGACCTGTATTTTCTGATGTTGCACCTTTGTACTAAAAATTATTTAAATCGGTCAAGTTGTTCACGAGTTATAATCCGGAAACCATGACACACTTCCGAGACACTGTGACCTTGACCTTTAAACTACAGACCTCAAAGTCAAACCTGACCTGTATTTCATGATGTCACACATGTGTATCAAAAAATTTTCAAATCAGTCAAGTCGTTCATGAGTTATCATCCGGAAACCGTTTTACTGTTCAGGGTCATTGTGACCTTGACCTTTGGCCTACTGACCAATAAATTGAACCTGGCCTGTATTCCATGAGTTACAGCGTGACCAAAAATTATTTAAATCGGTCAAGTCTTTCATGAGTTATCATCCGGAAACCGTTTTAATGTTCAGGGTCACTGTGACCTTGACCTTGACCTACAACCCAAAAAGTCAAACTTGATCTGTATTTTTATAGTGCACCGTGTATCAAAAATTATTTAAATCGGTCCAGTTGTTCATGAGTTATCATCCGGAAACCGTTTTCTGTTCAGGGTCCGTGACCTTGACCTTGGACCTACTGATCCCAAAGTCGAACTTGACCTGTATTTTCTGATGTTGCACCTGTGTACCAAAAATTATTTTAAATCGGTCAAGTCGTTCATGAGTTATCATCCGGAAACCATAAAACCAACAGACTGACCAACCGACCTACCGACCGACCGACCGACCGACAAGCTCACTCCTATATACCACCCCCCACCCAAACTTCGTTTTGTGGGGGTATAATTAGCATTTTGTTCCAACTGCCACCTTTTTAGACAGCTACCTCTATTTAACAGTCACTCTCCATCACTCCTCCAGCGAATGACTGCTAAATACAGCTTCGTATGTAACATTTTTCTGAATTACTTACACAAAAACTGACAAACTATGCATTTTTTGTATGTTTAGCTATCGCCAATCAATCCTAGTAACCATAGGATAATGCATAAATCTAAAATCAATTACATTATAAAAGCTTTACAAACACAGTATGTCCGTTAACAATATTTGTTTACATTCTGTAATAATGCCAGGGTTTTATGACGTTTGACGGTAACAACGATACTGGCGAACAACAGAGCAAGTTAAGCAATATACTCTTAGTATTGTGACAATAAATCATTTAACTCAAGGAATAACTGTAATGCGTCATCAGCATTTAATGGCATTTGAAGATCAGGCTTTATAAGGTGGCCAACTGGTTGAATTCATCAAAACTTCTCTTTTCACGTGAGTACATGGCTTTGCAACAGTTCACATCACGTTTATCGATCAGACTGCCATGGTCATGCACGTGAAACATCTCCGGTAAATAGTACATAACATCAGGTTTTCCGGAAGTACTTCAGAATACATATGCTGGGGTTTTATATCATGCACGTTCCATAGTTGGCAAGCGATCCAGGAAGGTTTGTATCAACTGCATAAAACAAAATTTTAGATTCTCGCATTGTATTGGATCGAGCTCATTGAAACGTCCAGAATCACGCAAATCCTTAAAGAAGACCATCCACCACTGTATTCCTTGTTGGCGTAGGGAACCCATCCATCTTTCAATGCGCTGGTTAGAAGTACTTTTTCCAATAATAACGCTTCGACTTCCAGCAAAGACATCAGTTGCATCATTCCGAAAATACTGCTGCAGAAGACAAACAGTAGAGTTTTCTGTACCACCATCACAGCGCAATATACGTGGTGCTTTCCCGATTCGTTTCAGTGCATCCAAATAATATTTGGCGATCAGTTTTGGATCGTTGTTCGAGTCGGAAACCTCTAACCAGATAAGTTTCCTACTAAAACCATCTATCGCACCATGTATACAGAATCCGAAGGGTTTCAACTTATCGTATCCGTCTATATGCCAAAGTAGTTTGGCCCTTTTGCGCAATACAATCGTCTTTTGAGGCGATGGGCTTTTCTCAGTTCAACACCTTCCGGGTCCAGTAGCTTCATTATATTCACGACATCCTCGCACTTTACGTGCATGTTATGATTCACTTTTAGACGGCGCCACATTGTGCAATAGCCAACAGTCTGTCCACCGTTCTTCATTTCCCTGTCTACTACATTGACAACATTTTCTAATGGAGCATATATGTTCAAACCGCGCCGTTTCAGGTTCATCCTTTTCAGGATCCTTTTCAGTTGGCGCAGTATTTGATTCCCCTTCGATTAACAGTCTGAAATTATAAAAGAAAGTATATATTAAGAGATTACAAAATGAAAACGATAGAATATCGCAGAATAATATGCATATATGATGTTAATTCAAGATGAGTAAGAATTACCACTATTGAACATAGAGGACGTTCCCTTGAAAGGGTTAATAACACAATTTATACACACTTGGCAAAGGATTACATAAGTTATCTAAACTTGCTTCCATTACTCAGAATCGTAATTACCTTTTTATTATCAGTATGACATCGGTGAAAAGAAAACTGAACATCTGATTCCTTGATGTTTGTAAGCTTCCATTGGTCACCGCACACGTGCTAAAATGGGGGGCAATATTCAATCATAACTCACAAGTCATTAGTCACAAGTCATAAGTCACAAATCATAACTCATAAATTGCAAGTCAAAACTCACAAATCATAACTCAAAACGGCCCTCCAGGTTCCTCATACCTTTCCCTCCCCCTGCGACATTTGGCGCCTGATAAAATTTGACAGGAATATTTACTGTAAAATCTAGCTACCAATCTCTTTCGTATACTCAAAATCGCGCTGGCCATCTTTTTTTTAAAAAGAAAGTTCTTGCATAATGTATTTACAATGTCCGCTATATAATGAGATATAGAATTATGAAAATGCAGCTGTCTGTCAGATCCAGTCACAATAGGCAATTTGCCGCATGTAGGTTTGCAAACATATTCGTTTGTATGACCTGATGTTAAAACAAATTACAGTCAAACATGTGTTAAAGACAACCTCCAAATAGAGACCACCATGCGAATAAAGACCAGCAGGAAGATCAGATCACCATGCACTACTATATATAGTAGAAACACCTGTGAATACAGACCACCTGCAAACAAAGACCACAAGTGTAGCTTCCCAACAGTGGTCTTTGTTCACAGGTTTGACTGTAGTTATACATGTCGTAGAACGTTGATAAAACATGGTGGACAAAATCTAAATTAAAAAAATCAGTACATGATGTATTAAGCCGACACTTAAAGTTCAAGTGGCAATTTTTGATGAATTTACTTGAAGTTTTTAACGAATATTATTATAATAAGGTAATTTATCATACCACACTGAGATTTATATTGAAATTCGGTGTAAAATTACGTTTTAATTTCACCGAGTAGGCACCGAAAGTGATATATTTTAAACGAGCGGCATAGCGAGTGAAATTATCGTGATATGACATCGATACCAACATTTTTTCTGTTTTTATTTTAGGTTTCAAACTCTTCTTTTGTTGAGTTCATTTCAAACAAAAATGTCAGAAATCGCGAAAAAAGTCATCAGAAAGCATAACACATATGACGTCATTTCAACAACGTCGTATGGTATCCGGCATTTCGCTGGGTGAACATTTTGACGTAAGTTCGGGTGGACACTTATAATAATTTCAAACTTTGTTCTTTCAGATATCCAACAAGAACGTGTTAATTTTTCAGTTAGCCCGATTTTTTTTGTATGAAATGTTATTGCTGAAATAAAACATAAGTGTTTTCCTTTCAAGTTACATGTATTTTATCGGTCAACTTCTTTAGCGAAGAACTCACCTAAATAGAATTTCAGACAGGACCGCCCAACACTTTCATAGTCTGTGACCTACTCTACAAACAAGTATTCATACATATGCACTGGCGTATCTAGACCTTTTTGTAATGGACGCACACATTTTGCTGGGGCAGGGGCCGTAGGACCCCTGTTGGGTCCATGATGATGCCCTGCCAGGGGGCCGGAGGTCCCCGGAAGCTCTGTGGTTTTAGCAATTTCTGAACGATTCAGGTGCGTTTTCAAGAGTCTATGTATCTATTGTAGACGAAACAAAGGTTGATATGAAATGAAATTACAAAACTGTCAAAGTTTGAAAAGTTCTCTGTCCCAGTCTGTGTGATGTGAAAACAGTTTTAATTTAAAAAAAGCATGGACCTTATACAAACTCTCTAGAAGCCCGCTCTCCATGTTGAAAATAACTATTAGTGGGGTCATTCTTCGTTTTATGGATTTTTATTAATCATTAGGGATATAAACATGTAGAAAAAATTAAAAGCTAACGCGTCGTTTATTCAAATCTTACATTATATCCTAAGCATACATGGTCTTGTATGTCCTGAAAATGTCAGGCCAAACGCTAGACTCTTTCCTTTCGCGAATATGTCAACAATCACCTCTGCATTTAATCAATGTCTATGTCATGTGAATGTTCTGTGACAAGATCAATACGCCCTGTAGTCAGGCAGGCTCTCTAGTACGCCTTCAACTGTCTCGTGCTATAATTACTGACAATGTACGCAGAGTTCTAGTACATGTATAGTCTTTTGATATGATTTCTTTTGGAGTTTAAAATCAGTCCATGCATATAGGAGTTCGTTCGCAGACGAGTTTGGTTTCGGACCGATTAAGAAACCTTTACACATTTTCATTTTCGCTGGACTCAAATAAAGGATCGAGTTTTAACTTCTTTATGTCTTTGATTAAGTGACAAGAGGTCTGTTTTAATGCTGTCCAGGCGTAAAAGTGTGAATTAAAAGCTGACAGTAATATGTCATATTTGTTTAACTTAATACTCAGACAAGGGTTTATGACTTTCAGTATTTAAGTACAGTCGAAAACGTATGTGCCATAATGAATTTTAGTATTATTTATTTCAAATTCTATTAAAATAGTTCAGCGCTCATGGATCTTTCCAATGATTAAACACTTATATTTATGATAAAGCAAATTAAAGCACCAACATACCTGCAGCCAGCACATGTAACTCAGACCAGAAAACCTTAGAATAAATGCCCGACATTGCTCACAGACGAACGAAAAAACAGACAGACGAGGCGGTAACTGTCAATTGTCACTTTGGAAAACATGAATAACGGACTCCATTAAACTTTGTACAATTAAGTCAATGGCGAAACCAAATATGAGGTTCGGAAGGAAAACCAAAGCCATTTTGGGTCTCAGGTTGCTTTCTTCTTTAACAAGACCAACTTGTACAGCTGTCTGTTAAACTTAACATTTTCATAATCATTGAAGAGTGCTCCATTCAGTCACTAAGATTTTATTCTGACATAACAAAAGCATTCAATTGACGCATTTCTTTCACATTCGTTATACTTTTGAATTTGTTCGATGTAATATGTTTATTGTCATATGTTTACGATGTTAAGTTTTATTTGCTAACTAAAACGTACACGATACGTACAAGCATAACAAAAACGCTATGACTGTATCAAAACACTGTCTTTCACAATTTAAAAATTTGAATGGCGCAATTCTATTTAAGAATAAAAACATAAGTTAATGTTATTAATAACTTCAATCTGTTGATATTTTGAAATTTATTTACTGTTTGAAATGTTATAAAAATTCTGCTATATATACTGTTGTAAACGTTTCGAAGTTACAAATCCCCACCAGGGAGACTTTACAGGTTACTAAAGTTAGCAATTGTTTCCCGAGTGTTGTTACGTGAGCACTTCTCACAAGACGCATTGTTAAGTGAGCATTTCTCACAGTTAGTTTTGTTCAGTGAACACTACTCACAATGAGTACTGTTCAGTGATCACTTCTAACGCTGAGCATTGTTCAGTGAGCACTACTTACAGTGAGTGTTGTTCAGCGCGCACTTCTCACGCTTAGAACTGTCGAGTGAGTACTACTCACGGTGATTAATGTCGAGTGAGTACTACTCACGGTGATTAATGTCGAGTGAGTACTACTCACGGTGATTAATGTCGAGTGAGTACTACTCACGGTGATTAATGTCGAGCGAGTACTACTCACGGTGATTAATGTCGAGCGAGTACTACTCACGGTGATTAATGTCGAGCGAGTACTACTCACGGTGATTAATGTCGAGTGGGTACTACTCACGGTGATTAATGTCGAGCGAGTACTACTCACGGTGATTAATGTCGAGTGGGTACTACTCACGGTGATTAATGTCGAGTGAGTACTACTCACGGTGATTAATGTCGAGCGAGTACTACACAGGTGAGTACTGTTCAGTGAGTACTTCTCGCGGTGATTAATGTCGAGTGAGTACTCCTCACGGTGAGTACTGTTCAGTGAGTACTACTCGCGGTGATTAATGTCGAGTGAAAACAATTCACGGTGAGAAGTGTTCAGTGAGCACTACTCACGGTGATTAGTGTCGAGTGAGTACTATTCACGGTGAGTACTATTCAGTGAGTACTACTCGCGGTGATTAATGCCGAGTGAGTACTATTCACGGTGAGTACTGTTCAGTGAGTACTACTGACAGTGATGATATGCATTGTTAAGTGAGCATTTCTCACAGTTAGTTTTGTTCAGTTCTGTTTTTGGATACTTTATTTTTCATTTATATTTTTAACTTCTTTTCGCAAACATGAAATTTAATACGCGAGAATATCATGTCTAATTTGTAAACTTATCGTCAATACAGAACTCGTTTTGCCAGATATTTCATACCCTATATGAATTAATTTTAATGCATTGCTCGCTTTCCTATTTAGAACTTTACGAGAACAGATGTTAATATTTCCATGAAATGTGTTAACTCTTGATAATCAAAGAATTTAAACGGGATTTATAACAAAAAGAAAGAAAAGAACATTCTGGGATTCGAACCAGCGACCTTGTCATAAAACGATACAATTTCACTGCCGTTACCACTAAGCCAATGACTAGTTTTATATCATTTATGTGAAAAACATATACTTATTGTATTGTCAAAAAGCTGTCTTACCTGTTTTTGTGTTTTCAAAATACCAGCAAACGTAAACATCACGTGACGCAACTTTCAAGTTATCATAAAAGGACTATATTTGCTGCGCTTTCAAGAAGTCGCTGTCTTGGAACTTGTAGTTTTCCGTGCATTCCTTGCATTTCGTGAAATTTTGGCTGTTCTTTTTTACTCCTCAAATAAAACGCTATTCGTCTTATTTTTGTTGTTTCTGATATTGCTGGCGATACCGGATGTGTAGAAAACTTTACTACGACTTTTTTATATCACGAGAATTCATTCACAACAATACCAATCCAAGCGTATTAGCGCATGCACACTCGTAGATGTTGTGTGAAAATTACACGGGAGGGAATTTCAGCAGTCAAAAATAGTTCTGGATGCCTAGCGTGATATACTTAATCATTTTATCACGCTCAAATCCTTCTTTGTGTATATAGGAGAAATTTCCCATAGCGTTAGAATTGTGTCTAAAACCAGGCAAAAAAATATGTACTTGCTTTTTATGCAATACACAAAAAAACAATGACCATTGAGTGTGGCATTTTTAAGAATAGTCTTCGTGCGTTCGTAACAATTCGTGTCAGCTCATTGACCCACTCTCTGGTCAAATGTTTATCTCATCAAGACGGCGTGCCATGTTCCAACTCCATCAGCTTAATACTTAATACACTCTTAACGGTCATTGTGTTTTCTAGTCCGCTCCGGAACCCCTCAACCCCTGGAATGATTTTCGTAAAACTATGTCAAATGTTCGTCTCACAAGGCCATGTTTTAATATCGCTGACTCAAGGTCAATGCCACACTTCAGTGGATGTTCGTGGCCCTTAAATAGCTCTTAAACACTTTGTAAGATTTTCATCAAATTTTAGTCAGAAGTGAAGAACCCACGTTCGAACCCCGCCGCTTCAAGATCAAGGCAACACTTAGTGGGACACTTCGTGTCCCCTCCATTGCGTCTAAACCCCTGTTCGTCGGGAAAATGCCGTCATGAGACATGTGTCAAAAGTCAATCTCAGTAAGGCGACATGCAGGACCGATGTTCCAATCCCTCTAGCTCAGTGTCAAGGGCTTTCTTATGGATCGTTTTTTGATAGGTTTTCATGACAATTGAGCCAAATATTCTTCTCCACAAGAAACCGCTCAGGAGTCATGTTCAAGCCTCGTTGGCTCACTTAAGGGTCGTTGGTGTTTCGATTTTCGTGTCTCATCTATATCCCCTAATTCCTTTTGAAGATTGTGGAGCAACTTCAGCCAAATGTTCATCTCATCAAGTCGACTGGCAGAATCTAGTTCAAGGGGGTATGGTCAAGTTCGAGTGTATTGGTTAAAGGTCATGGCAATACATCTCCTTTAAGGATTTTCAAGAAACTTCCATACTTTGGCGTTCATTTATTAGAGAGTGTGCAGAACCAATGTTCTAACTGGGATGACATAAAGCAAAGTTCATACGAAGGGTCATGCCTTCACATTAATTCATGCGGCGGGTCGGGAAACTTACTGGCACCAGAGTACTGAACTGCCCTGAAATGTTTACAAAATACCAAAAGTATACCTAAATAACACCCTATCGTGAAAAAAATACATGTACACAAAAATGGTAAAAAGTCATTTTCTGACAAACACTGATCTATATAATTCATATATTACAGTGTATACGGGGGTTTGACAGAAAACGACTGTTTACCGTTATTTGTGTATTTTTTCATGATAGGGTGTTATTTAGATATATGTTCTGATATTTTGTTAATATTACAGGGCAGTTCAGTACTCTGGTGTCAGTGGGGAAACTGTCTTGTTTTCGTCAAAGCGGATTACTGATCGTGTTAATAATGCGAGTCTGATAGTGATTGATATCATCAGTAAAATAATTCTGATTATTCAGAAAATTCATAAGCTATTGACGGTCCTTTAACTCATGATTAGATATAGCTCCAGCAAGGAACCTAGAATAAACATGATTATAGGTTCCTGCCTTTAGAAAGATTTTTAATTTACAGTCCCTGTACTTGTTCCTCAGAAAATGACATCAGTCTTTATCATTACATATTCATCAAATAGCAAAATCCCTTTAATTTTCTTACTGTGAAAATCAGCATTAATGGATACCGTTTATTCCGGTACCGGAAAGAACAGACATTTATTGATCTATCTATTAGAAACCATCAGTTACTTCCCTTTGATTTAAAATCGCCATTTACAGTCCAATCGGGTCCACCCAAGTTAGTGCGACTATTATTCATTTTTTATGCAGGCATAGTGTAAATTGTTTTTATTTAGTTTAGTTTTGAGACTTTTTGTCAGTATGTTAATCACCTTCAACTTATCAAAAACCTTCCTAAAAAACATTAATAGCTGTACTGTAAACTTAAATGAAATTGAAAATCTTCTCCACAGTCACATGAAGTTTTGTAGCCTCAATATTTCGACTGCAAGACCGACCGATTTTACAAACTGATATTACATAGATGTCTGTCTTTGGCGGCCGTCGTATATAACAAAAAGCCCTGGCGCACAATTTGTTGGGCTAGAAGTTTTGTTGCCCCAAAATAGGTGTTTATCTATCTATCTATCTGCCAGTTATGTCAGACCCTTTACAGGGACATAGACATTTGTGCGCCAATTTATGAGACTGTAGCAAAAAGAAATATACAATAGGTTTTAAACAACTGTTAAAGGAGAAATACAAGAAAAAGTAATGCACTGTACGTCATGTATCGATATTCGGGCTGTATCGGTATATATACCCATATATTGCAATATCATATTAAAAGCGATATTGTCGATTGTATAGCTCATTGACCGGTGGGGCCTTTTCCTACTTCATTTTAAGTAAGTAGCCTAATCAAGCCAACGGTCAGAGAAAACACATTTAATGGATATTAGCATTTTGTGATTTTAAACTGAACATTCAATTATGAAGGAGAGGCAAGGATAAAAAAACCTTAATATTTGGTACATTTCTTGTGTACACTTTCTTATTGAGGTAAATATTCATACTAATGATGGACCTTAACAGATGGATATTTCAAGATCTGAAACAAAAGTTCTTGTCTCAGGAAAAGGGTTTCCAGCCCTTTTAATTGCACCAAGGAGCTTCTGGGGGCCTCCGGCCCCCTGGACCCCTAGCCAGGGCGTTGCCCTGGACCCACAGAGGACCCTTGCGGCCCCCAGCAAATTTTTCAGGTTTTTCTATTTTTTATACTTCCACCCATGAATATGCTACTGAACAAATACACATATCATACCGTGAGGGTCTGTATTGTTTGTATCGGGAAAAAAATCCATACTCTTAAACATCGTTTAAATGAAAAATCACAGTACAAATTCATCAGTTTCAGATTGTTCTGCTTAATGACCTTACGGCATGCAGAGCTTTCATTCATTATACATGCATTCAAATTACAAATATTCTGCTGTGTATCAATTATAAAACTCGCAAATAAAATAATAGCAGAGTAAAACTAAAAATTCAAATAAAAATGATGGAATGTTCATTTAATTTTCACAAATGACCAACTTTTGAAATCTATCTCGAAAGTAAGCATGTGCTGCATGAAGCGTCTGCCTAAACTAGATCATTACACCATATGATTACAATTTGTCTGCAAAATGTCAGAAAAGAACGACTTGCCGTGTAAAAATGCACCTACAAGCTACGGATCAAAAGTATGGCAGTACATAGCTGGCAATACAGAATATGACACTGTAGATAATATTTACGTCATCTGTCCCAAGTAGTGGGTCTACTGACTAGTGACTTGTGAGTGTATATTGATATTCTTTTGAAAAATACACTCACAGTTTTCAGAAATTAAATTTAATGTTTTGTTTTATGTTCAATCAAAAAGATACTTGGAAAAGCTCATAAAAATCTTGTTTTACAGCTCTGTTTGTTAATTCCTATAGTACCTTAATGTATCGTGCTGTATTGTATCGTATTGATTATCGTAAGACCCGTATTGCAATACGTATTGTATCGGAAGTAGACTGGCAATACACAACCCTAATCGGTTTATTAGAAAAATTAGGTATGGTTTAAAGATGTAGTTATTTTCATCAAAAGATATTTGAGCTCTTCTTTGGCAGCAAAGAAAGGATGTACTGGCTATCTTATATTGACTGAGCATCATTTCATTTTTGTATAAATACCAAATGTTAGTGCATTTTTATTTATTTTATTTTTTTTCAGTGAGCTCAATATTGGTGTGACCATGAGATAACTATGTGTAAATTGATATGTAGCTTAATCAAGTTTTAATGATAAGATGGTTAGCCTTAAAGGTGGATATAAAGTGACACTCAAAGATGAAGAAGGTGGCCAGGCACAATCTTTCCATTATGAAGATCTTATTTTCCCCAGTGTATTTCCGGAAGTGTTTGACCCAAAGGAGAAATTGGAATCAATCAGAAGATTTCAGTATAGAGAGGGTGATGTTCTACTTTGTTCATTTCCAAAATCAGGTAATTTTCATTTAATCTTTTAAAAGGTGTGACCTTAAAAGTTATGCCCCCCTACACTGAAAGGGAGATATACTGTATGTATACAGTCATGTAGTTTTTAATTCTACTTGACAAAAGTTCAGCAGAGCTTATGCCATGGTGGGTTGTCCATTGTCCATCTGTCTGTAAAATTTTCCTTGTCATGCTCTACAGGTAAAGATCCATGTAACTTGTAGGTGATCCCTATTGTTTTGAGGTCTAAGTTCAAGATCGAAAATGTCCCATTTTAGTAATGATTTTACCACAATTATTCAATACAGAGGCCTTCTGTAGTAAATCGCTATCCACCCATTAATTGTACAACAACTGTACATAGATTATTGAATGGTTTACTGTACTGCAGCATATTTTAAAATGCTGATTTTATCGATAATGACTGGAATTTCTTGCATACCAGATCTGGATATCTGCAGTTTTAACCAGTGCTGGAAAATCTCATCTTACACCCCCAGGTGCAAGATGACTTAATGACGTCAGAACAAACTACTTTTATGAATGAATGCGTAAATTTATACATTACTACAAGAAAATAGCGTGTAAATATAAGTCATTAGTTTTATTTAATTTCTGCTACTATTTGAAGAATATGGTATGCAAGAAAAAGAATCTAGCGGTAACTCAGCAGAGCCTCGTTACCGCCAAAACAGTTACCCTCGAGCCAGATATTCCCATCTGAGTGAAAGATTCTTATAGCATAGCTTAAACTATTAGGATAAGGGTATGTCCCTTTAATAACACACTACAGGTTACACTTTCTATTCAACTTTTTACTAAATTGCTCTGCAAGGGTCCCTGCAACATGTAGGTGATTCAGGTTGGCGCTAATGGGTCAAAAGTCAAGATCACAGTGACCTGAACTTTGAAAATCTTTTCTGCTCAGTTGAGATCTATATGACCCACAGTCTTCAAATTTCATAGGATGATTGATCTTTCTTAGTAGAGGATCCCAATTGTTCTTGGGGTCAGTGGGTCAAAGGGTAAGGTCACAGTGACTTCCGATAGCATTTCCTTTATAACACTACAGGTCCAGGTGCATTCAACTTTCAAATTGGTTAAACTTGTTCAGAAGGTCCCATGCAACATGTAGATGATCCTTATTGTTTTTGGGGTCAGTGGGTCAAAGGTCAAAGTCACAGTGACCCATGTTAGGTTTTCCTCTCTACAGGTCACAGTTTTCATCAAACTTGCTCACAAGGTTTACTGCAACATGTAAATTATCTCTATTGGTTTTGGGGTCAGTGGGTCAAAGGTCAGTGTCACAGTGAAAGGAACTTTGTAATTCTTTTTTGCTCAATATCTTGAGATCTATTTGACCGACAGGCTTCAAACTTGATAGGATGTTGGTCTTATTGAGTAGAGGATCCCTAATGTTTTTTTTGTCAGTGGCTCAAAGGTCAGTCATAGTGACCCGAACTTTGAAAATCTTTTCCGTTCAATATGTTTAGATCTATTTGAGCAGAAGTCTTCAAGGTCAAGGTCACTGTGGCCTCTGTTAGATTTTCCTTGATAGCATTGTATTTTTGTTTCTACAAAACTTACTCAGAACAACCCAGTCAGACCAGTTGAGCGATACTGGCCCTTTTGGGCCTCATGTTTTGAATAAGCCATATCCTGGTGATATGCATGGTGTCAGAATGGTGTAACCCTTCCTGTTTTTCACTTGCAGCCATGTCAGCTTTTATTCGTTTTAGTCTTGCAGCTTATAAAATCAAAGGACTGAAAGTGCTGGAGGATCGATTGTCTCTGAACAACACAGTCTGCACACATACATGTGTAAATATCAGGACAACACAGATTGTACACATCACATGTGTAAATATCAGGACACCCTTGCACGAGTAAAGTTATAAACTGGAGACACAACTGTCCACAAATTTTGACCTTAAACCATTTGTGTAAACTTTACTTTTGAGATAGGAACCCATGTGCTTACATTTTGCATTCAGTGACTATGTTCAACTACCCTATGAAGTATTAAGCTGTGAATGGTAACTGAGAAATGGATTTTGATAAAACTGAACTGAAAATTCATAGTTTGAACTTTAAATGCCATTCAAAAGTTATGGGATATGCCCATAGGGTTGATTGTATTGTGCCAATTCATTGATTCGGATTTAACGTCGCACTCAACAGCTAAGGTCATATTGCAACGTCCAGCTTTCATGGAGGAGGAAAACCCTGGGTGCCAATCCTGGCATTATTTTAGTCACGAGCGGGCACCTGGGTAGAACCTAGATAGCTCCCAGACATAAAAGAATTCGACCCAAGTAGGGCACGAACCTACAGCGGTGAGGGACAAGTAAACATCAGTCAATGACCTCAACCACTCGGCAATTGTCTGAAGTTTCAAGGCTTTAATGGTTACCGAGAAAGTGAATTTTAAGAAAGCTTAACCAGATTCAAGACGACAGTGCCGACTGACGTCAAGAAGGTTATGACAATGGCTCTTCTGTTTTTCAAAGAAAAGCTAAAAATTGATAAATCAATCTTTTGTTATAAATTGATTCAGTATATACCTATTGTAGAACAAGTACTTGCAGCTTACATTAACTAGCCCCGTGAGTGGTTCCAAAATACTACGAATTGCAATATACCGGGTCTATTGCGCACACCTAGTCATTACCAGCCTTTCTATGGATGATAGTTGTTTCGTCGACCTTCAGTTTCGTCACCAAGACTTTTGTGTACAAAAGAGGTTGTGGTTTCGTCACCCTTATTTAATTGTATACTTAATTGTTAGTTTGACATAAATGGGATCAAACAAACCAATTAACGTTGTCATTACGTTGTCATTACACGGGGTATTATTAACACCTTTTTTCATCCAAATTTATTATCACATAATTTACTATTATCAGTCATGTTAGGGAGTATTAATGTCAAAATATACAAAAGAAGTTATAGTTATACAAATTTTATTAAGAAAATGACAAAAATAACTAATCAAACTATACATAAAAAACACTACAGGAATGATGGACACGGACACAAAGAAAAAAACATTCATTTTTCAAATTATTTACACAAATCAATCAAAATTTATTCCATCAATCCCTTAGTGTGGATGGTCCCAGTCCTGCTAACTTGGCGCATGTCTGTGTGGTGGTTGATTTTCCATCTTCGTAATCGTCCCAAGCGGCAAACAGTTCTCCGTGGATCCTGGCGTATTTTGCACGGTGGAGTCTGGTCAGCAGGTGGGCTGACACGAGTCTGATCTGTAGATCTACCGTCTCAGCCTCGCCGCGAACAGAGGCACAAGGAGATAGAACCCCGACGTTCAATTACCGTCAACAGTTCGCTTGGTTCATGATCACAGCTCAGTCCAATAATTACCATTAAATTATTATGTCATTATTTTGATAAACTACTTCATATTCTTTCGAAATAGTAAGCATAAAGCCGTTGCCTTAATATAAGTATTTTTTATTTAGGTCGTTATATCGATATAAAAAATGACAAATAATTATTTAAATCTTAATTCAATGAGTCAAATACGTAGTTTATTTTTATTAATAATTATTAAAATCTAAAATCAAATTTTAAACAGATAAATCATATTATATCATAGTAATCTCATTTAACTGTGAGAACTTTGATCTATTATTTGAGTAATTACCTTTAAGTAGGTGTGAAATCCTATTGTTATATTTATCTTGTACAAAACCTCGGTGACGAACTGGCAACATAAATCCTTGGTGACGAAACGGGAGGTCGACGAAACAACTGTAATTCCTTTCTATCACACTGTTTTAAATTTTTATAACTTGTATAAAACAACAACTGAATGTTTTAATAGCAGGCTACTATCTTTCATATTTAACATATACTAGACTCTAGCAGTATTTCGTAACAAGTAATAATGATGATGATTATGATGATGATTATGTTCCTATATAATTAATGTATGTATGAATGTACACACCAAAAGAATCGTGGTAAAGTTTAGTTTAAACAATATTTATTCTCGAAAATACATAGTATATATACATACATAGTACAAAGGTGTAACAATATAACTGGAGTCTGAAAATAAGCTTTCAAAGAAAACTTATATTAATTCATTTTCCTACTTTGGTAAAGTTTGAAAGTTTTTGTTACAATTTATATTGAGTTAATATTTGTTCTTTGTAAATGACAGCATAATCCAGAGAAATGAATTTGATTTTCCCTTTAGATTATTGCATTTGTCTATATTTAAAAATCGTAGTTAAGACATGTAGATCTATGTGATTTCTTACAGTTATTCGTACCCAGGTACGAATCGACTTCGCCGAAATGCGAACATTTTCGTACCATTTTCGAACCACGCATTTTACATAAAATACAACAATTAATAAATAAAAGTCCTCATAGGACCCCCCAACCGCAGGGCAAATATCTAATGTTTATGCCCCTTATCAGTTTAATCCTCTCGATTAGGTCCAGCAGCGGTCAGTAGACTTGATAGTAGTACAATAGTAGAACCATAAATTTTATGATTTGTACAGATAATGATTTAATAATAAATTATTTCCGTTGTTAATAAACTGTTTATATAATAATGACATTTTACTTTATTGCAGGATATGAAAAATATTTTAGATACATGCATCAAACGTGATTTTAAAGTTATACTGAGAAAGTAATATGCTCAAGAATTAAGCACCTTCCTGTGGTGTGGCCTGAAGCATTTTTGAGTATAAAGAATCCTTCTGACTATTTATTTCTTTGTAAATTATAAGGCAACTGAACGCTCATTTAACTGAAAATAAGCTAAAACAAATTCTCTAGTATCAAGTGTAACATCAACTTAGGATAATGGTTTGTTGTAAGAGTAATTGATTGAGTACCAAAACATTTCCAATCAACTTTGAAATCACAGTTATTTTTCAGAATCTAAAAGAAAAAAAAAGTTTAGTGTCTGTCATATAAAAAATAATTTTGATATAATAATTGTAAGTGTTGATTTTTTTATAATCTAATTTGACTGGGAATTACGTACCTAAAAGGTAACTGATAAAATAGAATAAAACATCTTATGAAGGTCTTAAAATTTATGAATAACCAACATCCCTTTCCTACATTATCTGTACATAAGTAAAGGAAAGTTATACAGTAGCTGAATAGATAAACAGAAGCTAGTCTACCAGTGACCAGTCATGTAATGACATCTACGTGAATTCGCTGTGAATTCGCATGGCTGACTGGCCCCCTGTGGTGAATACCCCACATTCCTGTTCAATTGTCTTTAAAGCATAAAAATATGTTGTCATATTTCAAAAAGACAGCTACAAGTGCCTCTGTAGAGTTAATTTGCTGCTAAGTTTCAGTTTTATACCTTAACGCATGAAGACGTATTTTAGACTAGTTTTTCGGAAAATCTGTAGAGACACTAAATGACAACTAGTCAGGCCGAGCACTTTTGATGATAGAGGCGTTGGCAAGTTACAAAAAAATCGTTGTTTTTTATGTTGAATTCCGAGTTTTGTAATTTAAAATTCAAGAGTACCTAGTGGTTCGATAACGTATTACGATGTTCCGATAGTTTATGATCACAAACACAACATCGGATATAAGACACATTATTCGGCCTGACTAGGTGTCTTTTAGTGTCTCCGGTCTGACTTAGAAAACTGTTCTGATCAAAATCGCATAGGAAACTAGTTCTATATACAGAACAGATACCTCGTTGATTTTTAGTAATTTTTAATGTTTTACATTTATTCATCAATATATCATAATGAAAACAGAATACAAGGTAATGCATTACAATTCTTTTTATTTCATTGAATATATAGAACTACTTTTCGGTCGTATTCGACAAAAAATTGTGTTAAGAGTTCGGCCGTAAGGGTCTGAAATACTCTGTTAACTTTGGATACGATTGAATAAATCCAATCGATCCAAAAAAGAAACATGTTGTCATATTTATTTGCCGGCTTTTAGAGACGATGCATATTATGGGATCACATACTTTATTGAAGCGGCATTAATTTGCATTGTCTGCTCTCCTAAACACGTTTTTGTCAATTATTACTGGACCTGGCGACACTACTATTGGCACGATATCTTGGCACTGATAACCAATAGTATATCGCATCTGATACTGACGATGCTTGACCGTGGACCTTATGAATCTTCACCATATAAACCATTTTTGTTTGTTTTTGTAGGTAATCACTGGTTAACTAACCTACTGACACTACTTTTGTCGAAGGATCCTGTTGAATCAGCAACATCTGTTAATGTCAGTTTCATTGACATGTCTGCCCCCACTGAAAGGCTTCACCAAAAAAGGAGTCCAAGGGTTCTTACATCCCACCTGAAATACGAGCGATTGCCTGAAGAACATTTCCAGAAAGGTGGGAAAGTTATTTTCCTTGTCCGGAATCCAAAAGACGTTGCAGTTTCGTGGTACCATCACGCGCAAAAGGATGAAACTTTGGAGATCACATTGTCCTGGGCCAGCTATCTGAAGTATTTCTGTGAAGGAAAACGTAAGCAGAAATTTTAGCACTTTGATATTCAAAATCATAGCGGTTAGATTTGTATTCAGGTTGATTCAAAAGTTATGTGTAAAAACGATGTGCTGCACACATAAGAAAAACACACCGTCATTTAGATACGTTGCTGAATAAATAAAAGGTACAATTTTATGATGAAAAGCCTACTTGCAAATACCAAAGTGATCCTTTAAGTAAATACCAAGTTTACTCTCTAAGTTTCCAGTAATACATAGTTAACCCTTTTAGTGAATACCAAGTTAACCCTTCAAGTAAGTACCAAGTTTACCCTTTAAGTAAGTACCAAGTTTACCCTTTAAGTAAATACCAAGTTTACTATTTTAGTAAATTTATGCTAAGTAAACTTTTAGTAAATACATCTACCAAGTTTACCCTTAAGTAAATACCAAATTTTACCCTTCTAGTAAATACCAAGTTAACCCTTTAAGTTACTGGTAATACCAAGTTAACCGTTTTAGTGAATACCAAGTTAACCGTTCAAGTAAGTACCAAGTTTACCCTTTAGTAAATTCTAGGTATTACTACTAAGTAAACTTTTAGTAAATATATTTACCAAGTTTACCCTTTAGTAAATACCAAGTTTTACCCTTCTAGTAAATATCAAGTTTACCCTTTAAGTAAATACTAGGTCAGTAAACTTTTAGAAAATACATCTACCAAGTTAACCCTTTTAGTAAATACCAAGTTTACCCTTTTAGTAAATACCAAGTTTACTCTTTTAGTAAATACCAAGTTTACCCTTTTAGTAAATACTAAGTAAACTTTTAGTAAATGCATGTTCCAAGTTTACCCTTGAAATAAATAAAAAATGTACCAAGTTAACCCTTTTAGTAAATACCGAGTTTACCCTTTATGTAAATACCAAGTTTACCCTTTATGTAAATACCAAGTTTACCCTTTTAGTAAATACCAAGTTTACCCTTTATGTAAATACGAAGTTTACCCTTTATGTAAATACCAAGTTTACCCTTTTAGTAAATACGAAGTTTACCCTTTATGTAAATACCAAGTTTACCCTTTATGTAAATACCAAGTTTACCCTTTTAGTAAATACGAAGTTTACCCTTTATGTAAATACCAAGTTTACCCTTTATGTAAATACCAAGTTTACACTTTTAGTAAATACGAAGTTTACCCTTTATGTAAATACGAAGTTTACCCTTTATGTAAATACGAAGTTTACCCTTTTAGTAAATACGAAGTTTACCCTTTATGTAAATACCAAGTTTACCCTTAATGTAAATACCAAGTTTACCCTTTATGTAAATACCAAGTTTACCCTTTTAGTAAATACCAAGTTTACCCTTTATGTAAATACCAAGTTTACCCTTTTAGTAAATACGAAGTTTACACTTTAAGTAAATACGAAGTTTACCCTTTAAGTAAATACCAAGTTTACCCTTTATGTAAATACCAAGTTTACCCTTTATGTAAATACCAAATTTACACTTTATGTAAATACCAAGTTTACCGTTTTAGTAAATACGAAGTTTACACTTTTAGTAAATACAAGTTTACACTTTTAGTAAATACGAAGTTTACCCTTTATGTAAATACGAAGTTTACCCTTTATGTAAATACCAAGTTTACCCTTTATGTAAATACCAAGTTTACACTTTATGTAAATACCAAGTTTACCCTTTTAGTAAATACGAAGTTTACACTTTTAGTAAATACGAAGTTTACCCTTTAAGTAAATACGAAGTTTACCCTTTATGTAAATACCAAGTTTACCCTTTATGTAAATACCAAGTTTACACTTTATGTAAATACCAAGTTTACCCTTTTAGTAAATACGAAGTTTACACTTTTAGTAAATACGAAGTTTACCCTTTAAGTAAATACGAAGTTTACCCTTTATGTAAATACGAAGTTTACCCTTTTAGTAAATACGAAGTTTACCCTTTATGTAAATACCAAGTTTACCCTTAATGTAAATACCAAGTTTACCCTTTATGTAAATACCAAGTTTACCCTTTATGTAAATACCAAGTTTACCCTTTATGTAAATACCAAGTTTACCCTTTTAGTAAATACGAAGTTTACCCTTTATGTAAATACGAAGTTTACCCTTTTAGTAAATACGAAGTTTACCCTTTATGTAAATACCAAGTTTACCCTTAATAAGTTTACCCTTTTAGTAAATACGAAGTTTACACTTTTAGTAAATACGAAGTTTACCCTTTAAGTAAATACCAAGTTTACCCTTTATGTAAATACCAAGTTTACCCTTTATGTAAATACCAAATTTACACTTTATGTAAATACCAAGTTTACCGTTTTAGTAAATACGAAGTTTACACTTTTAGTAAATACGAAGTTTACACTTTTAGTAAATACGAAGTTTACCCTTTATGTAAATACGAAGTTTACCCTTTATGTAAATACGAAGTTTACCCTTTATGTAAATACCAAGTTTACACTTTATGTAAATACCAAGTTTACCCTTTTAGTAAATACGAAGTTTACACTTTTAGTAAATACGAAGTTTACCCTTTAAGTAAATACTAAGTAAACTTTTAGTAAATACATGTAGCATGTTATCCCTTTAAGTATGTTATTTCAGATATCCTCAATATTCATGGATTTCACGGACTTCACAAGGGGCATGTCTTCTAGCTTTGCTCAGATGATGGTCCTTGGTTGTAATTAGTCTTGCGCATAAAGTTCAAATGGTCTGCATGTATTCCCATGTATGAAGTGTTTGAATAAATACCCAGAAGAGATGATCTTCTAATGATTATTACACATATATTTGACTTAAACGTTGTCCCATAATAAGAATCGGGGGCCATAGCAGGGTTTGGTTGTTGACCCAGTTTAACAGATTGAGATATCAACACAACATTCTTCTTTGAAACCAGTGTTCGCACTTTCATTTACAAGTAGAACACCATGGCTGAGAGAAGTAGTTATAAGACTATGAAGAAGTAACTATAAAAATGGCACGGCATTATGTCTTCCCCATAAAATATGGGGGAGATATATTGTATTTGCCATGGATGTCTGTCCGTCTGTTCGTCTGTGTGTCCGGCAAAATAATGTCCGCTCCACATCTCCTAAATCCCGTGAATGATTATCTACGCGATGTACAGAACTCGTGAACCAATCGCCCCGGCTCAAGACCAAGGTCACAATTGAGATCAAAGGCCATATGACTATATTTCGTGTCCTCTTCATTTCTCTTGAACCCCTTGTAGGATTTTAAAATAACTCACCACAAATGTTCACACAGTGACACGGTGTGTAGAGCGCATGTTACAACCAACTTGGTTCAAGGTCAGGGTCATTGATACTTAAAAAAGAGAAATGGTTTCTGTTAAATAACTTCAGTAAGGAGTGACCAATTGCAATGAAATTTTGTGTGAAGGTAGCTTGCATGGAGAGCAAGCTTCGGATTACATTGGTGGTCGCTAGTGTCAAGGTCACTGTTACTTAAAATAGATTAATTTTGTTTTTGTTTTTAAGTGGTTTTAGCAAAAAAAATAATTTAAGGTCACTTTTACTAAAAATAGAGTTTAGAAAGGGCCAGTATCGCTCAACTGGTCTGACTGGGTTGTTCTGAGTTTTGACAAACTGCCATAGGGGAGACATATGTTTTTGTGACAAAAACTACCATCTAGTTAAATATGGGTTAAGGTGTCTGGAAACTGCAACGGATCTCTATTGAACTGTATAACAATATAGAACCGCCATGGTTACATTGTAACGGTATAACAACCCAATCGGACTATGGACATTTCTGACTACCACTTTTTTATCAGTCAAGTCTGATGCCTGTATACCTGTATAATATACTTGTATGCTATTTGTACTTACAGTATGCAATTGTTGAAAGCATAATATTTTTACCATTGTAGTGGCATACGGATCATACTTCGACTACGTGAATGACTGGCAAAATGTTTTACAAAGCAGGAAGAACTTGAATGTTCTAATAGTGTATTATGAAGATTTGAAACTGGTAAGACATTAGGCGTTTTCTCATATAATCTGTATGGTTGTTATCTTGCAGGGACATGAATGTCTGTAAATGAAAAGTCTAGTGCTATTTCGATATTCTACGTATCAGATCTTTGTTGGCCAAAATTATTGTTACCCCCGCCGACTGTTATAAGAAATTGCGGTATGCAAGTTTCTTTTAGATTACACTAGCAACTCAAGGTATAAACGTTTTACCTACATATTGCATGTAAAATTAAAATATTCTTGTTTTTAGTTCACTTGGAACAAAGTGCTAAGGTGAGCTATTATGATCATTTACCGTCATGGTCACCATTTCCTTAAAACAACATCTCTGAAACCACTAAGCTAATGTTGATAAAACTGGCAGGAATGTTCCCTGTATGACGCTCTACCAAAGGTGTTCTAAGAATTTAATTCCATGCAGAAATCTGGTTATTATGGCAACATATATGAAAAACTTAAAAATCCTCCTCAAAATCCGGAAAATAGATATTTAGCCTGTAATTGACCCCGCGGGTCGGCTCACTTGATTTTACATAGATTACTGTAGGAAATCTTTTAAAATGTTCTAATGCATAGAGCTTAGATATTTGGCATGTAGCATTGCCAAGTTGACTGTTTAAATCATGACCCACATCTTTAAATTGACCCCGCCTGGAAGTTACTTCTTCTTGTTTAAAACCACAAGGCCCAGAGTATAGATATTTTGAATGTAGCATTGTGTAGTGTACCTTTACGAAGATTGTTTAAATTAGGACTTCCAGTTACCATTTTTGCGACGCAATTGTTGACCTTGTATTATAGCATTTGGTAGCCGTATATGGAGCGAAATAGGACACTGTTGGACCTCTTGTCTATTAAATACGCCGTATCTATGATACCGTTTTGAGGATTTAAATAAAAGTATGTAGAAATGCTTAGAAACTATGAGGAAATGATATGGCCTTGCTAGAGATATGACCCGTTTTATGATACCGTTTTGAGGATTTTAATAAAAACATGTAGAAATGCTTAGAAACTATGAGGAAATGATATGGCCTTGCTAGAGATATGACCCGTTTTATGATACCGTTTTGAGGATTTTAATAAAAGTATGTAGAAATGCTTAGAAACTATGAGGAAATGATATGGCCTTGCTAGAGATATGACCCGTTTTATGATACCGTTTTGAGGATTTTAATAAAAGTATGTAGAAATGCTTAGAAACTATGAGGAAATGATATGGCCTTGCTAGAGATATGACCCTTACCACATTGTCCTTTATATTTCCGCAAAGAAATATTTAAAAAAAAGCATGTTATAAATGATCACTAATAAAATTTGAGTATCTGTAGGGTTTGGCTGTTTTTCCTGTATAGTCCATATAGAAACTAATGAAAGCTTATCAGAGACTTGACTCTAGCATTGTCCTGTTCAAATATTGGGGCCGTAGTTGGGTTTAGTTATAGTTGTTGTCCCAGTAAAATAGATATAGACACGTACTTGACATTCTTCTTTGAAACTAGTTGTCGCACCTACAAATGAAATCCCATAGCTGAGAGAGTTTACGATTGAGAATGACTCACCGAACGCGTTCGGCGGTGGATACCAATTCTCTCAACTACTGCCTTAAAAATATCTGGATCTATCAGGAATCTGATTATGATAAGCATTTATAAGTCTTTTTTGTGTCAACCAATTTTCTCCTAATTCCATTTAATAAGGTAAAACTTGTTTCTGTTTATTACAACCAAGTAGTGATTGTACTATACACCTTAACGCATTGTCGGAATTGTACTGATTTTGCTTTTTTCACACACTGTAGACCGCTAGGGTCTTTTACTTTCACTTGTTTCTCTTTCATCAAAAATCGTCAAGAAGTATTCAAAATTTTCTTGTCTGAAAGCTACATTGCCAATGGTATTAACTTATTATTGTGTTTTACGTTATTTAGTGTTTCGCTAACGAGTTGCGCTTTAAAGCATGCTATCAGCTGATCCGTTTTATTTATTATCACCACAGAAAATACTTTCGGAGCTACAAAGAATACAGAGGTACCTGGGCGTTTACAATGATGAAGATCGTTTAAGGAGCATCATTGCAAAGTGTTCATTTTCTTCACTGAAATCAGATGTTGATTGTGGTAGAACAAGAACCATGATGAAAGATGTGAATGGCAAACCTTACCTGTATAGAAAAGGTGGGAAGTGATGATTACTGAACTAAAATTTGTTGTCTGTGGAATTTAGTACTAGCATGTACAATATTGTTGGACAGCTTTAAAATTTGTTTTATTTAAAAAAAGTATTGTAATTACTCTAGTTTCGGACTTGGATATATATCTTTGCTCGTGTATAAGTTGATTAAAATTGTCTTTGTAGTACATGCATATAGATTAGTGTTGTAAAATCGGACTCAAAACATAATCGATAATCGAATTGAATCGGACAGGGTATTTCGATTCACAATCGGAAAATAATCGAAAGTATATTCCTTTACTTAATAACATAGAGTTACACACTTACACCAGTATCAGTCACTTGTCAGTTGTACTATGTAGTGATTTTAATCAGACAACAAATTGATTTATACTGTCACAGTCTTTCATATGCAACTGTGGTAATAAATTGAGTGTGAAATTAACATTTTGGACTATATATTATATCATCATTACAAAACCATGCGCTCCTTTCAAAGCTACCAATTTTTAAAGAATTTATTTGACTATAGATAAATAAATTTTGATTAAAGGTAAAGGTCCAAAACCTGAAGGGAAGATGAAATCTTGATTTAATTGGTGGATTTAAAAGAAATTCTAATGACTGAAATTTGAAACCTTTGTCCCCATTTTGGTAGATCTGACCAGTTAGCTGGAGTCTATAGTTTAGTATAACAGAACTTTCCCTCTCACAGGGAAAATCCTGCTTGGAATCCTGACACTAAACAGGTGTGCTACTTTGATATATTTTAAGCTCCAAAAGCATTGGAAAGTTCATTGAAAGCATTAAATTGCAGTACTTACACTTCTAAAGCTATTCAAATTTTAGTAAAAAAATTATAATCAGTAAGTGCACTTCATTTCTTGTGTTTCTCCTAGACAGTTCTTGTACAAAAGACATTGATTTATTTTATCATTGATGTGGACAATTCACCAAATAATATTGTAAACAAATTTGAGCAAAATTGCCTTTAATTATTCAAAGTAAAAAAGAAGAAACGATCATCGATAATTCAAACTAAAATCGATTTAATCGATTTCGGAAGCTTTTCGATCAATTATTCGATTATAATCGATCATCGTTACATCCCTAATATAGATTACTGAAAGTCATTCTTCGTGGAGACAGTACTCTATCTATTTTGTATAATGGCACATTTGCTGTGTTGCACTATTGTAACTGTTCTCTATTGTAGATAAATCTCGGTTTTAAGCTCCGTCCTTATATACAGTGCAAGTTTTAAGAAATACAGTACATTGATTTCTTAAAGGGACATACCCTATAACTAATGCCAAACTAAATAACCTACAAAACATAAATAATAGAATGTTTTAAGAAAATATTACAACTTGAACTAAAAGTTAAAGTTATGCATTCCAGCCATTATCTATACAATCAGCGGTTTGAAATATGCTGCAGTACCGTAACCCATTCAATAGCCATTTATTACAGAAGGCCTCTGTATTGGTTAATTGTGGTAAAATGAGGCATTATGCGCAATATAGGTTCTTTTTTGAAAATTTATTTATTTATCATTTTTCGTTCACTGATCACGTAATCTATGTTTTGAGAATATAATGGGCTAGATGTAGGGAGTGTCCCTTTAAAGATATAAGCTGTAGCCATAATAAAAAAAATTAAAATGGACGTATATTAAAATGTTGCTATTTGACGCCAATGCTGAGCCTGTTTACGGTACTTTCTTTAATATCTGCATTTCAATTGGACTTAACTTTCTTTTGTAGGAATAAGAATATTAAAAAGCACCTAGTGTACAGTAAAAATGTAAACTACACTATTCGGGTTTTATCATGGTCATTATCTAGCTTTGGGCAGAAATAAGTCTTTTTTCTAAGAATGAAATGTACGTCACTTTGAAAAGCTTTAAGAAGTATTAATAGCATAACGAGTTTGGCATTTTCGGGCAGGAATGTACACTCGGTTCCAAAAGAAAGTGTGCACTTTGTTTTCTGTGATTTTTCATCGACTACTTTTCTGAACGCATAATGTTTAGTACCAAAATTGAGACCTGAGATATAGTGTTCGAAAACTGAAGCCGATACGTCTGCTAAATATTGAAAATTAAGAAGTGCACACTTTCTTTTGGAAATGAGTGTAAGGTTGATAATATTTTGTTGCTCTTTTGCAGGTGAAATTGGTGACTGGATGAACCATTTTACGGTTTCCCAAAACGAGGCATTTGAAAACATCATCAAGGATAGACTGAAAGATAGCATTTTCAAATTCCAGTACACACCCGAAGCCCCTAAGCATCGTTTATAACTTCAAACTTGATATTAAGAGACGGTGGACATTTATGTATTCAGACACCATTGTTTCAATTTGGATATCAACAGAAACACAACTTTTTGTCAGAGAAATATTCAGAGGTCGATGACAGAGATAAACAAACATATTTTTTTAATTATTACACTGATTGTGTTTTTTCTCTCTAGTTTTTGCATATATAGAATCTACATGTATCTATTTTGATAACCAGTTACCAATTTCGTAACCGGTAAATCGTTCGTTCATTCGGTTAACCGATTAATCGTTAACATCCCTACAGTCATAATTACCAAGGTCATGTATCAGATCAAATGAACAGTACATAAACGATATGATTTCTGACTTGTAGTATTACATCATTTTCAGGGAAGGCATTAAGTATTGATTTGTTACTTTCTGATAGAAATTCTCTTAACTTTTTCTCAATACAAACCAATAATGATAGTGTTTTAAACTAGCTCGAACTAAAAATATCCAGTAACCAGGAAAACTTCGTGGTAGAGTGGTGAATTCTTGACTTGAAACCACTGAATAACCATTGATTCATGACTGATAACGTAGAACTGCTATTACAAAATACTTACTTTTAAAATGTACAGTCAAGTGGTGTGAAGTGCCTTTGCAAAATCAAACATGCTGGTATGTTTGACAAGCTTTCACCTTGTTTCTAAGCATGGTTTGTTGATTTCCTACTAATTTATATACATGCACAGAATAGATTTAAGTTATTTAATAGATTTTAGATATTGTTGGTCTTTTATAAGTTTTAAAACCCTACCTACCGTGAGGTTTTCTTAGATAAGTTTGCTATTGTTGAACAAATGTATGTTATAAATACGTTTGCCATTGTTGAACAAATGTATGTTATAAATAAGTTTGCCATTGTTGAACAAATGTATGTTATAAATATGTTTGCCATTGTTGAACAAATGTATGTTATATATATGTTTGCCAGAATAGCCGAAGGCTAATACTATATTGTTACCATGTATACGATGTTAAAATGATTCTTGTATATTTTCTTGTAAACCTTACATGTATCTTTATAGAGGCTCATCGGTGAAAAATTGACTGCCTACCTACTAATCTGGCCTACTAATCTGGCATTAGAGAACAGTAGAAAATTGAATAAAACACTAAATCTTGTGTTAGCCTGTTAGAATCGCTCAGTGTCCGGCGTCCATCCATCAGCCAGTTCTTTCAAACGACATCTGCGCCAGAACTACTATTTTCCCAGCATGAAGTTCTACAAGAGCTCTTTTAAATATATTTATTCCATTCCATGCAAAACTATGGTTGCTATGGCAAATGATATGAAAACCTTTAAAAACCTTCTCCAAAACTGGAAGGCACAGAGCTAAGAAAAGTAATAGATATTTATTTTATGTTTTCCAGTGAATTAGAGTTTTCTCAGTGAAATAAAAGTGATAATCCACACTTTTGAGTGAGTTATTCCAATTTCCTACTGTCCGTCGTCCGTCAACATTTTGCTTCAAACAATATCTCTGAAACCGCTGGGCCAATGTCCATGACACTTAGCAGGGATGTTCCTTGCATAATACTCTACCAAAAGTGTACAAGAAATTTCATTCCATGCAGAACTCTGGTTGCTATGGCAACAAAATGGTAAAACTTAAAAAATCTCTTAATCTAAAAGGCCTTGAGGTTAGATATTTAGCATGTAGCGTTGTCTAGTGAACTTCTATCTAGATTGTTCAAATTATAATCCCGGGTTAAAATTGACCCCACCTGGGGTGTCCCTTGATTTTACATAGGCTTATATAGGAAAAGCCTTTTAAAATATTCCCCTGAAACCACAAGTCCTAGAGTTTTGATATTTGACATGTAGCAATCCTAGTGGATCTCTACCAAAACTGTTTAAAAATTATGCCTTTTTGGTCAGATTTGACCCCGCTGGGGGTCTTTTAATATTACAAACTTTGTAGGGATGCGAAAATCAAATTCGAATATTCGTAAATTATTATTATTTTTTTTAAATAGGTAGCAATCTAAAGAATGCTAATTATGCCGAATAAAACGTTTGTTCTGTATTGTTTGTTTAGAGCGTGTCAAAAATTTCCCAATTAACGTTACACGAAAATTGCAATGCATAATTGACAGGGGGGCATCGTTACGGATTAGCAGTTTGAATCAGGTGTTATTGTGGTGACTTTTTATCTTTTGTTCATTTTAATTGTCGCCTGTTTTATGTAACAAATTTTAAAAGTTGTTTATCTCACAATGTTCCAGGATCAACGTCATGTTTACGGAAACGAATAACCAATCACGCTTATACTGATATAACTCGTTGTCCAATCATTCGAATAACTCAACATTTCCTTAATAAATATGTTTGAAATTATTTTAACATCCTACTTTAAGTTTGATCTTCGCTAAACGATATTAATTTACGTACGCCTTCAATTAACAGCCTCCCTCGCGTGTTTGGACTTATTTCACGCGATCTGTTGAGTTGATGCTTTGATAAATTGACGTGTGCTATATTTTATGTACTATGTACATTTGATCTTTACGCATGTAAATAAAAATATCAATGTTTATTTATTTATTTGTTTTCCCGTATCTTCCCTGGAAAAATTAATCCAGTTAAAGTAAACGCCAGTTTCAACAGTATTTCAGTTATGCCAGGCGTATTTAGTAGTTTCTGCCACAAACTCCACGAACCCACAGCCCTCCATCAGCGAGAGAAAAAAAAATTATTAATATTATACACAAGAAAAATATAAAAACCGGTTGAAATATTATCCAAACTTTTATTTGCGAAAATTATTTTCTTTCCATATAAAATTATATACAGTTAGACAGTCATAGTTTATAGAAAAGGGAGGTAATCTCTTACTTTAATTCCATTTTAACGGCTATTCTGAAAGAATACAAATTTGTTTTTTCTTTATACATACAAATATTTTACGTAATACAAAAGATAAAATCGTGAAATGTTAGCCAAACTTCTCCTTGTGGAAAATTAATAATTTGTTTCTTTATATACCGTTTTAAAGTAAACACTTTCATACTAAACATACTGTAGTGGCGTATCCGTCGTGTTAAGAAAATATACATGGACACCACAAAACGAATATTCGAATATATTCGAATATGCCAAACCGAATATTCGAATATTGATTTTAGTATTCGTTCCCATCCCTATTACAAAGGTTACTATAGTGAAAACGTTACAAATCTTTGTCTCACAAAGCACAAGGCCTAAAGCTAAGATATTTAGTTTATAGCATTGTACAGTGGAACACTACGAAGGTTGTTCAAATCATGCTCCTAGCGGGTGTCACTTGTTTTACATAGATATACAGGAAAAGGTTTAAATATCTTCTCCGAAACCACAAAGTCCAGAGCTTAGATATTAAGTGTATAACATTGTCTAGTGGACCTCTTCAATTTTTTTTAAAATCATTTCCCTGGGGTCAAAATTTACCCTGCCCAAGGGGTCGTTTGGTATAGAAAAAACTTGGTATTTAACATTGTCTAGTGGTCTTCCACCTACATTGTTCAAGTCATGACCCTGGGGCCAAAATTGACCACTGCACTGGTTCTCATGTTGGCAATATAGGTCCAACATGTCCCTCTGGCTCTTCTTAAATACTTGAGTCACATAAATAGCAGCAGAATAACATTTGATATATATTACAGTTTTCTAAGAGTTAAAAATAAAATTGATATTGACAATGAGGGAAGTCCACGGTCAACAGAAGTCTGATAGTCAGTAGTCTCGTGTACACCGAAATCAATGTTCAGTCTTTTAATTTATTGTTCCAACTTCAAAATTATCAATGACAAGTCCTTGTCATTCGTATAAAATAGTGCACATGTTGTGTAAATGGGCTTCTCTCTCGTATAAAATAGTGCACATGTTGTGTAAATGGGCTTCTCTCTCGTATAAAATAGTGCACATGTTGTGTAAATGGGCTTCTCTCTCGTATACGATAGTGCACATGTTGTATAAATGGGCTTCTAACTCGTATAAAATAGTGTAGATGTTGTGTATATGGGCTTCTCACTCGTATAAAATAGTGTATATGTTGTGTAAACGGGCTTCTCACTCGTATAAGATAGAGCAGATGTTGTGTATATGGGCTTCTCACTCGTATAAAATAGTGTATATGTTGTGTAAACGGGCTTCTCACTCGTATAAGATAGAGCAGATGTTGTGTATATGGGCTTCTCACTCGTATAAAATAGTGTATATGTTGTGTAAACGGGCTTCTCACTCGTATAAGATAGAGCAGATGTTGTGTATATGGGCTTCTCACTCGTATAAAATAGTGTATATGTTGTGTAAACGGGCTTCTCACTCGTATAAGATAGAGCAGATGTTGTGTAAATGGGCTTCTCACTCGTATAAGATAGAGCAGATGTTGTGTAAATGTATGCATTTAAGAGTTGTATCGTTGGTACCGGAAAATTCATATGACGAACACCTCCAGAAGAGTTTAATTATTGTAGGTTTCGGGGAAAAGTGCAAGATCAAAAACATTACACATGTATATTAAAGATGTATTACCCTTCAAAACGGTCACATTGATTTATAGTAATAATGATTATCAAAGCACAGAGAATGCTTTAAAACATATAAGAAATAAGTTTTACGAAGTTATTTATGTAATTGACTTTTTTTTTTTTTTTTTTTTTTTGTGTTTTTTTTTTTTTTTTTTTTTTTTTTTTTTTTTTTTTTTTTTTTTTTTTTTTTTTTTTTTTTTTTTTTTTTTTTTTTTTTTTTTTTTTTTTTTTTTTTTTTTTTTTTTTTTTTTTTTTTTTTTTTTTTTTTTTTTTTTTTTTTTTTTTTTTTTTTTTTTTTTTTTTTTTTTTTTTTTTTTTTTTTTTTTTAAAGAAAATTTTTTTTTAAATTTTTTTTTTTAAAATTAAAACGCCGTCGGCTGAATGACAAATGTATGTGTAAGGATTAAAACACTGTCGGCTGAATGTCAAATGTATGTGTGAGGATTAAAACACTGTCGGCTGAATGTCAAATGACTGTATGTGTAAGGATTATAACACTGTCGGCTGAATGTCAAATGTATGTGTGAGGATTAAAACACTGTCGGCTGAATGTCAAATGACTGTATGTGTAAGGATTAAAACACTGTCGGCTGAATGTCAAATGTATGTGTGAGGATTAAAACACTGTCGGCTGAATGTCAAATGACTGTATGTGTAAGGATTAAAACACCGTCGGCTGAATGTCAAATGTATGTGTGAGGATTTAAACACTGTCGGCTGAATGCCAAATGACTGTATGTGTAAGGATTAAAACACTGGCGGCTGAATGTCAAATGTATGTGTAAGGATTAAAACACTGTCAGCTGAATGTCAAATGTATGTGTAAAGATTTAAACACTGTCGGCTGAATGTCAAATGTATATGTGAGGATTAAAACACTGTCGGCTAAATGTCAAATGTATGTGTGAGGATTAAAACACTGTCGGCTGACTGTCAAATGTATGTGTGAGGATTAAAGCGCCGTCGGCTGAATGTCAAATGTATGTGTGAGGATTAAAACACTGTCGGCTTAATGTCAAATGTATGTGTGAGGATTAAAACGCAGTCGGCTGAATGTCAAATGTATGTGTAGGGATTAAAACACTGTCGGCTTAATGTCAAATGTATGTGTGAGGATTAAAACACTGTCGGTTGAATGTCAAATGACTGTATGTGTATGGATTAAAACACTGTCGGCTGAATGTCAAATGACTGTATTTGTAAGGATTAAAACACTGGCGGCTGAATGTCAAATGTTTGTGTGAGGATTTAAACACTGTCGGCTAAATGACAAATGTATGTGTGAGGATTAAAACACCGTCGACTAAACGAAAAATGTATGTTCAAGGATTAAAACACCGTCGGCTGAATTGCAAATAGGTGTTTAAGCATTCTTGCGCATTGTCTGTACAAGTTGAAACGCTATCGGCTGATTGATAAATGTATGTTGTAGCATTCTAAAACATTGATTGTTCAAGTTAAAACACCGTCGGCTGATTTATAAATGTATGTTTAAGGAATCTTAAACATTGTATGTACAAGTTTAAACTTTCTCGGCTGAATGACAAATATACGTTTCTTAAAATTGTGTCAGAGGATTCTTTTATATTGTCTGTACACGTTAAAACACTGCCGTCTGAGGAGTATAATGTATTGGAGACTGTTAAAGTTGTCTTCAAGTATCCTCAAACACTGTCTGTACAAGTCAAAACACTGTCTGATTAGTCATCTATTTGTTCAACTCTGTTGCAGCCATCTAGTATGGGCGTCATCCACTCCGTTATTGATGGATGTAAAAGATTAAGGAAAATGCTAAAGCGGTATCGGATGTTGCAGCCCCTGGTGTTGAGTGCGAGTCCAAAGCTGTAATATCTCTTATTAGCGAGTTGCACCATATAAGGCCCGCCAATATCTCCATTACAGGAGTCACTGTAATAAAATATGAACATTTATTGTTATGCTTTGTACTAATAACCAACGGGTGGATCACTGTCATCATTATAATTTTCAAAATATCTACATTTTAGCTTTTTTTAAAATTCATTTTTTAGATTAGTTTTATTTGTAAGCTTACAGTATTGGTATTTGTAGGATTTTTTAAATGTTATTTGTCTATATTCCCTGGAAAAAGAAGTCTTTGAAATGTATTTGTGATCTATGCACGCCCATCTTCGAGTATGCCATTGATCAGGGTCCGTGTAATATACGGACCCTGCACTGATGAAGGCTTAACTTGCATTGTGTAACCCTGGTAAATTTCTAAAATGAACTTTTCTATCTTTCAACTTTGAGGTACTTCTGGTGAGTATTCACTGAAAAGTAATGTAACCCAACAGCAAAAAGTGTAGATCATGATCAGACAGAACGGACTGAACATGGCCTGCACTGGTTCGAAGTACAAAGAGGGATGTCACTAGCAGGTTAAAAGTCAAGTTTTAAAAGAAAATCAATTTTAGCGATTTTGTACTTTCACAGCCGATCTCAGCTATAGTTATCCCGTTCATGAGTCTTACCTTTCCACGAATTCGTCACCGACACAGAAGAACCTATCAAGATCGATTCCAGGGTATCTTCCTTCGCATACCTTTCGCTTCTGTACTGGTCGGTGGTTTTGCTTCAATTCCTTAAACAGTGTCGACAGTGTATTCATATAGTTGGCGTTATCTGGCGCATTACCCCAACCTGCCGTGTAGGCCTTGTAGGAGTGAGGAAACGACAGCATGGCCTTCAACTGGGCGTCAGCGGTTGCTATAGAATTGTTATCTACAAAAATATGTGCATGTTTCAACCGTATTTCGATCATTGTAACAGGCGGACAAGTTTAGCTAACCCTCGTTCACAGGAGGAAGAAACAGTACTAGATCCTAATCCTCTGTTGTAAGAATCTTACGGTCTAACCCTCAAAAATTATTTCAAGGCACAAGAAATGGAAAATTCATAAGATCGGTTTTTATGTTTGATACCCGTTACCGTAAAGATATTTGTTATTGCAGGAACTTTTAATCTAGCATACATATTCTAATTTGTTCTGTCTGATGACACGCGACAACACAATATACTAACCATAGGCGAAACATAGTGGTCGGAGGTACTTATTAAACACCGGCCTCATTGTTCCATTTTCTCCAAGGTCGAGCAAAGCAACATCATTTTCCCGTATCCCCAGTTCACCGATCTCTTCACCAGTGTAATTGTCATGAATCAATACATCACTCACCAGCGGCCAGACTTCCTCGGCGTCTTTCTTGTAAAGTTTATGATCACTAAGGTGAAGATTGATCTGTAAGGTTAAAAGAAGACACATTTCAATATCAGGACACAATCGTGCTCAATCCGCTATCATCCGGGAGAATTATTGTCTGAAAGGATAACTTCTTAAGTGTAACTTTAAATTTTAGAGTTTAAAATAATAAGACAGACAGTAACGAAAGAAAACAAATGTATTTTTAGGTAAATTGGATCTGGAAATGGGTATCAACTGAGATACTGTAAACGTACTTTATTTGGCGCAGTTAAATTTTAGCACATTGATTACAAATAACATATGTTAGAAAAATTAATGTAGACCTCGAACTTCCGCTAATCTATTTATTTAACGCAAAGTGACGTATTATACGAAAATGTCCGGAAATCGGCGGAAATTGCCGAACTTTACTACAGTATGCATGTATATCGTAAGTTAATGCCTGGGTAAGTTTTACCTGTGATGCATTGAATGGCACAACTTTGTTGTCCTCCACCTTCGATACACAACTTGCTGCAGTCAGGAACCATCTGTCACACAGTATGGCCCCACCACACGTCCTTGGCAACATACCATCGGCAATAACACTTAACCATCCAAGCCAAGGCCAAGCTCCCTAGTGCAGAATAGGAAATAAATCAATATATTAAAGATAATAGAAATACTAAATGTAGCACATAACCTGAAAATGTTTACAAAATGTTAAAACATTCCATTTCGTTTATGTTTTAGAAAGTTTTAAACTAATACAATCAAAAGGTATTTGCTACGGATTCTGTAAGGGTCAAAGTGAAAGCCAAATGTTGTATCTTCCATTTTATCTTTTAACTGGATACACAAAATGTACAATTATAGTTTTTCTATAAGCAAACTTAAAAAATAGAGCGCGAGGATGTAACACAAAAACCTGGTGTTCTGTTTTACACGCAACGAGGGGTGGCAACGCGATGGGTGTAAAAAGATTGCACACGACTAACTCAACACCAGTCCTACGTCAAATATATATCTTTGAGGTCGTCCAATTTGTTTACAACCGATCCCGTTTCAGCACTATGAGTCAAACTCCTCAGAGTAAACTAATTGGCTGAGCTCCCTCTCTTACTGTATACTGTAAAGGGAAGTAACCGCTGAGGGTAGTTTGACTTTGAGTAAGAAGAGTTGCTTAGCTTTGCTGATTGTCTGAATTTGTACTATTTTCAAACAATACAATCATTAAAGTGTTGACTCGCATTAATTTGTCACCTACCTTGGCAGCATTTTGGGAGCCCCGTGCGATCTCCGTCTTGCCTGATATGCCGCATTGTCCATAGTCTGAATAGAAAACAAATATTGACTGTCTTATAGCAGACCAATCATGCATATATATAGCACATCATACAGTAAAAAGGTGTATGTTTGTACGATAACGGTTCTATATATATATGATGGTTAAAGCATTTCCCGGGGCTGACCAACTAAAATTTCTAACAGTCTTTCGGATCAGACAGAAATCGAGGTCCCAATTATGGGTGCTATACACCTGGCATGTTAAAAGAACCAGGGGTGTCTCAGGATATTGAGACGCTTTCTGTATCTTGCACTATCATCCGAAACCTAAAATAACTAACCCCTTCTGGGGGCGTTGGTCGTGTGGAAAACCGGTACCAACGATAAAACCCTAATATACAATACGATGGTTAACGCAGTTTTCGTCGGAAGGTACACTTAGTAAGCATTTGTATTTTACATTTTTTTTTGCACATGTACTTGTATTTCGAATCTTGGTCCTTATGTTAGGACCTAGTTCGACAACACCATTATACACTAAAACAAGGACTGATCATTAATGATTAAATCATTATAAGAAAATAATACAACTTTGATCTAAAATTTCAGTAACATTTAAAGATTTAAAAATAATACAGTCGCATAGTTAGAAGTAGTGGACCAATGTTTTGACTTGCAAGATCCTGGTACATGTATAATTACATCGGTTCGCATTGCCATTGTTGAATTTGTACATGAGAAGTCTCGCTAGTGATTTCAACTTTTCAGATGCCTGTGTAAGTGGTCACCACATTCAGCACAGTGTCCAATACTGATTTACCCTAATTTTTAAATTTTATATTAACTACACCTGTATACAGTACACTCCACTATTTACTTGAATGTACTTCTTTGACATCAGCCAGAAATGCACTGCTTAAACCAAAGTGTTATAAAAGACCAAATATTTTAAAATATAGTATGATAATGAATATAGACTGCCAGAGCGCAACAGAATATAAAAAATACTGTATTTTTGTGAAGAAAATTATGAATCTTTTTTTATCAATTACGAATAACTGTGTTTTGGGATATATCTCCCGCATTATGTTAAATGTATGCATGCATGTATGTGACCTCGTTAACACTGTATGTAATTAATATTTATACCTCATGTTGTCATTGTATTTTGACCTGAGAGTAACGAAATAAAGTTGAAAGTTAAAAAAAATGTATATTACGAACTCCTTGGGTCGTTCAACTTTGTTCGTAATATTATATCTGGAGTATGTTATGTTATTTCTTTATGGCGTTTTTGTATAAAATAAATAAGTAATAATATATCGAGTCAAGAAAATTTGTTCCTTAATATATCTGGAAGTTAGCTATATACGGAGTCATTATATACGACGTTATTTGTAATGCATCCATAGCCTGACTGATCAAGGAAGGTTTGACTTCATTCTTTGCATGGCCAAAATTAAAGCGCGCTTGTAAGCAGAGTATTGGTCCCTGCTTATAAGGCCTATAGGAAAATCGATTGTTTCCCTTAACACCAAAAAGTCACTTATTAGCTACACTCGATTATTGGATTACTGTCTCTATCTAAGAGTCACTGACCACACACTGTTTCATTATGACTGTTTTATTTAGACCTAGTAGGATTGTTTTCTTGAGAGATAATTATTAAAGTTAGGAAGAAAATGGAATAAAAGGGAATCAAGAAATAATTAGAATTTTTATCAATCTTATTGACTGATTTTCGGGACCGAATGAAAATGCATTTATAAAAGTCTTTATATGTACAAATGTACATGCGATTGTGATGAGCTGGCTATGCTTACTATTAAACTGTACATACGGAATTCAATGCATAAATCCTCATAACAAATACACAGCAAATACTGATTTTGAAATTAAAAAGTCAAATTTTTACTGAAAGAATTTGTTAACACTTGTGTACCAATTGTTTCTTATTACCTTGTTACTTCAAAATGTCGTTTTGATTTGTTTCCAAATCACGGTTAAAATAGTCAAACTTAACTATGCTACAAACGTTTAATACAATAAATTGACCAAAAAGATTTTCCTGGCCCCATGGGTAAAATGTAAATTTATTAAGTAGTTTTTAAAGTTTCAAAGTTTATTAAGGAAAGGCCAAATGCAACGTAAATGACATACATTTTCGAAAAATTAGAAGTTAAGAACTGTATTTGCGGTATTTGTTTATGCTTCAGATACAATAGTTTTACAATCAATCGTGTGCTTGTTAAAGACAATTAGAATCTCCTTCATAGCAAACCCATTATCACTGTTTAAAAAAATGAATGTCACAATTGAAACATAAAAGAAATGTTTTTGTTTTTTTCAAAATAACTGTAGAATAACTGATTTCATAGTTACAGTAAAGAAATAAATACAGTTAGAAGGATTCTTTATAACATTGCTCAATCTAACTTTATGAAATCACAGTTATTCTGCAGTTTCATTCATAACAGAAAATTAATGGATAATTATCTAAATCTTTTGATATAATAACTGTAAGTGATCATTTGTTTATAGGGAAAGTATTTGCTTGAGTAACTGATTATATATTTTTTAAATTTGATCGAAAAATCACAAACTTAAAAGGTAACTGATCAAATAAAATAATCATATTTTATAAAAGTCTTTAAATTTATGTAGAACTAACATCACTTTCCTTCATTATCTGTACACAATGTAAGGGAGTTATACAGTAGCTGAATATGATAAACAGAAGCTAGTCTACCAGTGACCAGTTTTGTTATTTGACCTCTGCTGTGAAAACGCAAAGCTGACTGGACCCCTGTGGTGAATATCTCACATTCCTGTTCAATTGTCTTTAATTGGCATGGTGATGTTATTGAATGTAGGACATTATCCCCTAAGACATTAACCCCTTGGCCAAGGTCTTTCAAAAATACTATTTGACAAGACGGCCTGTGCCTTTAATTGTTCTGCCGGTTTGCTTGTATGCTATGTGTGTTGTTAGGTATATGTGTGTACATGATTGGTGGGGGGTGGGGGTTGGCACTGTTTTGGGGGTTTTTGGTACGTGGCATTCCCTGTTTGATATTATTTTTGTTTTTTTGCCTTAGCTCAATTTAGCATAGGCGAACATTATCCCCTTCACTACAATGCCAAGGCGGACATTATCCCCTTCACTCTTCAAAGTTTAAGAATTGATTTAATATCATCATAAATTTGAAATTGAAAGTTTTGTTTGTTAAATTTATTAATTTTGTCATAGAATATAGAGATAACTATCATCATAACTATGCAGATGCCTTTAAAAAGCTAACTCGATGAAGGGGCTTATGTCCGCCTTTGCAAACTCAAGAAGGAGCTTATGTCCTCTTGTGCAAAATTGAGCTAAGGGGATGATGTACTAGGGAATAATGTCCGTTTACCCATGTTATTATTGCGAGAGGCGAGAAACAGATTAAAGACTCTCCTAGCATACCATGGACGTTTTTGTAATTATCATTTTTGATTTTTGATTTGCTTATTATTTTGCATAAACTACAAACAGAAATGGCATCTTAAACGATGCATCACAATTGATATGTGAATCTTGTAAATACATGTATGAGAATATGATCCATAGAACTTAACTCGATCTAATGATAAAATAATCTAAAATAAACATATTTTACTTTCAATCTAAATTTAAAAATTAAAAAGAAGTTAGACTTAAACTTATGAATAAAATGCAGCCTTCATTCATCATTGCTCATTTTTTTGCAAATGGGAAATCATGTTTCATGTGCTAATATTGTGTAATTGTATTGCATTGAAATTTTATGAGTCGCTAAAATAGACCAACACAACTATAACATTTTTATAAATCTTGTAAAATCTCCAAACAAGTCAAAATGTGATGCTTGATTTAACAACGGACTAAATACACATATAGGTCCGTGATATAACCAGACACAACACTTCAGTTTTGTCAATACATTGTGAAAAAAGTCATAAGTTTGTGAAATCAATTAAAATCGTTATTTTCAAACGTTTATAGAAACAAGAAGACATACAAATAACTGAAAAATAAAAACATCCAAATAAAGATACAACTTTCTTGTTTACTTATAATAACATAATCAAATGTGTAAGTATCTCAAACGAAAACCTCATGTGAGGCTAAAAGATACGCCCTTTCCGTTGAAGTCAATGTGATTTGCTTGAAAAATTGCTACTTTTTTAATTAATAGGGAAGCAAGAAGATATCAATTCATTTTAATAAAAACTATATTGAAATAAAGCGGAAATAATGCAGATTACTTCAATAACTTAATAAATATTGTCAGATTATGATTTCATTACTTTTGGATCAGCTTAAACGTTTACTACTATATATCTCAATATGCATAAATTGACCGATAACGCTAATAAAAATCGATAAACCCGAAATTATAAGCTGTTTTCAAGTTAGACAAATTCAACTATAAGCCAATAAATCTGAGATTCCGGGGATGGATTCAAACATTTTGGTAAGACTAAATTTAACATTCGTTACTTACAAACCTACCTATATTTCTTTCTGCGATGATGTCTCCTACTTTATCAAGGTCTTTAAACTGGTTCAGGAGAAAGACATGTTCGACGTGGGGTGTAGAGGCTATTTCCGCCAGCACAAATTTGTCGATGTTTCTCCCGACGCCGATTGCAAATACCTCAAAATTTGCATCTGTATAAGTCATAATATGTTAATATTTAAATTCGTTCTTTTATTGGGAATGAACTATCATGATTATCGGTCTTACAGTCAGAGCCATTTCGGTTTATGCTAATTGTCTTTACTAATAACAGTTTTTTTCTTCTCGTGAAGTTCATGGAGCACGCCGCAAACAGATGTTCGTCCCCGAAGCGGACACGCCATCCGAAAGAGCGGGACTAACAAATGAGCCTGAGAAGGAATTTGAGTTTGATTTGAGAGAATTCAAAATAACCAGTACATGAATAAGCAATTCGGGTACCGCAATTCGAGCACCTAATGTTCTGACATAGATACGGAATGCAAGGCAGACCTATCAAGCATTTCTTGTTTCTGGTAAAAAAGGTTTGCAAAATAATATTGCAGATGATTTATATCTTTTTACGAATGCATCTGTAATGCTGAAGGTTTAGTTCGTTGACTGAGCCGCATAGACCTCTAACTATTGCAGGTTCGAACCCTGACAAGGTAATAAGATATTCGTGTGAGGACTCTACGCAGTCTGCTGTTGGGAGGATGTCCTACTTAGACGTTGTATAATTGTTCCTGAGGCTCTAATGGGAAGTAATTAGGGCTAGGATCTTCGCTGCATAGTGCATTTGGGTGGGCAACCTCTTTACTACCTCATTACACTCTTTGAAACAATTTCAGTTACCTTCCTTCAAGTTGTCGGCGGCTGACTTTATCCTTTCTATTCGGTCGGCTTCTAAAGTACTCGTAACCTCAGCGTCAGTGATTATGAACACTGCACGTGTTGCATCCGTCAACCGTTTCTTATTTCCGAAACGTATCTTCGTCATATAAATGTTAGCACTCACTGCTAGCAAAGCCGTCCTGAAATCTGTGCCCCCGCCAGTATTCTGTTAATAAAAAATTATACCCAGTTTTATTTATTCCATTCAAAACTGGTATTGGTTTACAGTACGCATCGATTGGATATTACTCAGCGAGCTATATATAGAAGGCTATATAATATTAGGTTATTTAACACTGTACTGTACAATACAGAGATATATTTGGACGAGTACCCAGCTGAGAAAACCATATTGGACGAGCCGCTAGGCTAAATAACCTTTTTATTCTATAAAAATTATCTATTTTATTTTAGTTTAAATAATAAATGATTCACTGAATATTGTATATCTGCCTTTTCCTCGTTTTTGTGTTTACATGTACAAGCAAATGACAACAATAAAACCATTGATGCAAAGCATCAAATGTCGCCGCTAAAGAATTGAACAAGAGCAAAGGAAATGTAGAATGTTTTTATTTGTAACGGGAATACAAAAATAATAATACTGTTTAATTGTGTTTGAGCATTAACATGCTACATAGATTGTAATAAAGAATATATAATCAATAAGTTCACCCATCAAAATATGACCACTTCAAGACGTGATTCATTTCAATTTTCGTAAAATACAGTTGCGTAATATTTAAAAGAAATATATATCCATAAGTATTACACCGACAACTAAAATAATTTAGATTGTATTTTCTGTTTCTGTTTTCTTGAAAATGACCCAGCTGAATCAAAGTTTTGTGAAAACATCGCGAGTATAACATATACAGATCAGACCGCTGTAAGAAGACTTTTCGAATAACAGTTTCAGAAGAGTGCTCCAAGTTAATACTTTGAGACTGTACAGACTAGATATCCAAAGAGTATCGAGTGAAGTTAAGAGTTATCTCCCTTGAATTTCGGGTTAACTGACTGAATTACGCTTATAATCAATAGAAAATAAGCTATATGTAATCTGTCTGCCTAACATGGTTTCTTGTGATATTGTCACAATATATGCATCATTGAAAAGCTTACGATCTTAGCTTTCTTATTATATGCAATTTGATACATTTTATTCACTACTAACATTTAATCAGTTGTTAAACCTGACCATATATCGGGAATTTCACATAGAAGTTACAGTCGGTAACATTTACTCGATAAAAATCGATAAAAATAGACGGGAAATAGCCCCGTTTGAAACTGTAAAGTCGTGCGACCTTGCGTAACAACAGAGCGGATAGCTTTATTGTTTACATCACGTGAGTTCTAAAAATAAATTATGATTCACTCTCCGTAGACTGGTTTCAAATATTTTATCGGTCAAAATAGACCTTGACCATTTGAAATCGTGCACCACATGAGGGAATAAATTAAAAGATTTAAAAAAAATGAAATAAAACAATAAAAAATATAAATACTTTTTCTGTAAAACTTTATTGTCAGTGGGTAAAATCGAATAATCTTGGAAAAAAATTAAGTCACGTGCCCCTCCACGTACAAAAAAATCCCATTCCGGACAGTCCCCCGCACTTAAGTGCGGCGACAAATAATCCTGATTTCAAGACGCTTAAACAAACTCTGTACATAGAGCGCTTACTTCACCGATTTTCATTCGGATCATTTTAACGCGTTTCGGGCTTTCTCGTATGTTTACATTGTAACATGGGACAATATGGAAATAAACAGGAATTTTTGTACGCACATGCGTCCAAAATGGTAATGTATTGTACGGTCACGTGTTGCAAATAATCATTCACGATTGGATAAATAAAATAGATATAGAATAACAGCTATATCGTATACCTGACCTGGAAAATGATGTTTGGAACTGCACGGATTTTAAGATGTCATTCTGTTACTTATACGCATGATTTTCACTACTCTTTATGAGGTACACGATATAATAATTTTAGACTAATGTTTCGGTCAATACATAGTTTTTCGGACCTGTGAAAAAAATGATATTGACCGAGGACGGTCTCGGTCAATATCATTTTTGTCCTCGGTCAATATCATTTTTTTCACAGGTCCGCAAAACTATGTATTGACCTCAAAATTAGTCTATAATTGTACAGTATTGCTTGGTTTCGGACCTTCAGGTCGTACCATAGCTACCTTGAACGAGGATGGTGGACCATAAGAACATATAACAATCAAACAGGTTTCGGCCATTTCTCGAGAACATCAGCCTCTCTCGTAACAAGGCGTTTTCATTGTTTTTAATTCTGCATACAATTTAAAGAAAGATTTATCTATAAACCCTTCTGCTCATAAAAATAACCAGTCCGATGAAATACAATATTTGTAACTATTACATTTGTTCTTTATGTGTAAGAATTGCTTGATTTGTAGCAACTACATGGCAGAGTGCATCTTTATGAAGCCTGTAATGGCCTCCCATGCACTTGTATACATGTATTCTTATACGCTACATTTGATGACACATGTTCTAAGTAGAGCCAAGCTGGTTTAAATTAATGACCAAACGCTTATGCACAGCGGGATCACTTACAGTTATTGTCGACGTCATGCGTGATGTCATGGTGCATATTTCTGTTTAATAAATATTATAAACATTATCGATCATGCAGTTTCTAGTATGTATGCAATGGTCGATTATCAGATTCACGTTTGAATAAAAATGCTCTGAATACTACTTTCAAACTTACAGTTGTTTTTGTTGACCGTCATAGTTTTTTTGCTCGTCAACTAGTATCATGCCGAGAAGATGGCGAAGTTCCGTTGACACCTTAAGGTGGTATTGTCAGGCACACAGACGTGCGTAAACAAGCCTCGGACGTTGAGCAGCAGTTTAAACGCTTAGTATAGGAAAGTCTAACCAGTATCAATATAAATACATTTTTACCAGTATTTGTGTTATTAATTCAGTTCCACTTCATGTTGTTTAATTCTGTCTAAATTCATGTTGTATATTGTAATAACTAGAACATGGCAGTCGCTTATAGAAGAGTAGTTTCAGGGTCTACTGTCTGGATTACTGGACGGGTCGTCAATATGACTCTAAATACCGTTACATACACACTTTTATGTTTATGAAAAACTACCCATCACCAGATCTTGTCATAAGATCTTGTCTCTATTAAAGATACAGTAAACTCGGTATGTATCGACTAGGACAAAACATAGCTGCGGATATAAAGAACTTTTTTTCTTGGCCCGATTTTTTCCGCTTCTTTGTTTCATGTAAAAATATACGTTTATAACGTACATCGGTTATAATGAAACTTCGGATATAAGAAACATTATTTTCCGGCCCAAAAATGAAAAATGTACAGTAGAGCAAGCGCATATATCGAACTATAAATGTGTTCCGATGAGTTTGCATTTTTCTTATGCCGCTTGCATAGCATTTGTCATGGCACACTGTACAAAGTTATAAATATAACTCTTCACCAGCCATGGTCAAATTTCCGGCAAAACTTAATAAAAAAGTCATCATACCCATTTTACGCATTTTGTCGTTTTTGTGAGAGAATAAACATTTAAGTGAAATTGTGCGCTGAAATAGGATAGTTCTTTAAAATCTTCACAGATATCAACCGTGTTTAACGATAGGCATCCGAACAATGAGACAGTCCTTAATACTGTTCAGTGATACACCATCCAGGTTATGCATCATTAATTCACCTTTGCAATTGTACCCCAACTGAATTGTCCGAGATTTTCAAACTTCGACCTATTCTGGCATCATCTGTGTTATAGTGACATGTACTGATGTGACATAAATACCTGCATGTTCATGAACAACAGAAATAAGAATCTGCGATTGCACAGAGGTGACATTAATGGTGTTTTTCCACAGCTGGAAAAATAATTTGTCCCAATACTAGTATAGAGAACAGCCATATGAGTGCAGTGTTGTAGCCCAACGACAAATAACCATAAACAGGGGCGGGTACAGAGAAGGCTTGACTGGGTGGCTGACTCGGCTTTCGCAGCCCTTAAGCCCAGATTCCGCGACTGCTATCTAAATGCCTGCATAAAAATGAGTGGAGCTTTAGAATCACAGTATATACATGTATGTACCTCTAGTTTGTCAATCTCTGCCTTAACGGTCTTGTTTGATCTTATATTTGGGTCGTCTAAATTGAATTCCACGTTTGCTTTCCCGCTGAACGTAACCAGAGCAAACCGAGTTCCATTTTTACCTAGAAAGTAGACAAATCTATTAAAGTCTAAAGTTATAGTATTCTGTCAAGTTATAATCATATCTGACATCAATTCTCACGCACTATCGACGTAACTTCGTTTTTTATTGGATGCGTCACTATTAAATATTAAAACGTATATACAGTATAGTGACACAAAATAGGACAATCAGTCGTTAATATGAAAAATACAAAAACATCTAAACCTACATTTACACAACAGCGCAAATTTAAATGGCGTAACTAATCAGAAACCACATGACATCGTTAATGCGTTAGAATAACGTACAAAAAGTCCCCAAAATCGAACGATTTGAGATAATTGTGCGTTAGAGATAATTTCGCATTAGAATAGGGTTAACCGTTAAGTGATTTTGACATTTGCGACAATATTATACAGTCGCAAATATCAAAATTACAAAATACATGTAAATCTTTAATCATATCTGACATCAATTAACATTCTTAAGTCTGGAGATCATCTTAACGGTCTGAATGCTGAACTGTCGTTGCCTTGTAACTGCAAGACATTTCCAAATGTAGATATCCTTGGCCTTTACTTGGTAAGATACACAGAGGATATTTGTTTGTTTTAAATGGATATTGGTTATATCTCATCAGTTAGCATAAAATAAAGTGCCATACCCAATACATGTATTTCAATACAGTTAGCTTCTCAATTCTATTTTGTTGATGGTAAACAAATCGTAAAAAGAAAGTATGCAATATTAGTTTCTTCCATGAGCATGCGGTTCAGACCGAAATATCCGTCACCAAGGGTAACTGTTTTGGTGGGAACGAGGCTCTGTCGAGTTCCCGCTAAACACTGTTACCCGAGGTGACGGATATTTCCATCTGAACCAAATACCTGATGGTAGAAACTATTTCTTGCATACCGTCTTGCACTTTTTAATAGATTTTAAATACAAACTTATCGGAATGATGCCTTTTAATATAAAACAAACGTTATTCAGATGCTTTGTTTGGGAAAGTGACGTCACATTGTAATATGAGATTTTCCAGCACTGGTGAAAACTGAGGATACCGTTTTCTTACATACCGAATCGGGGTATCCACAGTTTTCACCAGTGCTGGAAAATCTCATATTACATCCCCCATGTAATATGACTTGTGTGAATTACTTGTGACGTAACGTTATAAACAATGTGACGTCACTTTCCGAAACACAGAATCTGAATAACGTTTGTTTGTTTTTATTAAAAGGCATCATTCCGATAAGTTTGCATTAAAATACAATGTATCTATTTTAAAGTGCAAGACAGTATGCAAGAAATAGTTTCTGCCATGAGATATTTGGTTCAAATGGAGATATCCGTCACCTCGGGTAACTGTTTCGCGGAACTCGGCAGAACCTCGTTCCCGCCAAAACAGATACCCTCGGTGACGGATATTTCGATCTGAACCGCATGCTCATGGAAGAAACTAATAATCCGGTATGCAAGAAAATTCCTTTAAAGCTATTTCGATGTTCTGATAAAAAGAGTACGCTTGATTGTGATGTGCAGAGCTATGTTTCTAAATTAGACGTTTCCGTCCTCAATTTGGACAATATCATTGATTGTTCAAGGAGCTAATAACTGAAAATTGATAGTAACTAAATATAGAATAGTACAGACATTGACCAGGCATTTTATAGTGGGGACTGATAATGATCTACACTGGTCGCAAAGGCACAACCGGTTGCAGTTAAAAACCTACGCAGAGTAAACAAACAATTCCAAAACCCTGCCCCAATAGCTAGTATATGTATAAATTGATTTTCATTTTTAATAATAATGCATAGATTGGAAAAAACAGCATAATTTTAAAACTAGTGTGTAGTGATTGCCTAAGGAATACTTAACCTCCTGACGGTTCAGCCGAGACACCGAAAAGATCGACAATAAGTTTCATAAACTTCTTAGCTGAGTTCAGAGATTTGGCGCCGATGCTTGAGGAAGTATCTACCAGTAATACTATGTCCAAACCGCTTTTTCCAGGGCTCAATCGAGCTGAAATTTCAAAATGAATACCAGTACAGTAAACTCCGTATATAACGCACCCGGATATAGCGAAATTCCGGATATAAGTAACAAATCTCCTTGGCCCGATTTATTTCTTCTTTAAATAAAAAAACACAATAGTTAAATTCATGATATGTAGCTCGATGTCAATATTATAAATTTTCTATGTGGAGTATACCCGAAAGTTATTACAAATATAATAATGAATGGAATTCTAGATGCACTTTTGATAGAAACTAATTCAGATTTTTACTAATATTCCCCCCACGCATAGACAAAGCCAGCAGGCGATGGTTAATACCACCACCCCATAAATATTTAGTATAATAAATGCATGATAACAGCATGCCATATTCTTCTGAAGGTAGAATGTGGCATTCACCAAGTTGAACTAGAAATGCAATTCTGAAATACTGAAAAGTGAAATTAAATGATTACATTGTGCCCCGCTCGCTGATCCTGTTGTCGACCCAGCAAGACTGTCAATCATTTTATCTTTTAAATGGTTTGCAAAATCCTCAGTCGTCCTTCGACCTGGAGAAGAAAATAATTTGGATCATGAATATGTTGATTTGATGCCCGCAGGCATTAGATTTTCAGGCTGCATGGACAATGATTGAGTTCACATTGCAGGCTAGTGCATTTATTAAATTAAAAATATCTCGATTTCCATTGGTTAACTTCATAGTATTTTAAATTGATTATATTGTACAGTATTTAAAAGATATCGATTTCCATAAAAATAGAAGCGGATCAGTGGTCTATTGGTAACGCGCTGGACTTGTAATTTTGGGATCGCAGGTTCAATCCATCCCTCTTCTACTTATAACTTCTGGTATTCCGGATGATACCTATCCGGTATCAACGATAAACTCTAGAATATATAGATTGGTTACATTGTATAGTATTTTAAAGAGCTCGTTTTATATGGATTAAATTGTACACAATATCTTCTCAATTTTTAAACAACAATCGACCTTTTTCCGTAGAAAATTGGAAATCCAAGTTATCTTTATAATAGCTAAAACTCCCCCTACAAGCGGTACCTATATAAATGTTCAATGAATAAACAGTAACGGAGTAATGAAGATCGAGATGATGTCATTTAACAAAAGAAACAGTAAAAGAGTCCAAATTTACTCAAAAAATATATACAAAATGCACTACTAGTATGATTAGCATGCACTTACTGTTGCAAATGGGCAAGCTTCCGTCCCACCTGTGTCCTTTCCGGCATGTTACAACGGGTGAACCCTCCAAAACAAAACCTTGTTGACAGCTGAAGTATGCCTTCTTCCCCACTTCTCTGCCTTCGACTATCACATCACCATTGTTGGGTTTAAAAAGTTTTGGACATTTTGCCCCTGAAATAAAATTATCTCAATTTTATTTGAAGGGTAAAAGTTAGAGCTGGCATTATAAAATATCATGTTAAGTGTAGCATGTGAGTGTCAGAACATTTCTTATTTCATTCTAATTCGTGTAAACGTGATATCGACTTGTGCCTGTGCAATCACTTTCGCGTAAACCTGATGCCTAACTGTGTCTCTTTTATTTCGTGTCATGTTAATACCAGCTTGTGTCTCTTTAATAATCCGTTTCGTGTTATCGTGATGCATAACCGTGTCTTTATTCCGTTTAGTGTTAACATCATTCTGGACCGTGTCTCTTTATTCCGCTTCTTGTTTACGTGATGCTAGACTGTGCCTACTTATTCCGCCTCGTGTAAACCTTTTTCCAAAATTATGTCTCTTTGTTTCGTTAGGGTCAATGTTCAACTGCGTCTCTTTATTCCGTTATGACTCCACGAAATCAAAATTGATGTTGATATGACTCCGCGAAATAAAAGAGACCCCCACCATGGAATTACTGTGTATTGTATATCGTGTAGCGCGTAAAAATTGGTTATAGCATGGTGCCGTTAGACAAAGAAGTCGTTATATAGTATGATAAAAATGAACGCGCCAAACGAACCTTTGTCAACATAAAATGTGCAATGATAATTTTTACGAAGAGTTGACCGCTGTAGCGACATGAGATGTGCGACTCTTTTGGCGAATGATTCATTCAAGGAAAAACAACGACCGAGAAATCGTACGTAAAATTTCATACAATGATGTTTTATCTAGTGATCCACATGAATCGCAAACGCACCACACCAAAAAAAAAATGGAGACTCTGAAGGGGCTTTCATTTCGAAAATAAACAAGGGAATGCAAAAATTCATAAATTCCGAAGAACCAATACTCACTAGTGACATCACATTCGACGAAATAAATCCAGATTTCAATGGTCTAAAACGAAAAAAAGCTCCCGGGCATGATCCGATCCACGAATCAGAGCTGACGATTCACGGATCGAACCACGAATCATCAGTATCAACTAACAACGACATATAAGGAAAATCTTTTACTTTATATGTTTTCAACATAATATCATATCTTCGAATCTAATGCTACGTTGCTAGCTCTAGAGTGTTTGTTTACTTCCTGTTCAGAAATTAACAGCGTAAAACTGCAAGAAAATGAACAAGAACTATTGGTTTTAGCTTTTAGAAAGTTTCATAGAGATACTTTGTATAACTTGTATATGTGTGTGAAAAAGATCGCGATCCAACGATCTTGGCAATGACGAATATCCGCACTCAATTTTCTGGACTAGATCGCGGATATCCGAGTACTCGGATACTCGCTACAGCCCTGTCCATATGCCGTATACATTGATATACTTTTTTGTACCTAGAAAAGTTAAACATTGCCATATCAACGCATTTGTAACTATGAGCATTACGTCTGTCAAATGAATTGGCGTAAGTGATTGTCTCTACTTATACTAACAAACCGCCCTTCTATATGCAACCTACAATGGAGTCACAATCGATCTTTTTTCTACCTACACTGTAAGGAAACTATGTACGATCACCAACCGTATAAAATAAAGGAATTGAAAGCTAGTAACATAGGCTTTATTAGATACATGTCTTACAAAATGCAATGCATGTGTTTCAAAACCAAAATTCAAAAACAGTTAGGCTTCCACGATACAGACATACAAACCAGGTCAATCGCACTAACAATTTTTCATTGGTCACCGCGATTGACCTACTTTTTAGCAAACAATCAAATTCACTTTTTGGATAAAACTGACTAGAAATTATAGTCAGGTAAGTATTTCCTTTTTTGGAGTAAAATACATTTTGTTAGTATAGGCATGATAGGAAACTTGCCGGGGTCTCAACCACGGATAAAAGGCTAAAATATTTGCTCTCATTGACGGACCTTTATAAAATTCATTTCAAATTAAATCAAATCAAGAACTCAGGCTTATTCAGACTTGAGGTTTTCTAAGTAATTGAATTGTTTTCTAAAACATCGAATCAAGTGCAGTTTTCGAAGAAGTCATTCAAGAGTCATTGAAATTATACTTTCCACTTAGATGGTTTTGGCGAAATATGTAAAAAAAAATGGAAACTATCAGTCGCTGTTTCAAAATGGTTTGCATTTGGGCCTTGAAGTAAACATTTTCGAAAAGTATGAATACTAAGGCTATAAAATAATTATGCAATATTATGGAACGCCATGACCGTCTTATCAGAATCATAAATATTTATGGTAGTCACTGTGTCCATTATGTGTGGTGCTTTTTTCCTTTTATGCAGTGCAAATAACATTTATTTATGTGTTGTACTTTCGTTTATACAATGTATACGCTGTGGAACTCGCATTATATGCTGTACATGCGATTTCCTTATATGCGGTAGTAATTTCTTTATATGCGGTAGTTTCGTCATTATATGCGGTAGTTACGTCGTTATGATGAGATGGTTAGGATTTTTCCGAACGATACCGTATATTGCCGGATTATGACGAATCCGGATGTTTCACACGAGTAATTTCAGTGCTATCCGTTTCCATGCTGATTTAGGGGGAGAGATGAATTGTTTTTATATTGTTTTATGCATCACTGTAAATTGTACTGGTTAAAGATTCTGTATATATAGAGAATATTAGGCTACTGTCTTTTGATAACATGTGATATCAGGTGAGGTAGATGCGGTCGGAAAAGGCGAGGCTCTGCCGAGCCTTTTCCGACCGTATCTGCCGAACCTGATATCACATGTTGTCAAAAGGCAGTTGACTAATATTCTATTTATCATGCAAATCTTCATATTGTATATTTTTGACACTTTTAGGGGCCTAAAATAGAATAAATACGGTATTTATAAAAGAAAATGATTTCAAATTACTACATGTGCCTCGAAAAATAGTTCTACATTTCAAAGGACAAAAAATATAAAAACGACATAAATATAGCTTTATAATAACCTTCATGAGACTATTTATAAATGTTTTTCTGTTCTAATGTAATGATATTGTTTTGCAAACAAAATATTTGCAAAGACACACGCAATAATTTCCAAGTAAAACACTGACATTTCAAAAATGGCGGCGTGGGCTCAACACCACTGGGATATTCTAATTGTAAACAAACGAGGAACTTGAGAGTTGATGAGTGAAAAGTGAGCTGTTTAAAGACAGTTTTCAACTTTTGATAGGTAGCTGATAGGTTTCAGGCCATTTCAACCACGCATTAAGAACTTACTGTGAAAATTGGATAGTGATAAAAAAAGGAAAATCAACTTTTTCTCAAATTTTGCCTCAAAATTGCTGTAGATGGATAGCAAATGATCTAACTAAGAAAATGAATACCAACAACCCTATATTTATTTCAAAAATAAAGATTCTACAGGGGATTTTCAATTTTTATGGTGCCTTGCTGTTCGTCTTAAATCATTCAATTTATCTATTTGGGCTGTATTTTTATGCAATAACTACATCATTAACAATGATTTGTAAACAAAAATACAAAAATGATAGGATAAATGAAATGTTTTGATTACTTTTTCTCTGTGATTGCACTTGAGGAGTCTTGCATGTTGAACTGGAAGTAGTCCGGCATGTGGGCGTGGTTACAAAGTGTTATCACGTCAGTGACGTGATATCATTTTAAAATATCGGACGGGTGTTATCGGTCAGATTTAATGCTAGTTGCATGATAAATCACGGTTATGAACCTTCCTGCTGTTTGCATTTTCTAAGAAAAGAACAACTGTAGCCGATAATCGAACAGTTTTCTAGCCAAGACATCTGTTCGCAAAATTTTCAACTTTGAATTTACTGATATAGAAAAATAAATTTATTGATAGTATAATGATAGAACCATGTTCTATTCACTCTAAAACAATGTTGATATATGACTTTCTTTCCCTTTCAAGTCATTTCTTCAAGAACCAAGAGTCGTCAGAAAGCCTCACTATCATTGAAATAAATATCGCGCAATGCTTTTGATATGGACTTATCGATTTAAAAAGCAAATATAGAAATGTTTTTGGTACAAATAAGAAGCATTTCTGTCAGTAACACATCTTACTTGATTAAATGAGAGCTACTTGTAAATGTAATCTTGTGGCTTTAAGATAAGTATGTTGTCTATATAAACATTGCTGATTGCAGATATATTTGTGACTTATATCTTTAATACTGTATATATTTGTATGTGTACAAACACTTTATATAATGTTGTATCTGACACATTTTGTTCTATGCATACATGACAATCTGCACACTTACTGTATTTATTTTTGCATTAGTCTAAATTTATTAAATCACTTAAAAGACATAATGTACATGTATAAACATGTATATAGATTGGGACTATAATTATAATTAACTAACGCCACATTTAGTTAAACAACTGTTAATTAAATATGGTGTCGGGCTGCTGAAAGAAATACTCATTAAATTATAAGGATTACTGCGCGCTGTATTTGTGCCATTTAATGACTAACTTACGTATAAAATCAAAATTTATGCAGTCTCTGTCACCACCAGACCATCTACCACGGCGGCACTTCCTGTCTCGAGTTCGAACACTTCCGGTCAACGTGTAACCATCGTCGCATTTGTACTTGAGGGACCTCTTCCGGTCATTGAAGATAAACGTGCCGTACCAAGGCTCCTTTGGTAGAACACAGCCATACTTTTTCGCTACAAACACAATAAATGTAATAATGGATTATGAGTAATGTCTGGCTGTTTGATATTTAATAGTAATATTTCACGAAAGTTTTTTTTTACGAAATGCTAAATTCTTACACAACTTCGATAATCGTTCCTTAGATTTAACCCGAAGAGAGAGAGAGAGAGAGAGAGAGAGAGAGAGAGAGAGAGAGAGAGAGAGAGAGGTGAGAATAATTTATCTTGCTTTAGGACATGGCCACCATTGTCGTGACTGGTGGAAACTTGTAACTGTTAAAGTTCCAGCAGCACTTTAAATAGTAATAGATAGAGAAATGAAGCCAGGAATAGAGTAATGATAGGCTTGTGTTTTATTTAATGTAAACCAGTGGTGATGTATTCCTTTCTTTCATTTTCTGTCGCTTCTTCATTGAAATACTTTGTCAGAAAGCGTTTCTTATTTTTGCAATAACATTGAAAAAAATAATGCATAATATAGGGAGTGTACTTCAAAATCCCCTTGATCGGAATCCCATTTGTCCAAAAATGGCATAGTATAGTCATAATCTCCTCAATGGATTTTGCAAGTGGAAAAGCATATACTTAATGAAAATGTTGTACTAAATATTTTATTTGTCTCTAGTTTGTAATTTACTATAGCGAATAATTAAAAAAATAAGATTCTTGAAATTACAATGTAAAATCCATTGAAGGGATCATGACTACTATGCCATTTTGGGACGAAGGGGATTTCGACCACATTGGATTTTGAGTGTCTCCTTAATATAGCATGTACTTTTGATTAAAAAGAAACGTAAAGTGTGTTACTATCATTTCTTTGTTTCTATTATGCTAGTGGAGAGCCACTGTGTCTTCACTTGAAAATAAAAGTTACCTAGCAACGGTCCTTAGGAAGTCTCAAAGTTTACTTATCAGACAGTCAAATTGACATTATCTGTAACACAATCAAAAGCCATTTAGCACCGTCAAACCCCACAAAGGATTAAATGTATTGATAGCATGTAAAGGTTGTGACACTAGTGACCTTGAACATCTGTTATAAAAACATTAAAAAAGAATACAATTCAAGAATACTTTCTATTACTTATTGCTAAAGAGGCTTACTTATGTGGTCCAGTGTATCATTAAAGGTCCACTACTTAGCAAAAATTAAGAGACAGTTATTTCAATGGCAAGTACATTACCTTATGCAAGACACTAAATAATGAAGATTGTCAGGTTAAAATTTACAGAAAGTGTTTGGAACACGAAGAAAAGTATGTGTATTATGTTGAAATCTCAGTGATTCGACAAAATGGCCATCCAGGTCTTTTTAACTTTGTTCATAATGCATAGAAAAATAATTGTACATGTACTGTGGTTTATTTAGAATTTCGACATACCAACTTTCATTTTTTATTAAAAACAACTTATGTCTGTGCTTTTTAAAGTATATTTGAACTTTCGCTTTCGTTAGTATTGGACCTTTAACCATTTTAAAAATTGATAATTTCAAAAAATGTCTACTTTTGTAGCTGATCTTACTGTAATATTAAATACGTGTACTTCGTACCAGTCGTATCTAAACACTGGCAATTTCTTTGATTTGTCCAACACTTGATTCGTTCCATTTTTGTGCATGACATGAAGCGATATATTTTTGAAAATATTTGTATCAATGAGCAAGAAATTCCCTGCAAATTAGGTACTCAAACACTTTTTTTCACCCAACGTTATGACTATGCCATAATTTAATAGTTAAAACCACTGTTCCCCAAAGTTCAACTGTATATTTTGTTTTGCATTCACCATTCAGAATATCATACACAATACAGTGTGAAGTTGAAAACACTGACTGCTGCTGTTGAATGTTGCATACAATCATAAATTGTGTCTTTAATATAGAACAATTGAATGGAAATACTACCTGCATAATAATAGTCTAGATATTGCATCAAACCATAATGTTACATAATGTAACCTGGTAAAAATAAAGTCGATTGTTGTTGTTGTTGTTGTTGTTGTTATAATTAGAAAACCTTATATTGTTTACAAAATATTGACCCTTTTTGTAACAGACTGACTGTATAGAAATGAATTCCGTCGTGAACGAAATATATTTTTACCACACATCACTTGACGGGCACCGTACAAATGCAAAAGTTTTATTCGCGTTTCATTATTAACATTCCACTCTTGTAGCAGGTATATAACTCTTTCGTATTTACGATATAAAACATTCACTGATCAAATGACCTAAGATTTTCAGAAAAGAATTACCCGTTTTTTTCTCACACAATATACTGTACAGTGCAATAAATTCACATTTATTTTGTTAAAGTTATATTTCCCTTCAAAATGGTCACATTGGGTTGTAGTTAAGAACATTGGATGCTTAAATACAAATTACGATATACACAACCGAGGTGGATTTTTTATTTTTAACTAGGATAGTCAAAGATTCTTTTTTTACAGATTTCCGCTATATTCAATGTGAATGAAACATTTATGCAGATTAATATTTTTCGGTTATTACCATGGCGATGTTTTTTATTCTAGGAATATAAATCACTGATTATTTTATTTAAGATTCTGATGGTCACTTTGAACGATATCACTTTCAGGTGTGTTCTGTGACTTCCTAATTATTTTAATCGATGAAGTGACAGAATTACGAAATTTCGTTAAAAAATAAAATCAAACTCACCTACTGCTCCTGATATTCTAACGCTGCACATCAAAATCACTAATCCCAAAACAAAATATCCGAACGCGTGAAGCTTGATTGAAATCATAACAATAAATTGGTGATATTTTGTAAAAAGAATTCTTCAATATAATTCCAAATGGTTTTCATAGAAGTTTCTCAAAAACTTGTCGGTCAGGCACTGGCTTCATTTAATGTAATAGAAGTATCCGGTTTGTGGGGAACACATGATATATATACAATCCGCTTTCTCATTTTATGAAAACAATAAACCGCAATCTAAAGTATCTTTTTCCGGACACTTCAACGTAATGAGAAAAGGTGATGAACTTCTTCAGAAATTAAATTTAATGAGTTCTGTGATAAGGGAATAAAAAAACAAAACAAGTCACTGTAGTGAGTTCATGGACGAATCAATTTTTGCTGGTTGCGAAATTTGTAATTTCGGCCAAAGGAATGGAAAAAATACAACTTTATGACGTATAAACAAAATTAGTTTCTCTTGATATCAACAAAGCGTGTTAATATAGTCAACTGTGATACAATGTATCACAGCGGGCCAACAAACAAAACTGACATGCATATATTTGGGAAATTGATGATGGTTGATGTTGAGGCAAGGCCCCAAAGGAATTCAAGGAGACCCAATCTAACTTGTTGTTTGACTACTGCATTCTTTTTATCGCCGCATTGAACTAACAAGTTATGATTACCTTTAATAAATTGTTATAATCACAGTATTAAGATATTTGCCGCGTCATCTTCTCTTGGGTGTTTAGTTATATTTTGAGAAAAGAGCACATGCACCACTGTGTTCGCACCTTTGGCGCAAATTAGTCTATAAACACCTATCTAGACATGCAAAAATCTACACCCAAAACATCGATTTCAATAATGTCGTTATATATTCCTTATGTCCCCACCTTTAAGTACATATCAGTCAGTCAGTCCCTTTTTTCCTGGATATAACTGAAGTTTTGAAATAGAAGGAACGAGTTGACTACAAAGGGTACGAGTTGACTTTTGGATCCATACGAGTTGACACATTAGGGTACGAGATGAGGTACGCGTTAACTTTGGTGCGAGTCGATAAGAAAGCTTCTGGTTGAACAAGCAGAAACTGACACAACACCACATCTACTGATTGACTTAATTGTGGTATAAAAACTTTGTACTGACGTATAGTAAATCTTCACTATTATCGAATAATATGAATCGATCAATTAATGTTACTGTCAAAATTCGGAGGTAGGACTGAAATATTGTTACTATTTTTAGAACGCAAACAGTTACTAACGACAACTCTATAGACAATAGACTGAGTCTATACTATTCATCTCATATCTCATTTTTTTCAATGATGAGAGACACATCTAAGTAACGAACGACAACTCGTGTGTTCAAGAAAAAAAATGTATTGTAGATTGTGTCTACAGTATTCATCTCAGAAGTACCTGAATTTTAAATGAAGAGAAACGCATATTTTCGATCTAGTGCTTAAGTCTCCATGCACCTTTTACTAACCACGTATTAAAGGTCCCATTGATTGACATTTTTCCGTTTTAACATTAGAATATTATCCATCAGATTATACAAATTGGATAATTGTTGACGGAAAATACCGAGTGGTTACCTGTCAGTAAGACCATAACATTCTCAAAATAACACACCTGTACGGAAAGTGACGATAATATTTCCGGAAACCTACGAGCGGCAGTTTTGGAATCGCTAGCCTGGAGTGACGTCATACATAGTACAATCGTGGCCGATAACATGTACTCTCACAACAGCGAAAGCGATTTTTTTCATCTTATCATGCATTTTCAGAGTAGAGATAAGGATATTTTGAGCCCGTAACGTATAGAGCGAAGTCCGTGCAATGTTATAAAATTATTTGATTAAAGTATAAAAATACAGCAGTTATTTCGAGTTTTTTTTTATCTAAATGACACCAACTTCTGTTTCTGTTTGTTTCTATCAAAATGTATGTTTCATTCTTAAATGTGTAAGAAAAGTACCATGTAAATATATCGAAACGATCTAAATAATACGCATTCACGTGACTTACAAACTAGTCAATTATGAACGATACTATTTCCATTGATGATTAAAAGTTGCCTCCGAAAATGATAACACAAATGATCGATCTAATTACAATATCTAAAATGATATGCTTGATTTTTCATGACACGTTTTCTTGTGGGTAGTTTTAAGAATTAGATTTACAACTGATTTAAGAATGTAAATCAAAATAGTTTTCAAGATTTTATTGGTTAATAAAAATTCTGACGCAAATCTATTTGAAAACTCATTATAATTAAAATCACGATATCTACCTAAATACGTGCCAAATTTCACTTTTAGAAAAACATTTCATTAGAGTACATAAAATGTGTCATCAACAGCCAAAAAGATGTACTTTATGAACATTGTTAGGGTTGCTGGAAACTTTCATTTGCTGAATTGCTTTTAACCAAGTTGTATATATGTAAGATGACTAAATAATATTTTCATTCAAAAATGATCATACATTATTAATGTAACTCGAAGGTCAGTAACAAATAATGTGGTATACGGACATAATCCCCTACGGACAAAATCCCCTCCACAAAAACTGACACAGGCAGACAAAATCCCCTACTTGATTTTGCACAGGGAGGACAAAACCCCCTACATTGTATTGCATTGGGCGGACAAAATCCCATACATAAATGTGTTCAGGGAAAACATCCCCTTCAATTCCCTTGATGCATTACGATATATCAGAACTGAGTACTATATTTCTTTGAATGTAGTACAGACAAGCGTTAATTTTGTGTATGTATATAACTTGTAAAACAGCAAACATTTTTTTATTTTATTTACAAAGAATAAGTACAAGAAAATCTATAAGGCACAGCAGACATAGCACATAAATTAGCACATGACATATAAACAATTATTACAAGACGTTACTATTCACTATAAATGGTGATGCACCTAGTACTAATTAGAACACACAATAATAATAATTTACCACACATGGCATGGAGTTGATAACAACTAATTAAGCAAATTTGTAATTACTTCCTTTAATCAAATCTTTATAAACCAAACTGCTAACAATAGTTTGATTTGTGAATGAGAAATTATCATTCTATTATAACTGGTACTTCAAAGTAATTTTCTCAGATTATTTTAATTGATCATATTAATATTGTCAGTTTTTCAATATCAATTAATTTTTCAAACAATTTCATTGAAATTATATCCCAGTTCTTTTATACATCTATCACAAACACTGTTACAGTTTTATGATACATTCAATTGAATCATCCACCTGAAATACAGTTAATGAAGTCTTATACAGCTGCCAATGGCATTCAGAAATTCTGATACATTCTTCTTACCTTAATTTATTGAGTACAGAGGGTTTTGAGACGTTTTTGAAGCTTCACACTTTTTTTAGTGTTTTCTCTTCTTGATTGACAGGCGTTGTCTTAGACGTTCTTCACATGTATCAACTTCCATAGAGTCTTTTTGTAATCCATTGATCACTGTCCATATGCTTGGATTTAAATGTCTTATCAAATGTTGGAACCTATTGTTCATGCTTTCAAACACATTATTTGTTCTGCCACGATCTGCAAGTGTTGCAGCATTTACATTCCAGGTCTGAATTTCATACCTTGGAGGCGTCCTTCTGAATCTTAATGTTCCATTATTTCCTCTCACAGCCCTAAATCCACCTGAGACATAAGTTGTAACAAAATAGTCAATCACAGTGTTCATGCACTCTGGAGCTTCTTCTTTAAGTATCCCTATACCTTCAACTACATCATCTACTGGCAGAAAAGCCAAACCATCTAGTTTACCACAGCAATTTTTTTATCTCGTCAGTGGCGAGAGCCGCCTGCAACCATTCAGACTGTAGTTTACACCACGTACTCTATGTCAAGTGATAAAAACATCCTTGTTTTTCAACTTCATACCTAGAACAGATCTTACAGCATCATGTATGGCCACTTCAAAGTCTGCAACGACAGGAACTGGATTTGGACGAATGTTTCTCTGGAGACACACATCCAACACTGCACACAAGAATTCTTCATAGCAAGACTGGTGTTTAGATGGAAAAAAGAAGTACACAACAGACACATGGGTATCTTGGAGGGGTACTCGAATCACGAACAACTGTGAGAAATGTTTAGGGGCAACATCATGAGTTCCATCCATATACCATGTGCTGGCTTTCCCTAATAGCCTCAAACCAGTGTCACTTCCAAAAGTTATAAGTCTATTACTTTCTGACCCATTGTCATGTATTAAAAACTCTAACTGATCATGACCACCTGTTGTACAGTAATCTTCTGGGATTGGATAGGGAATATCTTTCATTGATGATGGTTCTAATGGAGCCTGTGCACGTTTTGTTCTTCTGACTACTCTCTTGACACTCTCCATCTGACCAACCTGTGCACGTACCTGAAATGATAAAAAAATGTTAGTAATGATTTTGACAACAATTGTACATACACTCAAATTATATTACAATCGTTCACTTAACAAGAGGAAATGGAAAGTAAATTAATTTAAATGAACTCGTCATGTCACAGTAGGTCCTGGGCTCAATTACCACCAGTACCATACATAGAGAATAATCAGCTGTAAGAAGTTAGCAATAAAGTATTATAAATTAAATCAATTGAATAAAATCAGTCTATTTCCATAAAGCTTTAATAATGTTTTAACACTGCAAAATGATTACAAACTATATTTTCAATATTGTGATATGTGTTGATACAGAGATGGCATCATACATGGTTTTGTACCAGTTCATTTGAACATTACTAATAAGGAAAAAAGACGCATACCTGTAGAGGATAATTCTTCAATTTGTCTGCGATGATCTGACCCGTGTTCCCTCTGCTGGCTGCAGCGTTGCCTTAATATCAGGCTTGACTTTCTGTACCTCGATTTCAAATGGGTCAGCACTGTGTGAATGACGTTTAGAACTTCTTACTTCAGTGACCTAAAAGACATGATAAATACAAATTAGCATAGAAATATATATGAATCTTTATCAAATATTTGTAAACTTTATCTTCATTCTATTTTATTATTATCATTACTATTGTTGTTGTTATTATTGTTATTTAATAAAGTAACTATATACTTACAGTTAGATTTGTCACAACTGCCCCAGTACATTTAATGCTTCCACGTTTGGAACATTCCCATCAGATGGTTGATTTGGTTGTGTGTTTCTTTGTATAAGTATAACCTTCATAGCAGACTTTTTCAAAACCTTTATTACTTCTTATAACTTCCATAATGAACATTGCAGTTCTGTTATGAAAACTTATGTTGCATATGTATTTTAATCTGAGCATGAGTGAATTGTGTCAGTGCAAACTGAAGATCAACAAAACAAATATAATTGTAATAGAACAAAAGGCTTTAATTGCACTGAGCACTATATCATAAAGTAATAACTGCTTGTGATTTAATTACCTGTAAAATAATTGTAAAATAGAGGCTCTTTAATCTTTAAAATTAACAACTGTTTGTTTTCTAATCACCTATTTGTTCTCTGTTGCAATTAAGTGTATTTTTCGAAAATATTAAAAGTAATTTCCTGTGTAAACTGGTGTTATAAGGACATTTTTCGAATTTCTTGACCTAAGTTATTATTGGAAATGAGTATTTAATAAAACAACAAGATTTCATGATCTAACTGTGTTAATAACGCTTACAGTAAAACACTTCTTCCAAAATATGAGCACACACCTTTAAAAATGTACTTTTAAAGTATCAATATTATGATCACGTGACATCTCAGGAATGTTGTTCTAGAGGGATAGTTCTTTACTATTACCAAAAAGCAATGTCGTAAAAAATGTTATACATTTTTTTTTGTATAGGTATAACTCACAAAATGTAAGTTAAAAGCTATCTTTTGACACAAACAAGATCAGGATGTAGTTGTCAACTAGACGTCCACAACGAGTGGTTATAGATATATATCGTTTATGTAATCACTTGTTAATTCAAATTATTCAATTTTTTGAACTGAAAAAGGATAGTTTTAAACTCTTTAGTTGTACACAGATCGGTACTTCCTTTCAGTTCCCTCCATTTTGCTAACTCTTTAACTTTCCTTCGAGAACCAAACTTGCGTTACTATTACACGATTCAATGATTTGGTGAATGAGGATTGCCTCGCTCACCTGACGACTCTTATCATGTTGCTTGTGACGCTTGGCTTTTATAGGTTGTAGCTCGTCTTTCCAGTACTTCGCCGTTACTGGGAAGTTGATTCTGTTGTCAGAGATACGCGTAGAATCTCTGCACAGAACAGACATTCACATAGTCGACGGGAAAGCGAGCCATAGCCTGGTATTTTATTTATTATTTTATTTGTTAGGGATATGCACTCAGCTCATCCTTGAAACCGGAACAGACTGTGTTTGTATCATTTCACAGTTTCCATGGGTTCAATCAATGTTTGCTCGATTCCGTTAACTAATGAATCATATCAACGGTTGCAATATGTAATTATTAGTTGCACCCAAAGGCTATTTTAGGCAGCATCAATGCCGAAGGTCGGAAAAAAATCGACAAGTAACGCGACGGAAGCCAGCCCTTATTTTATTCAAATCATTACAACGACTATGTATACTTTTATTTACATTTTTTATATCCAGGGTATGATTTTTATTGTATATAGACATTGCATATATTCTTAAATGTTCGATTGTTTTATAGTGGCCCTATAGGGGAGCCGTTAACGGAAGTCTATCTTTTTACAATCGTATTCTTATATACTTATATATATACCCAGGGTATATAAATTTTTGTTTTATATAATATAAATGTCTAAAAATCACAGGGTACATTTTATTAACTTAATTCAGGGATGGTACAAACGCTAAAGGCACCTACTATGAAAAGTCTCCACGTATCATTATCATCACCATCTCTCTATATATTCATATTCATAACAATTGTAAATAAACTGTAAATAGTCATCATTATATTTTTATATGCAGCAGGCTGCAATAGTATTGGCTCTTGTAACTGTGGAGCATAAGCTATCCTGAGCCCATGCTAAGGTGAGACACTCGGTGTCGGTATGTGTTCGGTATAATAAAATAAATATCATATGGCAGCATGTGTGACATTGATATTGTCAACCCTCGAAACAGAATGTCACCCGGGCGTAGCCCAACTGCTCTCGGGTTGACAATATCAATGTCATACATGCTGCCATATGATATTTATATATTATATATGCTTAATAGTCGGTCCGGGGCGTTTTATAAGAATGACTTTTCAGGGCCAAAACTTCATGCGACTGCGATTCGTCCCTATTGTCTTAGCCACTGACTTTTATATTAGTTCATATAGTTAATATAGTCCAAGGTCTGTATGTGCTTTTTATAGCACATTTAACGGGTGGTTTCTATGGCCGTCTTTGATGTTGTTTTCCCGAATTTGCATTTTGTTCTTCAAATATTTCATATAGATAGCTGCACAAATATTTTCAAATTAACACTATTTACACTGTTTCCTGAATTTTTGGTAAAGTGTTCACAGTTTCATTGTATATAACCACTTAAGTTCTGAACCTTACTTTTTTAAAAACTTATTAAAAACCGAGATAAAAGAAACAAAAAAACACTTCTAAGTCCTTATGTGTAACAGTTTGGCCTAAATTTATATGAGACTCCCCAATTTTTATTAAGTCTTGCCTTAAATGCATTTAGGGTGGGTGCCTTAACTATACTTTCTGGGAGCTTATTCCAGGGATCCACGACTCTGACTAAAGGTACCCTGCTTCAAATTCGTTCTTGCTCTCTTTTTGTACCGTTTTACCTTTTGTGATGGTGTTTGAAAATTTGAACATCTTATTTTTGTCAATTTTATCTAAATTATTCATGATTTTATATACATGTACTTGCACCATGTCTGCTCTTTCTCTCCGATATTCAAGGGAAGGTAGTCCTAGAATCTTTAGCCTCTTTTGATATGAGTAATGTCTGAGGTTACCCACTATTCTGGTGGCTCTGCGCTGTACATTTTCAACAGATTTTAATATGTCCTTTTTTAGTTTCGGTGACCATATTACAGAGCCATATTCTAGATAGGGTCTCACAAGGGACTTACTGCTATTTACAGTTCATGATCTTTTTTGCCCTCCTCATTTCATAATTAACTTTACTCCTGCTCTCTTTATATTCGTTGTAATTTTGGGAGGTTTAAGAGCAGTTTGGTCAACATCTGTTCTGAGGCCCGCTGTTGCCGTTGACATATTTTGGTACATTTTTTTCTATTGATTCGATAATGGTTTCTGTAAGGCCACACCAGGCATCTTGAACAGATAGTTCTTCCAACTTCGTTATGGATATTTGTTCAATGTCTCTCTTTATTGCAGGAAAATTGGCCTTTGAGAAATTCCTCCTTTTCATTGTTTTTTTTTTGCATCTCTATATAGCATCTGAATGAACAATTTAGAACGAAATGGTCGCTCTTACCTATACCTGGGCAATATTGCAGTCTAGATAACAAGTTCTCTTAGTTTGTCAAAATTAAGTCTAGCACTGATGGGGTATTACCATCTCTGTATCTTGTTGAGCATTTGACATGCTGGTAGAGAAAGGTGTCCCGTATGCATTCTAGATGGTCATCACTTACACACGTGGTTTCATTCAGCCAGTTGATTTCTTTATAGTTGAAGTCTCCCGTGATTAACAAATGTGAGTGACCTTTCATTACAGCTTCATTTATAAGCAATTTTAGATTGTTGGAGTTAATGGTGTCACTATTCGGACTTCTGTATACACAGCCCACTAACTCTTAACAGGTGGATAGTACATCATACTGATTCATTATATTTTGCTGTTAATTGGATTTGGGATGCTTTGTGATCCTTCTTTACCAACACGACAATGCCCCTGCCCTCTGTGCCTGATATAATACTGTCATATTCATCAAACTGAACATTGTTAAAAGAATGCTCAAATTGTGAACTTTTCGAAAATATGTCCGTCAAAGCAACAATATCTGGCTCAGTTTCTTTGATATCTACCATAAGTTCCGTTCTTTTTTCTTTTGTCATTGTATACACATTAGAGTATATAATTAAAAGCTCAGTTTTATTTACAGGATTTCAATTAAAACTAGTATTTGTATAATTAAAATTATCTCCCTTCGTAACAGGAGTAAAACCCGTATTAATACCGTGCCATATCAGGTGACTTGTTTATGTCTAATCGAATGCCGGTACATTCCTGGGAGTTTCAATTTCTCCAGTGACCGTTTCACCCCCTATCATTGACATGTTTCCTATCCTTAGATCATGGGCCTCTTCTCTTAATATTTGAGGGTGCTGACTTTCAGGTATAAAATCTTGTATTGAAGTTACCATATGGACTTCATTTGATATACCAGTAGCTTGTTCTAGGGTCCAATGATTAGGGGGTATTATACTTTTTTTTAGCTTGCTTGCTTTTGACTTTCTCTCTATGTTCAAGTCTCGGCTCAGGTGTTAGATCTTTTGAGATAATAACCCTTTTATGTCTTAAATGTGCACTGTCCTTGATACATTTTGCAAGGTCTAGTAGAGCTTTACGTTGTTTTCGGCCTTTCAAAACAAGCTTAAGGACACGAACGTTATCTTGAGATTTTTTGCCAAGTCTATATGAGGTTTCTATTTCTAGGTTAGCTACACTTATATTGTTGTCCAAATCTGTTACTTCAATTTCGTCATTTTTTTTAACCCCACTTTTTTCGTTCCCTTCTGGCATATTAAATATTACCAGATTTAGTTCTCTTCTCCTTCTATCATCCATCTCTTTGGTTCTTTCTTCTACTGCCTGTTTTATTTCGTTTTTCATAGAACTCTGCAGTTCGTCTTTTGCATCAGTCAGATGTTGTTTTACCATTGTCTCTGTATTGACCTCTAGATTATTCATTTTTTCTTCCAAGGTATTGAGACGTTGTTCTTATTTTTCGCTAAGGTTGTTTATTGCCTTGGTTTTGTCTTCTAACGTTGGTACTGTCTTATCGCAGCATTTTCAGAACCATTTGTATGCTGGAAGAAGTACACTTGATATACAAGTGTTAGCTTGCTTGGTAAGACCGGTGCAACGTATGCAAAAGGACAGTTTGCACCCGTTGCATTCTAAATGTTCTTTGCCAAGATTATTATCACATCTTGAACAAGTTGTTTTTGATAACTCTGGGCGTTGTGACATTCTGGGCCTCTTACTGACTTCACCATAACCACCTGATCTAACAAAAACCGATTTGGCTGGTGTACTTGTTAAGTTAAATTTGTCCAACTTAATATTTAGTTTAGATGTATATTACCCTTTTTTATCAGTTAGTCCGTCTTGTCACACCTTCATGGTATGACACGGTAACTGCACCAGATATCCGAGCCTGTGAATGACCACAAGTCATTAACAGCTGATAGATATTGGAAGGGCTCAACTCACACAGTAGAATACTACTGCTTTTGTATACAATATTACACTTCTTAATTAGTAATCTTTTGGTACAGCTGTAATCAGTTGTCTCTAGTATTGACTTAAACAATTGCCTATCAACTTAATAATAAATCAATTTACAGCATTTCACGCTAGTTTGTGATAGAGCTGTCCCTACACACAAAGTGTGTTAATTATATGTTCCATGTACCACTTTATTTATACAATCAGTGCATGTAAATACTGCAAAGGTTCACCCATTAATAAATCTTTTTACAGTATTTAACACTCGTTTGTGATAGAGCAGTCCCTACACACAAAGTGTATTGATTATATGTTCCATATACAGTGGAACTTCCGAAAACCGAACACTGACGGGACATTTTTTCGAAAATGATACAATTTATTTTATTTATATTTTCATCAAGATAAATGTTCTCAATTTTCACTCACCTAACATTAATCCGCTGATCTTTCCTTTATTCGAAATCATTATCTAATAATTAGTCTTATGTTACATTCTTAATCCTTTGATTGACAGGTTGTGATTCTTACACGTGTCAAAATAAACGAAAACCGTTAATTGGCCAAACAATGGCAATCATTTTGCTGGAAGCAATTAATTTATGATCCGAGTGTTTGTAGTGTCCGGTTTTTGGAAGACAATTTGTACTGAGATAAGTTAAAATTTACGAAAATATCGTCCGATATTCGGAATTTGGAAGTTCCGGTATTCGGAAGTACGTTTTACATAGAAAATAGAGGAGGAAATTTCGGGACTTAACAAATCGTCCGTTTTTAGAAGTTTCCGGTATTTGGAAGGTCCGGGTTTCACTTGTTTTATTTTAGTTTATTTTTGTGACTCACACTAGTCTTGTTAGGGCAGTCCTTCATCACAGAATTTATTTTACAATGTATTAACAAATAAATCTTAAGAGTGAAATGTTTCTTAATTTTTCACTGCAATAGACAAAACACTGGCAATAAACCACAGGTGGCCGGCGCGGGGTTGGACCCCCATCCCCCCAGAGGCCCCTCTACAACCCTGGTTACCCATATACTGATATAGGAAAACAAAATAATAATTTTTTTTTTGTTTTTTTCACTTTTTACATATAGTAGTAAAGGTATAGCACTATCGGGTACGCAAATCACGATAAAATACACTGACCGTATTCAACAAGGCCGTGTGTTCATATTTTTGGTCCGATATTCAAAAACTTGGTCTTGTTCGACGCAGAAATGAATACTGTATAAGAGTCTGCCTACATTTGGTTCATACATTGCTCTCCGTAAATGCAGCGATCCAACAAACTTGTAAATTTCAGTTTACACTACAATGTGACCGCAGTTGAATAACGCTGCATTCAGTATACAATTTTTTACCGCTTCGTGATTCCCGACCTAGACCGACTTAAATCAAAAGACTATCAACTTTGAAACAACTTACCATTCATGACTTCAACAACAGCGATGTTTACAACACACTACGTGCCCATTTTCTACGATCCTCATCACTTCGAATACTGTGCAGCCATGACGAAAGCGCTGACCCGGATATACTTGTTTAAAATCCGTACGATCCTGTCGAGTTCCGGAAACGGTAAGTAACTCTGATTGGTCAAAATAAGGGGGTATGGCAACCTTCAACTTTGGTTCCCAGCTTTTACTCACATCTTCATCAATAAAGCCAGTATCAAATTTCCCTCCAATATGTCAGCAAGAATGAATAGAAAACAGCGTGACTCTGTAGAATTCGTAGCTGAAGGCCACAATTTAGTGTTAACTGGCAACGCTGGTACTGGCAAAACTTTCACAGTGAAAAATATTGTCGAGAGGTGCAATTTCATGGGTAAAACATGTGCTGTCACAGCAACAACTGGTATTGCTTGCAGTTTGTACGCTCCCCTCAATGCAATGACGATTCATCGTTGGTGAGGCATTGGTGATGGGCGCTATGGGCCGTCTGAAATAAAAACCATAGTAGCTAATAACATTAAATTTAAGAATGTAGAATGTACTTGACAGACTTTGGCAAACAGATGTTTTGATAATTGACGAGTTTTCAATGTTAAGTAAACGCGTTCTAGAATGTTTAAATGCAGTGTGTTCTTTGAAAAACCCATTGTTATATTTTGGTGGTATACAGGTTGTACTTGTAGGGGATTTAGTTCAACTACCCCCAGTTCCATGTGCCAGGTATAATGAAGAAGGTGCATACTGTTTTGAAAGTGATATTTACAATAAAGCTTTTCCACACCGAATTCGTTTAACTGAAGTTCATAGACAAACAGACATGCGCTTAGTTAAAGCAGTAGAGGAAGTATCAGTTGGGTCTGTTAGTGATGAAACTTTCAATCTAATGAAAGCACTTTCGAGGCCTTTAGACGACAACACTCTCGGAAGTATACCTGTGAGACTATTTGCAACTAACGACTTGGTTGATGATTACAATCGTGACCAAATTCTTGATCGACCAGGCACATTATACGACTTTTTATCCAAAGACACGGGATAAAAGAAATACTTAAATGAGGTTATGGCTTGTCGGATGTTGTGGCTAAAATTGGGATTCCAGTGATATTGATAAAAAACTTGTCTGACCAGCTGGTAAATGGGCTAAGAGGTACTGTTTATGATATTCAGGATGATGGAAGAATTCTTGTTGAATTCCCAAATTTGAAAGAGAAAATATATATAGAGAAAGTACAATTTGAAGGTAACTACTTATTTTTCAGCATAAAATCTTTATTAAGTAATACTAGTTTCATATGAATAGTTATTTTATTCAATGATTTTCAACATAACTTCCATAATGTAGTACTTTATTGTCAAAGCACACTGTTTGAGGTTTATAATCAGTTACTTTAGGCCTAATTTATGCTACATATAGGCCTTATAAACTGAGTTTCGGCTGACCGGTACAATTACCATCTTGTGCAACCATGATACTGGCAAACATATTGATACATTTTCTTTGGAACACATGACATTGTTTTGTCATGTCATGTGATCATATAAAATCCCATATTACTTATAAACAATAAATGACTGAGCCAATTAAATTTAGGAATTTGGGATTGTCATGTAACAAATTTTCCGGGATTATTTCTTATTGACAGATTTTAGTGAAAATGTATTGAACACAAACAGCAGTTTTTTAAATTCTTAACTCGAATCAAGAAAATTGTGTTTCATGTGTTTTTTTTCTTTATTCAATGGGACTATAACATGCAGCAGAAAGAGTACTGTTTAACATTATATTTCTGTTATTAATAGAAATAAGTACAAACTGTCAATGTGACCTTAAAAGGGTGTAGAAATGACAACAGACGTTTAATTTCTAAATCAATGCTTACACCAATTATATTAAATAGACTTATTCTTAATTGTGAACTTATTTTTCATGTCAGTATTTGATCCCAGAAACAATGCTGTGGTTGCAGTAAGAGAACAGATTCCCCTGAAGGCAGCATTTGCATTGACTATACATAAAAGTCAAGGAATGACTCTTGACAGGTTTGAATGTTTTGCAGAAGTATTTTGTTTGTATAAATTTCTTATTTTTTCATTAAGAAAACAATCCTTTACAAAGAATTTGTCAGTTCAGTCATATGGCTACTTTTGAATAACCCTTAAAATGTTGAGTAATTGTGCAGTAAAACAGCAGTTTTTCAGAAAAACTCCCTTCTTTGCCAGTATTTTATAGGTCCTAAAAGTGTAAGCTACCAGTAATATTTTTTTAGTACAAAAAAAATTATAAAAAATGTAGAAACATGAAACTCCTTCATTAAAAAGAAAGAAAGAAATTTTACATGTCACATTATGATGTTGGAGGAATACTTAGTTGAAGTTACCTAAAATTTTGTGCTAAAAGACAATATCTTTTTGCATAAGAATTATCAATCTTTAACATAAATGGTTGATTTTATTATTATTAATTTGATGTGAACAGGATTTTAGAAACAACAAAGAGTCAGTGGCTGATTTAGAAATTACAACAAAGGTATTCAGAAAATTGATTTCATATAACATTTTTAGGGAAAACCTATTATTATTATTAAAGAAATTGCTTGAAAAAGAAAACAATCTTATTGAAAACTCTTGAAATGGTGACTGTTAAATAATATATGATGAAGAAAATTGAAAATTCCTTTATTTGATAAACTCTTGCTTGTAAAATCAAAGACTCAATCTCAAATGATGTTAGGCGTAAAAAATAAATATGTTTGTTTCCAGTTTCCCGACCTACCCTATTTTTTCAAATATTTCTTCTGCTTTTTCACTGCATCTAACTGCTTTTTTACTGCGTTTCCTTCCACAGTCAATATTCAAACATTCGTTTATATAAATGCTATATTTATTTAGGCTTTTCAATGCAAAAAGACTGCAAGTTACTGGACATAAAAAAACAATGCTGAAAAACTGCATTTTTACTGCCTTCAATGTTCGCAAGGATTAAGCTTCCTGGTTTTGCCCCAACTTAATAATGTTAATAATGATGTTCTTTCCACCTGAAGTTTGAATACATATTAAAATAACCAAAGCTGTAACATTGACAGTTATCATATATCTGTTTCCAGTGTTCAAGTTGACTGTCGAGAAATATTTAAAGCTGGTCAGCTTGGCGTGGCAATTGGTCGGACTCGCACATTACATGGTTTAAGAGTGATCAACTATTCCAAAAAAGCCAGTATGAAACAGCCAGAGAAAGTTCTTAACTTCTGGAGTCAAGATGACAGTGTGGTAACAAAAGAAAACAGAACCTGTTGTAATGGCTGTTTAAGGTAAACACATTATATAGTTTATTATTACATATATATGTATTATGTAACTGGACTGGGGCAAATTATTTATGTACAATGATACTGAAATATCCAAAATAAAATCTTTTTGCACTCAACTTTAATAAGTAAGCATCAATGGCATGTGCAATCAGTACAGTCAAACCTGTTTTAAGTAGCCACATAAGTGAAATGAAATCTTTATAAGGCCAATGACTATTTATTTCAGGTCAATTTAAGGAAATAAATGCGATTTATTACCTATCTTTCCATGATACATGCTGACCATAGTAACAATAGCATAAAATGTTCCATTATCATGAATTACTTACCAAGTAGCTTTTGTCTTTTTGCTGGGTAATTCTTCATTGAAAAGTCATAGGCCCCTTTTCCTGCATTTGCTTTCGTAGACACAATGTTTTGTCCCATGATGATGCTGTTTAAAGAGCGCTTGTACTGCAATGCATTAGGATTGGAGTTTGCCCCATTATATGTTGAACGCTGCCGGTTAAAAATGTTTTCAACAACATCAGAGTTCACTAACCCGGGGGTCACAAATATGTTTTTGCTGGATTGGATTACCATGATGCAAAGCTCAATGAATCCTAGTGTACATGACTGTATATCTTCTTGACATTGGTAAGACATACAAACTTTTGGTTGGTGTGTACAGTCAATTTTCCATTTCTCAAACCAGCTACTAATTTCGCGTAATTCAACTAGTCTGGTATCTTCAAGGTGCATAATGGGTCTCATGTCTCTGAAAATATCTATGAGTTTTGAAGTACGCTTCAATAGTTCTAAGGTACCATTTAACACACTCCCCTTTGGACCAAGATATATTTGGTACTGTGACATGCAGTGCAACATATCAGAATTAAGCATTTCTTCTGCCAGGTGATTGCGCATCTTTGAATGACAGGAAAGGTTTATATGTTCATTCGTTAATTTACGATGGAGTTGAAATGAATTCCCTTTGTCCCACTGGAAACAATCACAAAACATTTGCCACTGAATTGTGTCATTAGAGGGAAGAGTGAGGAGACTGGTATGATTTTTACTATTGCCACTTGATAAAATACTATTTCGAATTTTTTTTACAACATGTGATAGGTCCATTATGAAAACAACCTCACTGAAATTATGTGGATCTTTTGTCTTAAATGGTTTACTGAAATCACCACCAAGATTGTACTTTACAAAATTCCGGTTACTTTGAGCACCATCTAAGCTTGTGTATAGCACTTTGAACCCAAACATCTGCAGTTCATCAACAGCTTTCCAAAATAAAGTGTACAGTTCTATACCCTGCACTCCATTGCTTATAAAATTAGCAAATGGGAAGCGAAAGCCTGTGAGTCCTAAGAAAACGAATTGCATGGCATATGTCCCTAGGTTCTTATCGGTTTTGCCAGTTCGAAGAATTGTACAATTATTCCCTTCATCCCCAACATCAGCAAAACCGCACAGTTCCACCATATCACCATTTTTTTGTATTTGAAGATCAGCTTGAATTGCCATTTCATCAATAACTATGCCTCCTACCCATCCTTCTTCATGTATCCCTTTTCTAGTAGCTTCTGCATGCATCCACCCCAAAATTCTTTCATCTAAACCAACTTCTTGCTTAACTTTATTCTTATATAATACTAGTGTTGAGGGAGTGGGCAAAATAAGGAGTTTTGTTGCTCTGAATGCTTCGTATACCTGTGGACTTCTGCAATACCATTGCAGGCATGCAGAAATAATTTTTTGTGACCACCTTCTGCCTCGAGGATCACGAGCTATGTTCTGAGCTTGACTGAGAAAAAGTTCTGCCATTTCATCTGTTATATCTGGAATAAGATTTTTTAAATCTTCTCTTGAAACAACTTTCTTCTTAGTTGGTAAAGATGTAATATTGTTATTTTGTGGTGCAGTTGTTAAAGTTTCAGATTCAGGGGAGTGTACATTTTCTTTGTCTGGGTGCTTTAATGTCATTTTTGGCATTTCTTGCATATCTCATTAACTGTGTTCATAGCAACAATTTTATCACATAGAATAGATCTTACTACTCTTTTTTTATTCCCATTTGCATCTTTCATTCTTTGGTACTGGTGGAATCTTGTTACAATAACTGACTTGCTAATTTTACACCATCACACATCTTCAAAACTTTTACAGTTTCACAAACAATTCCAATACTTTCTTTGGTATATTGAAACTTATCAGAGACATACAAGCTAGATAAATTGACTTCTTTACCACATATTTTCAGTGTCCATGAACCATCTTTACAAAACTGAATTCCTTTATAGACATGCTCATCATCAATAAAGTGCCCAGTGAAATATTTGAAAGTGACAGAATTCTCAATTTCCTCCACCAACACAAAATCATTTGGAAGTGGTGTTTCACATCAGCTAATGTTGAAAATGCTGTAAACTGATCCAAATGTGAGGGGGTTTCTTTTGATGCCCTTATAAGTTGTTATAGTTTCATGGGCTGATTTCTTTCTATGCCTCACTACATTGGGATACACCTTTGTCAGGAACTCATAAAAAACTCTACTTTTACTGTTCCAAGCCAATCCTGCTGCTTTGGTCTCAAGTTCAAACATTTCCAAGAGCGTTTTCCCTTCCACTTCAGAGTTAACATCTTCCTGAAGTCTAGTGAACATCCTAAAAAATAAAATGTGTAATAAAATTTAGTGTTTGAATGCAGAAGCAATTTGTTTATCTAAAAAATTGTTTTTCAAATACCGTATACCCCCAGTTACACACCCCAGGAGGGGAGTAATTACATGTTTTACCCAATTTAGGGTGTGCATTTCATCCCAGATGAAACATGAAAAGTAAGAGCAGTTAAAATGGGGTTTATTCTATCATTCATTGGATTACAAAAATTTGATAGTGATTATAGTGTTTATATGCATGTCCGTTTTATCAGTTGGCAGCGGACAGGTGGTCTGTTTGTTAGGGGGTATACGGTAGTCGATTATCCTTTAAATTTATGATATCACAGTCCTGTTATAATGGGTAATGTTACCTTTTTCAAACACAAAGAAGAAATGCTCCGGACAAAGTCAGTCTTGAATTATTCTTGCATCTGACCTTTGGGGTGTAAGTGTGGCCTTGACCTTGGAACTAGGGACCTGGATCTTGTGTATCACACTCTATCTCATGATGGTGAACATTTTTACCAAGATACATCAAAATCCCCCCATGCATGAAGTAGATATGCTCTGGACCTTTAACCTCAAAGTGTGACCTTGACCTTAGACCCACTCACACACACACATACACCAAACGGCCATTTAGACATATGTGCATGATAGTACCTTGCATGCAAAACTTTAACCAAATTTTCAAAGTCAAACAAGGGCCATAATTTGCACTAAATTTAAACAAGAGTTATCTGACTTGACTGTGTGACATCTCTTAAGACATTTACAAAGTTCAAGTCAATATCATAAGTGGTTACTGAGATATGTACATGATAGTACCTAGCAGGCAAAATTTTAACCAAATTTTCAAAGTCAAACAATAGCCATAATTTGCACTAAATTTATACAAGAGTTACCTGACTTGACTGTGTGACACCCCTTAAGACATTTACAAAGTTTCAAGTCAATATCATAAGCGGTTACTGAGATATGTGCATGATAGTACTTAGCAGGCAAAACTTTAACCAAAGAAGCAACGCCGACGCACAAGTGACTGTAATAGCTCTCCATATTCTCCGAATAGTCGAGCTAAAAAGAAGGCTACTGGTACCAATTGATACTGATCTGCACTGTGTGCAAACCAATCTTAGGACTTGACAACATTTATGAAACTAGATCAAGCTGTTCTAAACTTTTTATTTATATATTTGTGTCACAAAGAACTTAACAATGATTTCCACACTTAGAATAGCAGTCTTGTTTCTCAAAGTAGAGTATAGAAAGACATGATTATGTTGGTTTTCTCACAACTAGGACAATTTTGAAGTTCACAGTTATTTTCATTGAGTTAATACCAAAATGTAAAGGACAGGGGAGTAAGTCTGTAGATGTAACTATTTATGAGGTTGGCTGATTTCAATTGTCATAGTATTTCACATGCAGTCAATTTACAAGAATTGTTTTATTTTTAGGCAGAAGACTGTTGAAACAATTTTCACTGTAGAGGACCTAAAAGATATAGACGCTGTACATGATGACTACTGTCCGCTTGATTCTGAAGATTATGAGGATGATTTTAATGAAGTTATTGCTACCATATGTAATGATGAGGAGTGCAAAGACATTCATTTACCAGCAGATTTAAATCTTAAAGATATAATTGGCAGAATAAATGCAAAAACAGTTGTTTCTCCTCATCAATATGAGAACAACGAAATCCTGTCAAGAATTATTTGGACAAAAGTAGTTGTTTTTGCTAAACAACAATACAGTAAACTGACATCATTGCTGAATGAAGGTGAATGTTCCAAAACTGGTAGAATATTGTCAAAAAACCTTGGTGACTTCTACACGAAACAACACACATATACACTCAGCTCTGAGTTTAAAATGCAAAGTTTGCGCTTATTTGAGCATGAAGATAGGTATACGTACATTCATCAGCGGATTGCTTGCAATATCTATGTAGGGATCAGGGAATATATCATTAACATTAAGGCGAAAGAAGTGGAATCAACAGGCAAAGAAATAAATACAAGAACAGTAACACAAGCTTCACGGGCAAGAATAAGGTATAATGGGGGCTATTGCATAGAAAAACTAAGACACAAATATGTTACCAAAAAAGCCAGCCATAGATATTCAGTGAAACAAGCAGATAGTCAGGAGTATGAAAAAGCAAAGTGTGCAATACGTATTTTAAATTGTCTAAAAGAAGAAAAACAAAGTGTTCTAGAAAATACAGAGGAGCCTGACTCACTTTTAGATATTTCCCGTAGACAAAATTTAAACAGAGGATTAACAAACATTCAGGACTGCATGTACAAATTTTTCATTAAATTAACTGAAAAGTGTTTACATCTTTTGACCAATGACAATTTAAACAAAATGGGTGGTAAAATGTTCACGGAGTGTCAAAGTATTATAGAATCATCTCATCTCTATAAAGAATTTGTTGAACTTTGCAGCATGCCACAAGAAACCTACACTGAATTTGAAAAAGACCCTGTCAAAATTTTATTAAGCTTTATGACACTGCAGGTAACTGTTATAGAAAAAATGTATCATCAAATCATTAAATACCATCTGATGGTTATGTTTAACCAGTTTAGAAAAGACACCTTAGATAGTTTTCAAATAGGGAAAAAGATGGCTCACAGGAAACAAGTAAGGGTCTCTGTTACTACAGATAAAAAAAGTTAACTGCAAGTACCTCTAGTGAATGCAGTAAAGCGAAAAAACAACAAAGCAAGTCTGTAAGACAGTCTAAAGAAAAAGAATGTAATGTTGGCCACATAGGGACACCACTTGATCATGAGAGCGAACCACAACCAGGTACATCAGCTGGGCATGGTGTTGAAACTTCACTTCCACAATCAGGTGTCAGTACCGATTCTGATTCAGATGATGTTAAGTGTAAGGTTTGTAATACAACTGATAGGGAAACATTTTGGATACAGTGTGAAAGTTGTAATTCATGGCTTCATAGAAACTGTGCAGGACTACGTCATCACATGAAATGGAAAAAATACCAGAAAAAGTGTTCAAAATATTTTTGTAAGGAATGTGAGTAGTGTGTTATTGCAACACCAGTATTCATATTTCATATAGTTCATATAGTTATTTTGCCAGATATGGTTAAAAAAAACAATATAAACATTAAAGTTTCTTAGGCAATTTTGAAACTTATTCCCTCATTAATACATGTAATGTTTCTAAAAGTAGACAATAAAGCATGAATTTAAGACTACCCCTGAATGAAGGTCACACTTGGTACATGTGTATATATACCAATAGGCAGCAAACAGTGCATTCATAGTTCAACTTGTAACATGTCTGGAAAGGGAACTTTCACTCAAAGGTTTTTTTAAACTGGTTAGACTGCCTATATTCTGCAGACACGAATTAAAAGATATCAATCTGTCAATTTGCTTACACCAAGTAACTTTTAGAATACTGCAAATTTTATGATATAAATACATAAGTTTATACTATAGTGGGTTAGGAAATGTAACCTTAAAATGATTATTACCATGTGAGGATTGTCATTTTACTAGTCAATAAGTAAACCGTGAAAAACTTCAAAATATCAGAGCAACTTCAAAAAAAAATGCCAATACTGTATTGACGTGTTTTGTTTACAAAATTGGTTTCCTCATTTTAAATGAAGATGTGAGTAAAAGCTGGGAACCTAAGTTGAAGCTTGCCACACCCCCTTATTTTGACCAATCAGAGTTACTTACCGTTTCCGGAACTCGACGGGATCGTACGGATTTTAAACAAGTATATCCGGGTCAGCGCTTTCGTCATGGCCGCACAGTATTCGAAGTGATGAGGATCGTAGAAAATGGGCACGTAGTGTGTTGTAAACATCGCTGTTGTTGAAGTCATGAATGGTAAGTTGTTTCAAAGTTGATATTCTTTTTATTTAAGTCGGTCTAGGTCGGGAATCACGAAGCGGTAAGAAATTGTATACTGAATGCAACGTTATTCAACTGCGGTCACATTGTAGTGATTCGCTGCATTTACGAAGAGCAATGTATGAACCAAATGTAGGCAGACTCTTATACAGTATTCATTTCTGCGTCGAACAAGACCAAGTTTTTGAATATCGGACCAAAAATATGAACACACGGCCTTGTTGAATACGGTCAGTGTATTTTATCGTGATTTGCGTACCCGATAGTGCTATACCTTTACTACTATATGTATATAGTGAAAAAAAGAAAAAAAAATATTATTTTGTTTTCATATATCAGTATATGGGGAACCAGTGTTGTAGAGGGGCCCCTGGGGGGATGGGGTCCAAACCCCGCGCCGGCCACCTGTGCAATAAACAAGGAACTGTGTCAAATACAGTTACTGTGTCAATGCTCCTCTTATGATAGAGCAGTCCCTACGCACAGAAAACACCGAAACAGTCACCATTAATAACTAAATTGCAGGAGTAGACTGTGTTCATGATTTTGATAAGCCACTTTCTTGCCACTATGCCTATTGGGTGTACCCCATCTTTTAAAAGTGCTGCGTGGTAGCTGTATCTTTTCCGATGATTTTTTGTTGTTGTATTCCTTTTTTTCCTAGGTTTTACTAGATCTAAACAAAACTTTGGTGATGTGTAGCCAAGATTGATGTTTACATCTCTGATTTTTTCGTTTACAGCATCTACAAGTGAGTGTGTTATAGTGTCATCCAATGCCTCACAGTGCTGATAGTTTTTATGAAAATGGGGGGTATTTCTAATATTCCAACAGAAACATTGGATATTTTGAATTTAGACCCTGTAATTTACCAAATATTGGTGCCAATAGTTTAATATTTCCCCTTGGCAATTGAATCTTGGAATAATATGTCTTTCCCTATTGATTCTGCTGATATCACATGCAAAATGCAAGAATAAACTTAAGGTTTTTTGCCACTTTGGGCAAAGTAGTCAATATTTGACTCCAAAGCTTGTATACCCGCAGCAGAGGAACTCCCTCCTGAGCACCTCTAGTCTATTTCTATTTTAATACCACCAACATTTATTATTTCAGACCGAATGTACCTTCGCTTGCTATCTGATAAAACAACAAGCTTTTCATATAGTGGTATCCCTACAAATTCCCTAACCTTGTGAATTTATCTACCTGTAGCCATACAATGTCACTACAAATACAGTGTAAAGACTTACCTCGAGACAGCACAGACACGCCACATGCATACAATCACTTACTTTTTATACATTTGTGTATTTAAAGATTAACAATTCACATTAAAATCCTAATTTTTTCCTTTTATACAACTTATGCCTCTAACATACATCCTCAGTCACAGGGCCAAGATATCTGGAACAGATTTTCAGTGTGGCCAGTTGCTAACGAACCCCAATCTGGAAGGGAATTTGCCGGTGTGATGTAGAGCAGTCCCTACGCTTACGGACAAATTTCCGGGTACTAATTGATACCTGATATTACATTTTTCTATCAGCTTTTATCTGAAATAAAATATTTTAAAAATAGAATACTCAAAAATTTTCCACCAAATAATCCGGATCATGTCTCCATTGACATATATTTCTTTGCGTGTATTACCGCAGATTCAAGTAGAAAACAAACAATCCCAAAGAAAATTTCGCGGGATGCACCCCACCCAGTGTGGCCTGTTGAAATTTTGAAAAAAAAAAAATTCTGCCATTATTATCACTATTTGTTCAAAACTTGTTTTAAATGATTGTATCCTTCTTCTAGAATTGATTTATGCTAGTTCCATTCTATTATTTTTTATATTTGCACTAGATGTTTGTCGATTGAATTTTTTTTCAATGAGCCAAAAAGAATAAACAAAAAATAAAACAATCCGGGCCGACCATAAAACATATATAATTCATATTATATATGCTTGATAGTCGGTCTGGGGCGTTTTATAAGAATGTTTTTTCAGGGCCCAAACTTCATGCGACTGCGGTTCGTCCCTATTGTCTTAGCCACTGACTTTTTATATTAGAGTCCCAAGGTAACTGGTGTAGGCTTATTCTCTCACTCCATTTGTTGCTGCCAATTCGTATTTGTTATTTGTGGCTCAGTTAACAGGTTTCTTGTCGAAAATTTCCGCACAACTGGGTTCAGTGCACTTAAAAAACAAATGGCTTACAAAATATTTCAAAATATTTGAAATTTTCAATCAATGGGACCTTTAAATATAGCGGGTCGCTGCTGCGGCCCGCAATCATCGCACAGTTAGATCTCAGCAGGTATCCTATTATTACCGACCCCTTGACCAATTGAACATGTATAAAATAGCAGCAGCAATTTAAAGCATCTGTTTGGGGTCTTATCATTAATCCCTATAGCAACAGGAGATGGGCCTTTATTCTAAATGAATAAAGTGTTCATCATTTGTAGAAGAGTTAATTTGTAATCAATGTAGTGTTCATAATCTGTAATAGAGTGTATTCCTAATGAATAAGGTATTCATAATCTGCAGGAAGTTAATTCTTTATGAATAAATTGTAAAACCATAAGACTCTTTGCGATGATGTTGAGGTTAAGGTGTCAATCTTTTTTGAGTGTCTACGTCAAAAACTGAAAATTCATATAATTTGTTAACTTACATTTTCATTTTTATTCCTCAATAAGAGAAGTGACTCGTAATAATATATTTCTAACGAGATTTCAAAACGTTCTCTGTGTTAAAGTATCTTTCTAGAGGTTGTAAATGGGCTGCTCACTCGCGTAAATGGGCTTCTCACTCGTATAAAATAGTGTATATGTTGTGTAAATGGGCTTCTCACTCGTATAAAATAGTGCACATGTTGTGTAAATGGGCTTCTCACTCGTATAAAATAGTGCACATGTTGTGTAAACGGGCTTCTCACTCGTATAATATAGTGCACATGTTGTGTAAACGGGCTTCTCACTCGTATACAATAGTGCACATGTTGTGTAAATGGGCTTCTCACTTGTATAAAATAGTGCACATGTTGTGTAAATGGGCTTCTCACTTGTATAAAATAGTGCACATGTTGTGTAAATGGGCTTCTCACTCGCATAAAATAGTGCATATGTTGTGTAAACGGGCTTCTCACTCGTATAAAATAGTGCACATGTTGTGTAAACGGGCTTCTCACTCATATAAAATAGTGCACATGTTGTGTAAACGGGCTTGTCACTCGTATAATATAGTGCACGTGTTGTGTAAACGGGCTTCTCACTCATATAAAATAGTGCACATTTTGTGTAAATGATCTTCTCACTCGTATAAAATAGTGCACATGTTGTGTAAACGGGCTTCTCACTCGTATAATATAGTGCACGTGTTGTGTAAACGGGCTTCTCACTCGTATAAAATAGTGCACATGTTGTGTAAATGATCTTCTCACTCGTATAAAATAGTGCACATGTTGTGTAAACGGGCTTCTCACTCGTATAATATAGTGCACGTGTTGTGTAAACGGGCTTCTCACTCGTATAAAATAGTGCACATGTTGTGTAAATGATCTTCTCACTCGTATAAAATAGTGCACATGTTGTGTAAACGGGCTTCTCACTCGTGTAAAATAGTGAACAGGTTGTGTAAATGGACTTCTCTCTCGTATAAAATAGTGAACATGTTGTGTAAACGGGCTTCTCACTCGTATAAGACAGAGCAGATGTTGTGTAAATATATGCTTTGTAGAGTTGTATCGGTTGTACCGGAAAATTCATATGACGAACACCTCCAGAAGAGTTTAGTTATTTTTGGTTTCGGGGAAAAGTGCAAGATCAAAAACATTACAAATGTATATAAAAGCATTTTTAATGTTATATTACCCTTCAAAACGGTCACATTGATTTATAAATACGAATGATTGTCAAAACACAGAGGATGCTTTAAAACATATAAGAAATAAGTTTTACAAATTAATTTATGTTATTGACGAATAGAAATTAAGACATACATAACCGAAGGGTTGAATTTTTTTTATTTTTACAGATTTCGTCTATATCAAATGTGAATGAGACTGTTATGCACATCGTTATTTTTGGTTTAAACCCATGGCAATGTTTATTATTCTAGGAGTATAAATCACTGATTAATTGTTTATTTAAAATTATGATGGTCACTTTGAACGGTAATATCACTTTAAACATCTTCTGTACAAGTTAAAACGCCGAATGTCAACTGTATGTGTAAGGATTAAAACAATGTCGGCTAAATGTCAAATGTTTGTGTAAGGATTAAAACACTGTCGGCTGAATGACAAATGTATGTGTAAGGATTAAAACACTGTCGGCTGAATGACAAATGTATGTGTAAGGATTAAAACACTGGCGGCTAAAAGACAAGTGTTTTTGTAAGGATTAAAACACTGTCGGCTGAATGACAAATGTATGTGTAAGGATTAAAACACTGTCGGCTGAATGACAAATGTATGTGTAAGGATTAAAACACTGTCGGCTGAATGACAAATGTATGTGTAAGGATTAAAACACTGGCGGCTAAAAGACAAGTGTTTTTGTAAGGATTAAAACAATGTCGGCTGAATGACAAATTACTCTATGTGTAAGGATTAAAACACTGGCGGCTGAATGACAAATGTATGTGTAAGGATTTAAACACTGTCGACTGAATGACAAATGTATGTTCACGGATTTAAACACCGTCGACTAAACGAAAAATGTATGTTGAAGGATTAAAACACCGTCGGCTGAATTGCAAATGGATGTTAAAGCATTCTTACGCATTGTCTGTAGAAGTTCAAACGCCATTAATTGATTGATAAATGTATGTTTAAGGAATCTTAAACATTGTATGTACAGGTTTAAACACCGTCGTCTGAATTACAAATGTATGTTATAGCATTCTAAAACATTGATTGTTCAAGTTGAAACGCCGTCGGTTGATAGATAAATGTATGTTTAAGGAATCTTAAACATTGTATGTACAAGTTTAAACTTTCTCGGCTGAATGACAAATAAACGTTACTTAAAATTGTGTTAAAGTATTCTTATATATTGTCTGTGCACGTTAAAACACTGTCGTCTGACGAATATAATGTATTGGAGACTGTTAAAGTTGTCTCAAAGCATCATCAAACACTGTCTGTACAAGTCAAAACACTCTCTGATTAGTCATCTATTTGTTCAACTCTGTTGCAGCCATCTAGTATGGGCGTCATCCACTCCGTTATTGATGGATGTAAAAGATTAAGGAAAATGCTAAAGCGGTATCGGATGTTGCAGCCCCTGGTGTTGAGTGCGAGTCCAAAGCTGTAATATCTCTTATTAGCGAGTTGCACCATATAAGGCCCGCCAATATCACCATTACAGGAGTCACTGTAATGAAATATGAACATTTATAGTTATGCTTTGTACTAATAACCAACGGGTCGATCACTCTCATCAATTTGATTTTCAAAATATCTACATTTTAGTTTTTTTTAAATTCAATTTTTTTAGATTGGTTTTATTTGCAAGCATACATTATTGGTAATTGTAGGAGTTTTCAAATGTTATTTGTCTATATTCCCTGGAAAAGAAGTCTTTAAAATGTATTTGTGATCTATGCACGCCCATCTTCGCGTATGCCAGTGATCAGCGTCCGTGTAATATACGGACCCTGCAGTGATGAAGGCTTAACTTGCATTGCGTAACCCTGGTAAATTTCTAAAATTAACTTTTCCATCTTTCAATTTTGAGAGTACTTCTGGTGAGTATTCACTGAAAAGTCATGTTACCCAACAGCAAAAAGTGTAGATCATGATCAGACAGCACGGACTGAACATGACCTGCACTGGTTCGAAGTACAAAGAGGGATGTCACTAGCAGGTTAAAAGTCAAGTTTTAAAAGAAAATCAATTTTAGTGATTTTGTACTTTCACAGCCGATCTCAACTATAGTTATCCCGTTCATGAGTCTTACCTTTCCACGAATTCGTCACCGACACAGAAGAACCTATCCAGATCGATTCCAGGGTATCTTCCTTCGCATACCTTTCGCTTCTGTACTGGTCGATGGTTTTGCTTCAATTCCTTAAACAGTGTCGACAGTGTATTCATGTAGTTGGCGTTATCTGGCGCATTACCCCAACCTGCCGTGTAGGCCTTGTAGGACTGAGGAAACGAAAGCATGGCCTTCAACTGGGCGTCAGCGGTTGCTATAGAATTGTTGTCTACAAAAATATGTGCATGTTTCAACCGTAATTCGATCATTGTAACAGGCGGACAAGTTTAGCTAACCCTCGTTCACAGGAGGAAGAAACAGTACTAGATCTCAATCCTCTGTTGTAAGAATCTTACGGTCTAACCCTCAAAAATTATTTCAAGGCACAAGAAATGGAAAATTCCTAAGATGGGTTTTTATGTTTGATACCCGTTACCGTAAAAATATTTGTTATTGCAGGAACTTTTAATCTAGCATACATATTCTAATTTGTTCTGTCTGATGACACGCGACAACACAATATACTAACCATAGGCGAAACATAGTGGTCGGAGGTACTTATTAAACACAGGCCTCATTGTTCCATTTTCTCCAAGGTCAAGCAAAGCAACATCATTTTCCCGTATCCCCAGTTCACCGATCTCTTCACCAGTGTAATTGTCATGAATCAATACATCACTCACCAGCGGCCAGACTTCCTCGGCGTCTTTCTTGTAAAGTTTATGGTCACTAAGGTGAAGATTGATCTGTAAGGTTAAAAGAAGACACATTTCAATAGCAGTACACAATCTTGCTCACTCCGCTATCATCCGTTAGAATTATTGTCTGAAAGGATAACTTCATTTACTACTTAAGTGAAACTTTAAAATAATAAGACAGACTGTAACGAAAGAAAAAAATGTATTTTTAGGTAAATCGGATCTGGAAATGGCTATCAACGGAGGTTTCTACTGTAAACGTACTTTATTTGGCGCAGTTAAATTTTAGCGCATTGGTTACAAATAACATATGTTAGAAAAATTCACGTAGACCTCGAACTTCCGCTATCGCCAAGTGACGTATGATACGAAAATGTCCGGAAATCGGCGGACATTGCCGAACTTTACTACAGTATGCACGTCTATCGTAAGTAAATGCCTGGGTAAGTTTTACCTGTGATGCTTTGAATGACACAACTGTGTTGTTCTCCACCTTCGATACACAACTTGCTGCAGTCAGGAACCATCTGTCACACAGTATGGCCCCACCACACGTCCTTGGCAACATACCATCGGCAATTACACTTAACCATCCAAGCCAAGGCCAAGCTCCCTATTGCAGAATGGATAAGAAATCAACATATTAAAAATAAAAGAAAGACTTAATGTAGCATCTAACCTGAAAATGTTAACAAAATGTTAAAACAACTCATTTTGTTTATGTTTGAGAGAGTTTAAAATTAATACAATCAAAAGGTATTTGCTACGGATTCTGTAAGGGTCAAAGTGAAAGCCAAATCTTGTATCTTCCATTTTATCTTTTAACTGGATATACAAAATGTACAATTATAGTTTTTTTTATAAACAAACTTAAAAAATAGAGCGCGAGGATGTAACACAAAAACCTGGTGTTCTCTTTTCAAGCAACGAGAGGTGGCACTGCGATGGGCCTAAAACGATTGCACACAACTAACTCAACACCAATCCTACATCAAATATATATTGTGAGGTCGTCCAACTTCTATACAACCGTTCCCGTTTCAGCACTATGAGTCAAACTCATCAGAGTTATTTGATCGGGCGAGCACCCCCTCTTACTGTATACTGTACAGGGAAGAAACCGTTGAGGGTAGTTTGACTTTGAGTAAGAAGAGTTGCTTAGTTTTGCTGATTGTCTGAATTTGTAATATTTTCAAACAAAACCATTATTAAATGTTGACCAATGTCTTCTGGAATTTCTAACTCGCATTAATTTGTCATCTACCTTTGCAGCGTTTTGGGAGCCCCGTAAATTTGTCACCTACCTTGGCAGCGTTTTGGGAGCCCCGTAAATTTGTCACTTACCTTGGCAGCGTTTTGGGAGCCCCGTGCGATCTCCGTCTTGCCTGATATGCCGCATTGTCCATAGTCTGAATAGAAAATATATATTGACTGTACGAGGTCATGTGACTTATAGCAGACCAATCATAGTGCATAGATATAGCACGTCATACAATAAAAACAATGTGTGTTTATGATAACGGTTCTATATATGATGGTTAAAGCATTTCCAGGTTCTAACAGTCTTTCGGATTAGACAAAAACCGAGGTCCCGTGTATTGGCGCTATACACCTGGCATGTTAAATGGACAAGGGGTGTATCAGGATATTGGGACGCTAACTGTATCTTGCATTATCATCCGAAACCTAAAATAACTAACCTTTTCTGGGGGCGTTTGTCGTGTGGGAAACCGATACCAACAATTAACCCTAATATACAATACGATGGTTAAAGAAGTTTTCGTCGGAACGTACACTTAGTAAGAACTTGTATTTTATATTTCTTTTTGGCAAATGTAATTGTTTTTTTTTTCAATTTGGGTCCTTATATTAGAACCTTGTTCGACTACACCATTATATACATTAAAATATGGACTTATCACTAATGATTAAATCATTATAAGAAAAGAATACAACTTTGATTTAAAATTTCTGTAACATTTAAAGATTAAAAAATAATACAGTCGCATAGTTAGAAGAAGTGGACCAATGTTTTGAGCTTTAGGATCTTGGTATATGTATAATTACATCGGTTCACATTACCATTGCCGAATTTCTACTTGAAAAGTCTCGCTAGTGATTTCTACTTTTCAGATGTCTGTGTGAGTGATCATCACATTCAGAAAATATCTACTTAAAGTGTCCATTACTGATTTACCCTAATTTATAAATTTTATATTAACTACGCCTGTATACAGTACACTCCGTATGTTACGAACTCCTTGGGTCGTTTAACTTTGTTCCGAATATTATATCTGGAGTATGCTATGTTATTTCTTTATGGCGTTTTTGTAAAAAATAAATAAGGAAAAAATATCGGGTCAAGAATATTTGTTCCTTAATATATCTGGAATTTCGCTATATCCGGAGTCATTGTATACGAAGTCATGTGTAAAGTTAGGAAGAAAATGGAATAAAAAGGAATCGAGAAATAATTAGATTTTTTATCAATTTTATTGACTGATTTTTCGGGACCGAATGAAAATGCATTTATAAAAGTCATTATATGTACAAATGTACATGGGATCGTGATAAGCTGGCTATGCTTACTATTAAACTGTACATATGGAATTCAATGCATAAATCCTCATAACAAATACACAGCAAATACTGATTTTGAAATTAAAAAGTCAAATTTTTACTGAAAGAATTTGTTTACACTTGTGTACCAATTGTTTCTTATGACCTTGTAACTTCCAAATGTCGTTTTGATTTGTTTTCCAAATCACGGTTAAAATAGACACAGTTTCTTATGGTACAAACTTTTAATTTAACTTTTGTTTTTATTAAGTACATTTTAAAGTTTCAAAAAAACAAAAATAATATCAAACAGGGAATGCCACGTACCAAAAACGCAGCCTCCCCAAAACGAACCCCACAGCACCCAGAAGTGCACACCACCAACACACACACACACACGCGCGCATACACACACGACACACACACACAATCATGTACACACACACATATACACTACCAACACACCCTAGCATACAAAGCAAACACACGAGGACAAAACGAACAATTAAAGGAACACCGTGGGGCACCGCCTTGGAACGGTCAGTGGCAAAAACACCACTGGGGAGCTTAAACCGGTTTATGGTGCGCACCCAACCTCACTCTTACCCCCACCATGTTCCAAAGTCACAGGACAGTGTAAATAAAAGTAATCCCTGCTAGGTGAATCTCTAACACACGCAATGGAAACAAAAGGCATGGTGTGTAAAACACAAAAATGCTCGTGTATAAATATATAAAAAGCAAACCTTGAGAACCAAAAAACGTATGTACTCAATGCCTTTGCAGAAGGCAGAGCACCAAGAGAAACACCCTTAAGGGCCCGACGAAACAGGCCAGAGGACAGAAATCAAAACAGTTTCGTCCCAGTGGGATTTAAAAACTGCCCATCACAGAGTCCTCCCCCTCTTCCGTCAGACACAATCAAAGAGGGAAGCATAGCGTCCAACTGTAAACGGGTTGAACACCAAACATGCGGTGTGTCTCAAAACAGTTGGGTCGTAACCTCTTTTAACAAAACGTTTTATAATTTTAGCAAATACAGTTGGAAAATTGCCATGACCCAAAATCTTACGAAGTTTGTAAACCACATCCCCATAAAAATCGGGTTTTGAAATACCTTCTCGCAGAAGAGTCTTTAGATTACTATTGAATTTCAAAACCAAATCAGAATTACGATAGTAAAATTTAGCAAAATATTTACGCAATTTGTAATAACGGTAGCGCTGTTGAAGAAGTTTATTTGTAATATATTGATTACGTTCATTGAAATCCTCAACATAACTACACGCTCTGGCAAACCGAATTAACTGAGAAATGTATACCCCATAAGATGTAGCATGAGGTACATCCCCATCCAAATGGGGGAAATTTACAATACTAAAATTAAAATCATCCCTCTTGTCATAAATTTTGGTATGTATAATATTGTTATAAATAGAGAGATGTAAATCTAAAAATGAAGCACCAGTATCCAAATTGTTAGTTTTAATTAACTGGAGTTCCCGGGGATAAATAGTGTCCACCAATTGACCAAAAAACGGGTTATTCATATTAAGAATATCATCCAGATAGCGTGATGTATTATTAAAAGCAGTGATAATGTCTGCCTGCGTGTCTGGAGAAAGACTCAACATAAAGTCTCTTTCATAACAATATAAAAACAAATCTGCGACAAGGGGTGCACAATTTGTTCCCATGGGAATACCGATTACTTGTCTGAAAACTGCATTCCCAAACCTTATATAAATGTTGTTCAATAAAAAGGAAAGGGCTTTACAAACTTCGTCACAGGTCCACATAGTATAATGTTTAACAATACAGCTAGTAAAAAAAGCTTTATCGAAATTGCAGGCGAGAAATGTAACATTCTCCCTGGCAAAAGTCTTTTGAATTAGGGCAGTTAGCTTGTCATTTATCAAATTATGTGGTAAAGTGGTATACAGTGTAGAAAAATCGTATGTACTGACTGAAGTTACTTTGTAATTATTAACTTTAAACTTATCCAGGATTTCGCCAGAATTTTTGATCGACCAAAATAAATGTTTACCAGAGTTTTCGTATACTTTATCACAATATCTTTTCACGTGGGCTTTTATAGCAGTTAGGCAAGATGTTAATAGTTTTGAAATATTTGTAGTGGTACAAGAGCTTGAATTAGCGATGAAACGAGCTTTATATGGTTGTTTATGTAATTTAGGAATCCAGTACATAGTAGGAAGTTTAATATGTTGATCATCTATACGAACTTTCAAATTAGAAACTTCACTGATGTGATCAGTGACCACATTTTGTTCAACGGAAGGACTCAATATATAAGCCTTAGTGCTATTTAGTTCGTTTTGTAAAACATTAATATAATGTAGGCGTCAAATGATGATAATATTGTTGGCCGCCTTGTCTGCTGGAACTAAGACATACTTAGAATGAAATTCTTGGATTTCCTTTTTCAGATGTCTTAAAGTAAACTTGGGTTTTGATGGAAGTAGGTGTTCATTTGTTTGGTAAAATTTTATACGAGAATCGACAATGTTAAAAATACTTCGTTTCCAAGACGTTAATGCATTTGGATCAGCATTCTCACGACGACACCATTTAACACAAAAAGTTTCGATGGATTCCGCAATATGACCACGACAAGCATGAAAATCAATAGTAAAAGTTCATTTAGGAGGAGAGGCCAAATGCAACGTAAATGACATACATTTCGAAAGTTTAGAAGTTAAGAACTGTATCTGCGTATTTTTTTATGCTTCAGATACAATAGTTTTACAATTAATAACTGTATAATAACTGATTTCATAGTTACAGTAAAGAAATAAATACAGTCAGAAGGATTCTTTATAACATTGCACTAACAATCTAACTTTCTGAAATCACAGTTATTCTGCAGTTTCATGCATAATAGAAAATTAATGGATAATTATCTAAAACTTTTGATATAATAACTGTAAGTGATCATTTGTTTATAGGGAAAGTATTTGCTTGAGTAACTGATTATATATTTTAAATTTGTTGGAAAATTACAAATTTAAAAGGTAACTGATCAAATAAAATAATCGTATCTTATAAAAGTCTTTAAATTTATGTAGAACTAACATCCCTTTCCTACATCATCTGTACATAATGTCAGGGAGTTATACAGTAGCTGAATATGATAAACAGAAGCTAGTCTACCAGTGACCAGTCTTGTAATTTTACCCCTGCTGTGAAAACGCAAAGCTGACTGGACCCCTGTGGTGATTATCTCACATTCCTGTTCATTTGCCTTTAATTGGCATGGTGATGTTATTGAATGTAGGATATTATCCCCTAAGACATTATCCACTTAGCCAAGGTCTTTCAAAAATAATATTTGAAAGACCTTGCCTTAGCTCAATTTTGCATAGGCGAACATTATCCCCTTCACTACAATGCAAAGGCGGACATTATCCCATTCACTCTTCAAAGTTTAAGAACTGATTTAATATCATAAATTTGAAATTGAAAGTTTTGTTTGTTAAATTTATTAATTTTGTCATAGAATATAGAGATAACTATCATCATAACTATGCAGATGCCTTTAAAAAGCTAACTCGATGAAGGGGCTTATGTCCGCCTTTGCAAAGTCAAGAAGGGGCTTATGTCCTCTTGTGCAAAATTGAGCTAAGGGGATGATGTACTATGGGATAATGTCCGTTTACCCATGTTATTGCCAGAGGCGAGAAACAGATTAAAGACTGTCCTAGCATACCATGGACGTTTTTGTAACTATCAATTTTGATATTTGATTTGCTTATTATTTTGCATAAACTACAAACAGAAATGGCATCTTAAAAGATGCATCACAATTGATATGTGAATCTTGTAAATACATGTATGAGAATATGATCCATAGAACTTAACTCGATCTGATGATAAAATAATCTAAAATAAATATGTTGCACAATCATACAAACATATTTACATTCAATCTAAATTTAAAAATTAAAAAGAAGTTAGACTTAAACTTATGAATAAAATGCAGCCTTCATTCATCATTGTTCATTTTTTGCAAATGAGAAATCATGTTTCATGTGCTAATATTGTGTAATTGTATTGCACTGAATTTTTATGAGTCGCTAAATTAGACCAACACAACTATAACATTTTTATAAATCTTGTAAAATCTCCAAACAGGTCAAAATGTGATGCTTGATTTAACAACGGACTAAATACACATATAGGTCCGTGATATAACCAGACACAACACTTCAGTTTTGTCAATACATTGTGAAAAAAGTCATAAGTTTGTGAAATCAATTAAAATCGTTATTTTCAAACGTTTATAGAAACAAGAAGACATACAAATAACTGAAAAATAAAAACTTTCAATATTTCTCAGGGAATAATAATTATAACTGTTTTTCTACTTACAACAACTCTTTAATTCAAATTTTCGGCAATATTGCCTTTTTCAAGAAATTTGTCTGCACTTTTTTAAATTCACATGTTGATCATATTTATGACAAGCTTAGATTTGCAATACTGCCGAAAATTTGAATTAAAGAGTTGTTGTAAATAGAAAAACAGTGAAAAATAAAACATCTAAGTAAAGATACAACTTTCTTGTTTACTTATAATAACATAATTAAATATGTAAGTATCACAAACGAAAACCTCATGTGAAGCTAAAAGACACGCCCTTTCCGTTGAAGTCAATGTGATTTGCTGCAAAAATTGCTATTTTTTTAATTAATGGGGAAGCAAGAGTATATCAATTCATTTCAATAAAAACTATATTGAAATAAAGTGGAAATAATGCAGATTACTTCAATAACTTTATAAATATTGTCAGATTATGATTTGATTACTTTTTGATCAGCTTAAACGTTTACTACTATTATATCAATGTGCATAAATTGACCGATAACGCTTATAATAATCGATAAACCAACCCGATACTATAAGCTGTTTTCAAGTAAGACAATTTCAACTATAAGCCAATAAATCTGAGATTTCGGGGATGGATTCAAACATTTTGGTAAGACTAAATTTAACATTCGTTACTTACAAACCTACCTATATTTCTTTCTGCGATGATGTCTCCTACTTTATCAAGGTCTTTAAACTGGTTCAGGAGAAAGACATGTTCGACGTGCGGTGTAGAGGCTATTTCCGCCAGGACAAATCTGTCGATGTTTCTCCCGACGCCGATTGCAAATACCTCAAAATTTGCATCTGTATAAGTCATAATATGTTAATGTTTAAATTCGTTCTTTTATTGTGAATGAACTATCATGATTATCGGTCCTACAGTCAGAGCCATTTCGGTTCATGTTAATTTTCTTTACTAATAACAGTTTTTTCTTCTCGTTAAGTTCATGGAGCACGCCGCAAACAGATGTTCGTCCTAAGCGTACACGCCATTCGAAAGAGCGGGACTAACAAATGAGCCTGAGAAGGAATATGAGTTTGATTTGAGATAATTCAAAGTAATCGGTACATGAATAAGCAATTTGGGTACCGCAATTCGAGCACCTAATGTTCTGACATAGATACAGAATGCAAGGCAGACCTATCAAGCATTTCTTTTTTCTGGTAAGAAAGGTTGCACAATAATACTGCAGATGATTTAAATCTTTTTACGAATGCATTTGTAATGCGGAAGGTTTAGTTAGTTGACTGAGCCGCATAGACCTCTAACTATTGCAGTTCGAACCCCGACAAGGTAATAAGATAATCATGTGAGGACTCTACGCTGTCTGCTGTTGGGAAACTGTCCAACTTAGACGTTGTATAATTGTTCAAGAGGCTCTAATGGAAAGTTATTAGGGCTAGGATATTCGCTGCATAGTGCATTTGGGTGGGCAAACCTCTTCACTACCTCATTACACTCTTTAAAAAATATAACGGCAACTGTCTAATAAATGGATAATAAAAACATTGGTGAAACAATTTCAGTTACCTCCCTTCAAGTTGTCGGCGGCTGACTTTATCCTTTCTATTCGGTCGGCTTCTAAAGTACTAGTAACCTCGGCGTCAGTGATTATGAACACTGCACGTGTTGCATCCGTCAACCGTTTCTTATTTCCGAAACGTATCTTTGTCATATAAATGTTAGCACTCACTGCTAGCAAAGCCTTCCTGAAATCTGTGCCCCCGCCAGTATTCTGTGAATTAAAAATTATACCCAGTTTTATATTACTCAGCGAGCTATATATAGAAGGCTATATAATATTAGGTTATTTAACACTGTACTGTACTCAGAGTGCGCCTGACTGTTGACCTGTCAACACGTTAAAACATGTGCTCAGATATTGTCACTCAGATAAACTAAGTCCGAAAATGTTTCGTACTTAGAAAATTTTCAAAAATATTTTTTTTTTTTAAAAGTTGAAGTGTTTAAGAGTTAAACTTATTTTCGTAAGTTAAGTGCCACTAGGAGGGATACGCGATCAGGATTAAGGATAAAGGATAGGATAAGTTACGAGCGGGAAAGACAAGGGTAAAGAAAAGATAAAAGTGGGGTAAGAAAGTTTAAATAGGAAAGCATTTGTCTGGGGCAATAGTTGTTGAAAATTAGGTAAAAGATAGCCGGAATACTTAGGTGAACCGACTATCTTTCTTCAAAACAGAATTTAGTAGCTAAGTTAGGAAAAGAGGCTTGATTATTAGAATCAAGACCCTATTAGTAAGCGTAGTGTATTTACTAGTAATTCAAATAGATCTAGTAAATCGCTAAAAAGAAAGCTTATTTTTCAGTGGGAAAGAGAAACAAGGTTTAGCGGGGTTGAAGGTATTTCAAGGGAAAATAAGGGTAAATAGGGAAAAATTAAGAAATATAACAAAAGTTAGTTTGGGGTAGAGCAAACTAAAAGACCAGTGGCACGGTCATTTTAGCAAATAGGACACTCATAATAAGCTTTGAATGGAAATTAATGAATAAATAAACAGTGACCAAAATTTGAGAAAGATTACTTAAGCAGTTTTTAAGATATTAAAGGTTTAAGGGACAAAAGCAGACGGTTTCTTACAATCAAACCCCATCTGTAATTAGCTAATTCCTGCTAATTCCTGCTAATTGTATACATTGTACAAATAGTAATTAGGCCGTGTCAAAATTATTCCCAGTTTGTCCTTATCTGCAATTAGATCTGTAGGGAATTTATATTGTCTATTTTCTATTGATTGCTGAGTAAATAAGAGACAATAATTACAAGTTATTTCCAACACCTTGCTAACTTCTATTGTCAAACTTCTCAACTTCAAGGAAAGGTGTGAAATAGGCTTCAAGTTGGAATGTTAGTGGATATAATAGGGTACCTTTTAGTCTTTGCGTGATACTTTATAGTGTAGCTTTTACCACCACAGTCAGTAGAACAATTTAGCTTTAAGGTCACAATCAATAAGCACTTAATTAAACAAGTTTTTATCAACATAGAAGGAAAATTAAAGACATTTACTAGAAAAATATTTTTTAAGGGGAAAATATTACAAGTTGAAATTTAAAAAAAAAAAATCTCAAAATTTATTTTTTTTTCTAAGTCTCAGGTTCAAAACACACAAATAACAATGAGTGACATAAAACAATTAGCTTCAAAGGCAAAAGTCTCTGCAGCTAAAGCAGTCAGGGAGCACAAACGAAAAATAACTGTAGTACGTAGGGCTCAACAGAGCAAAGTAGTTAGATTAATAGAGCAGGTAGCTGGTGATAATTCACATATGACATCAGACAGTTTTAGTTGGCGTGAACTAATACTCACCCTTCAAGCCATATTACATCAAAGGGCAGTCCCACCCATGGCTGAAGCTTTGTTTGCTAGGGTAGTGGAACTTAATGCAGGAAAAGAAGCAGCTAGGAAATCAAACAGTGCCAGTATCAATAAGAGCACAATCTCTGTAGAAACGCAAAACGCCAGTGCCATCGGCAATAAGTACACCTTGCCCATAGAATCCCAACAAAAAAGTGCCAATGACAATAAGCGCACTAGGAATACAGAGACTCAAACCACAAGTGCCAATGACAATAAGTGCACAAGGTCCATAGGAACCCAAACAGAAGTGGTAACTAATAATGCATCCACACAATATGTTAGTGAGAGTAGAATAGGTAGTACAAAAACAAATGAAATAGAGAAGAAATATATAGAAATACAAACATTAACACCCATAGAAATTAATGCCACCCCCCAAAATGATAGGAAAAATACAAAAACAACATCACCCATACAACTAAAAAATAAATTTCAAATTTTAGAGGAGGGAGGGGAAAAACTTTGGGAATACAAAAAGATACAAAAACTATCCCCACCCCAACCCCCCATACCACACAAAAACAGGCCAAATCACCAAAAGTAGGTAACAAAGAAAAATCGCCAAAATGGACCGATATGGTTATAAAAGGGGTTCAAGGGGGGCTTAGCACACATAAACTGTTAGAAATAGAAAAAAATTTAAAACAACAATTCGGGGGGACAAAATTAAAAACATTGAAAGCAACAAAGGAATTTTATATTTCAAGGCTAGGTCCGATTTTGAAACAAAGATCAAAGATTTTAGGTTTGGAAGACATGAGCTTAAAATTGAAAACAAAAAAGCCCCAACCCCCAAAATATCAAACATAAGTATGGGAGTCCTAGAGGTGCCAAAAAACCAAAGCACCGAACAATTCAAAAATAATCTCATGAAAAACAACAAAAACATTGCCACTATACGGCAAAAAGAAATCAATAATAAGGGAAAAAGGGAAAAAACAAATCAGATCATTTTAACTTTTACTTGTTCAGAAATGCCAATAGAATTAGTGGGTTCAAAAGAATTAGTTAAACCAACGACATTAAGTATCATAAGATGTAGTAAGTGCCAAGCCCCAGGGCACAAAACACGACAATGTCGAAATAAAACCAAATGCCCGAAATGTACCGGCAACCATGAACTATCAATGTGCCAGGCTCAAATACTTAAATGCATCAATTGTTCGGGTAATCACTGGGGTTCAAGCAAAACTTGCCCCGTGTACAGAAAATACGTATCAAAGATAAATGATACAAACAATAAGATAACAAAGGAATATGAAACAAAGTGTGCCAAGATAAAGCACACTCCTCAAGATAAAATACCCCCACCTATTGTCACCCCCACCCCAATTACAACAGAAACCAAAGACAAAACCCAAAAATCTGACCCCAAAATTACAACACCCAAAAATATACCTAGTACTAAGGATATAATTAAAGTAAAACAAGAAAGGTGTGCTAACCCCCTACCCTCACCTCATAGAAAAATTAAAAGAGAACCTTCTTGGGGAGGGAATTATGGGTACCAACCAAGACACCAGGCAGGCCCAATGTACTACAGATTTCAAGGGGGACTTAACCCAGTACCAACACTAAGGAGAATTACTAACACAAATCACCCACACCCACACATTCTCTACTCAGGACCAAATGGACAAATGAAAATACATTGTCCACTAAACTTATGTAGAACTTAGGCTAAAACACCAATAACACAAAACAACTCCGAATAAACCATTAATGGATCACAAAACAGCTGAGGTAATTACTGAGTCCACCAGACCCTGCCTCAGCATCATTTCATGGAATATTCGGGGTATGAGATCAGAATCGTACACTAAATGTAATGAATTACAAAATTTTCTCATAGATCAAAAAAAACCAATAGATGTTATTTGTCTACAGGAAACCCATTTGGCAGAAAAACATAATCCTTTCAAATTCAAGGATTACCAAAAACCCGTAATGTTTCATAACAAAGAAACCCCCACCTCAGGAGGGTTATGCATATATGTCCGCAACGGTCTATCATACATAACCAAAAATACTGATTACAATAATATTAATCAAAATATTGCAATAGAAATCATTGGCAAAGATAATAACATTTCGATTTATAATTACTATACAAATAGCAAAGAAAACAACAACATGAATGTTTTTAGGAATACCTTCAAAAATTTAGGACAGTCAAATGTAATAGTAGGAGACTTCAATTTAAAACATCCACTTTGGAACCCCGAAAATGACTTTAGGCGCGATGCTGGGGCAGAGGATCTGATAGACTTTATGAACGAGTCAGATCTAAATTGCATAAACGATGGTCAATGCACCCGTCTCGCCGAGCAGGCAAACCACACAGATTCAGCCCTGGATCTGTCTATAGTCTCCGCAGGTCTGCACCCTAGGGCAACGTTCCTTGTAGTCGACAACAGCTTCAATAGTGATCATCTTCCAATAATCACAATAATAGAAACTCAAATAAGATTTGAAAATGTAATGATAACTGAAAAATGGCTGATAGACAAGGCATCCACTGCCCAGTGGATGGAATTTCATCATTTATGCATGGTAGAATTAAATTACAAGATTAAGAATCAAACAGTAGAGGAAAATTTCAAAGAATTTCTAGATAAACTTAATGGTATTTTAGAAAAAACAATTCCAAAATCTAAACCCAAAAATATCAAAACTAGAATCAAGAAAGTATGGTGGACACAGGAATGCCACGAAGCCATAAGAAGCAGAGAAATTAGACGTAAAATTCATAAAAGGGAAAAAACTCCCATAACTCTCATTTTATTCAAAATGGCCCGAGCAAGAGCAGTAAGAGTAGTTAAAAAGGCAAAGCAGGACAGTTGGCGCAAATTCTGCTCAACTATCACATGTAATACATCATCTAAGGAAGTTTGGAATTTTATAAATAAAGTTAAAGGCAGTGTACCAAAGAGCAATCCAGTCTTTAAGATAGGCCAACAAAATATTACGGAACCAAAAGAAAAAGCTAACGCATTAGTCAAACAATATGCCGAAGCTAGCAGTAATAAAGGGTACACTAGAGAATTTTTATTACGCAAAAGGAATATAAACAGAGCAGTAAATGAACATATCAATGATAGGAACAATGATAACTCACAAGAATATAACCAAGAATTTACTATATTTGAATTTAATAAAGCTTTGTCGAACTGCAAGGACGGTGCACCGGGAGAAGACCTGATTCATTACAAAATACTCAAAAAATTACCACAGGAAAGCAGGAATACACTTCTTCAAATCTTTAACCAATCATGGGTAGAGGGCACCACGCCAGAAAGCTGGAATCATGCAGTTATCATACCATTACTAAAACCTAATAAAGACAAAAATGAACCTGCTTCTTATAGACCGATTTCTTTAACTTCAACATTTACAAAACTAATGCAAAAAATGATTAAACCGAGACTGTGCACATATTTAGAAAAGAACAATCTTATGTCCAAATACCAGTCCGGATGCAGGTCGCATCACTCATGCGACGATAACATCACTAGATTAGAGTCCGATTGCAAGAAAGCACAGGCAGAACATAAATATCTTATAGCTATATTTTTAGATCTGAGTAATGCATTTGATAAAATGTGGAACGGAGGAGCATTCATGCAACTCCTAAATTCTGGCATACAAGGGCGCATGATAAAATGGTTAAGGTGCTTTTTACAAAACAGACAGATTAAGGTAAAATATAATGGAGCTCTCTCAGAGGTAGTGGAAACAGTGAATGGATGCCCCCAGGGAGCGGTATTGTCTCCCATAATTTTCAGTTAAATGATGAATACTTTCGAAGAACAAATTAAAAACCTTAATACGCAACACCCAACTATAAATGCTCAAATATCCCAATTTGTGGATGATTCAGCAACATGGCTAACCTCAAACAGTCCGGTGCAGGCAGTGAAAAAAGCCCAAACTGTTTTGAACGAAATAGAAAAATGGAGCAATTCATGGGGATTCATCATTAACCCGACTAAAACTCAAGTTTTATTAATACACAGACAGGCCGTAAAACCTCCGGAAAGAGCCACCAACTTTCCGAAATTAACATTATGTGGAACGAACCTCACATATAATGAGCATGCAAAATTTCTAGGGATGTATTTTGACAAAACCTTATCATGGAAAATGCACGTAGAATACATGTCGAAAAGATGTCTTAGAGACTTAAATATCATAAGAGCAGTAAAAGGGAAATCGTGGGGCACAGACAAAAAATGCCTTCTGAATATCTATAAGGCCCTCATCTTAAGCAAAATCAACTATGGCAGCATAGTTTATGCCTCCGCTAAAGATTCACAACTAAAAACAGTTCAAAGACTACAAAACAGGGCACTAAAAACCATTATAGGATGTCCGAGGCACACCCCCACCCTCCCTCTACATACCGAGACTGCCATGATTCCACTGCCTCTGCAAAGAGAACTTCAAGCTCTAAAATACTGGGCCAGAAGCTCCAGACTGGGCCAGAACTTACCAATCAACGATCAAATTTGTGACCAACCAGCATATTTTTATAAGACAAAGAGTAATAAAAATTTAAAGAAACCTTATTCACAAAGCATTAGGACATTAATCACAGAATACGGCCTAAGCGAAACCCAAATTCAAGAACCGTGCTACGAACAACTTATCAATATTGAAATGCCTGAGATTAACCTAGATTTAGTAGGGAAAATTAACAAAGCAGAAGATAATGAAAGAAACAAAATTATTGCAAATTTAAACATTATTAGACACTTTAGAGACTTTACTCAAATTTATACAGATGGTAGTAAAGACCCGTCCAAACAAATAGCATGGGCGGGTATAGTAGTTATAGCAGAAGACGGCACAATTCTACATGACAAGAGTCTGAGGCTTAACCATCAAACTTCAATATTTACATGTGAATTAGCAGCAATAGATTATGCAATAACTTATTGCAAAGAAAACTATATTTCAAAAGCAGTCATTATTAGCGATAGTCTGAGTTCTTTATTAGCAATAAAATCAGGTCAGTCTCATAGGCAAGAAATGATTTACAGTATTTTAAAGTCCGTTACAGCCATAAAGCATAGAGGGGACGAAATTCAATTAATGTGGGTACCGAGTCATGTGGGCATAAACGGAAATGAATTAGCAGACGACAAAGCAAAATTCGGCAGCACTTCCGGTACAGAAATTCCTATTAAGCTCAGTGTACCGAAAGTCTACAGCATCATAAAAGATAAAGTAAAACAAAAATATCTACAGCAATGGGAAACTTACTGCTCAACACATAACATAGAAATTAATATTAAACCGCCTAGTAAATTACAAACGTACCATCATGATAGAAAAATAGACACAATGTATACTAGACTTAAACTTAAAAGTAGCTATCTTAAAGGGGACCGATACATAGAAGACAAAAACTGCCAACACTGTAACGAAATAGAAAATTTTGGCCATCCGCTGTTTCACTGCCCATTATATTCGGAAGAAAGGAAAATATTTGAAACAAAACTTCTGAAATTAGAATTAATAACCATTACGGAAAAAACTCTGTTAGATCCACCAAAAGAAATAGCACAAGATATTCGCCTGGCCGTATTCGAATTTATCAAAAATATAGGATACAATGAAAAAATATAGATTAGGACTGATTACATAATTGACTGCTCGGCAAAACACCAGAACAAACATACACTGAAAACACAAACGTCATAGGTGACTTTTACGGAGTGTTAATGCCGCCCGGCAAGCACTCGAACCCACACACCCACATGGTCGTACCGAAAGACCAAGGGGAAGTATGATGTAGTACACGGACTGCGCAAGTGTAGATCGAATAAAAACCGTATCTTACCCTTTATTTGGGACTCCCACCTTAACGAAATAATGCGTAACTCGCAATGGGGAAAAACGGTACTTGGACTCTGCAGGAGCATGGTGCGCGGAATGCATGGTGCTAGCCCTGAGCTCTATGACCCTATATACAGTACACAGCACACAACTCACACAACTCTATATTTGATAAAAGTACATAGGGGTAGATATGGCAAGTCTATTATAGATTGTAGATATGTTATTTCGTAGATTAGATTAGAATAGACAAGTCAGTATCGCATTTTAGTGACATAAAACAAATATTTCCACACTAAGAAACCCCTAACACACTCTCTGTAAACCAGGGGTGTCCTGTAATTTACCTTTAAGTAGTTTAGTATACTTTATTATACATGTATATATGTTAGCAAGAATGAGCTTCCGGTACAGAAAGGTCAAGGACATCAAACCCCCACCTCAGGTGAATCTTTTAGACAAAACACATATCTAAAACACTGAATTCATATACCTCCGGAAAAAATGAAAATTTTATATCAAAAAACTTTAGAACTAGATAAGGGCTACCCAACACCCTAGCCATAACTATAAAGCACGATTTAGTAAAGATTTGAAATGAAAATAGAAAAGATTGGAAAAATTAGACAATTTTATTACAGATAATTTATTCCGCGATTTTCCAAAATTTTGTAGCATAAAAGACAATTTATAAAGGATACAAAACATTGACAGTTTATATTTCGACCAAATTATATTTAGAATAACAAGGACCAAAGATATAACACAAAAAACCGTAAGAAAAAAGCTTTATTTAAACAAAATCGGCAAAAAATCCTTTTTCTCTATCTAAATATATAAAAAACACATGTATAGAATAATTACTACAAATACCTACCACGTGACAAACCCGGTATAAAGCCGACATCTTGACATGTGACGGAAGCTCAGTAGATTAGATAGTTATTAGTCATTTTATAGAAATATGTGAAATTAACAAATTTTTACTTTTCAGCGGTTCTAGTGTCTGAGTAAGAAATTTGATACCTACATAAGAAAAAATAGTGTCTGTGGCGACATACCATTATAACCCACGCATATACAAACCCCTGGTGATTACAAAAACAAACATACAACTAATAAATGTCCAAAATAATCACCAGGACAATGACTGGAAAAACGTAGAAAATAGAAATAATCACAATTAATGACTGCTTAAACAAGAAAATGCATACTTAATGCCCTTATAAAAAGTCATAACTAACCAAAAACAGTGATTGATCCTATAACTAGATACCCCAGACATTGCAGAAAATGCATAAAACACTACTTATTTCCTAAATGGAAGCAGTAATCTACTGTCAAAAAATAGCCGGATCCAAAAAAGCCAAACGCGCACCTGTTATAACTCCATCCGGTTCATGCGCACTAAAAGTCGCAGTAGGTCACCCAAAACCAACAAGTAGGTCAGGTCAAGTAGTACGAACAGCAATGTTAATCTTAAAAAGCATATCTAACTTTCGCAATTATATTTTCGAACCAATAAAGATGTGTAATATAAGATCAAAACTACATTAAGAACAATCTTACTCAGGCACGAAAAACCCAATCACTCACAACAAAGAAGATGTGAAAAGTACTGGTTAGTCAACCAGGATCAGGAATAGTAGTTCACCAGCATCTGTCCGAGGACCGAATCGCCGATCATGCAAATCATGATCTACACTTACTTCTTTTATTATTTATAAGTAAAAAATAAAACAGATTAACAGATTAAAATTAAAATTTCCTTCTGAAACAATTAAAAAGAATTTCTCACCAAAATTCCACAAAACTTTAATAAAATTTCTATTTTACGAACTCATGATCTACAGCAACATTCATATATTTAAAGACAAATTTTGGCATTTTATCTAATTTATGATACAAATGATTCAAATAATTCATTAATGACTGTGCTTTTTCAACAGTAGTAGACCGAACTGGCGGCCATTAGCACCCTGCTGATTGGTTATATCATTTTTGTCTCTCCTGGCTCAATGGGTTAATTCGCTATCCGATTTTTGCTTCTAGCTCCGGTAGTAAACAACCAACTAGTAGAAGTCTCTTTATAATTTTCTATTGTACACCATTATAATTAAAGAAGTAAAGTTAACAAGTAGCCTGTGCGGTTGCTGGCTTATTTGGCTTTTAAGGGGTTTTTATATTTTCAAAATTTC